>JAOTOL010001503.1:157500-332500 GCA_034440575.1 Imbricaverruca yamaguchii | reverse complement strand
AAAAGAAAAAAAAAACACATGGGATGCAAATTGTATTTAGCTAAACACATCAGTTTGCATTGTTCTTTGTATCCCGAGGCACCCTTGTGTTAGCTGCCTTGATCTATGGGCAGCTCACCAAGGAATGCCACACATTGAAAGATCCAATGAAGGTGCATACAGCCAAAGGAGATAGGCTGCTGCTGCATCTGATATGGGGGACAATAGGAAAAAAAAAAAAAAAAAAAATATATATATATATATATATGTATATATATGAATTCACTCATCATAAGGATACTGGCCAGGTTAGCTGAAATTGGGAGTTTTTCGTAGCTGATTAGGTGTCGATCTCGACACTTGATGCTGGGGCTCTCCTCATGACTGGAGAGGTGACACAGACCATGGCAACTGGTGCTGGACTCCTCTCGTGGCCGGGGAGTGGGGGTGGATACTTACCTTGGTAGCTGATGCTGGGGTTTCCGTCATAGCCGGAAGTGGGGGAGGGGGTGTACACTGACAATGGCAGCTGGTGCTGGGGTTCTTCTCGTCGCCACGGAGGGGGATGGGGCATGGCAGCTAGTACTGGGCTCCTTTCGTGGTCGGGAAGGGTGGCACTGACCTTCGCAGCTGATGCTAGAATTCCCCCACTGGCCGGGGATGAAGTGGGGGAGGGGGAGGGGGCACTGCCCATGACAGCTAGTGCTGGAGTTCAACCGTGACCGAGAAGAGGGAGGCTGACCATGGCAGCTGGTTCTGGACCCCTTTCGTGGACGGAGAAGGGAGAGTGGAGCGCTAACCTTGGCAGCTGATGCTGGGGTTGCCCTCGTAGCCAGGCGGACACTTGCAGACGGCTCGATGTCCGACAACGTCGCAGAAGGCGTTGGTGGCGCAGCGACACGGGTCTTCACAGGCGTTGTTGATGCACGCCCTGTTGCTGGGACACTCGCTGTCGGCGCGGCAACCAACGGCTGCCGGAACATCATACTCAGCCTACGCACGTGGAGGTGGGCCTCCTGCCATTCAGCTCAGTCAGAACATTAGATCGCGTGTTAGAGGCAGTTACTGCTGATGAGATGAGGTCGCACAAGTCGCTGGTTAGGCTTAGCACCGTTGCAGAGATGCACTGGTTATATGAGTGCATGGACATTGTTATATCGGTTATTGTTCTTTGTTAAGCACACATTGAATGGCGTGGCCGCGTGACATACTCGAACATGTTACCCTGACACGAGACGGCTATGTCGGGTACATTCCTATAGAACACAGGCTGGCGAAATGGTAACGTGTCAGCAGGTATTGGACGTCCGATTGTCTTTTATCCTTAATCATAGGATCAGAATCGTAAAATTGTCGACAGCAGTCAGTGAAGGACACAAGAGAGGGCCAAGAAGCACGCTTGGTAATAGCTGCTGGGTAGATACGGTAGATACTTAAAAAATTAGTTCTTATACCAGTTCTTATACCTCCTTGCATTATACCATGTCTGTTATTCACCTCCATAGAAAGAATAGCATTGATGACAGGGCTGAGATAGATTTGGGATGAAGAACATGGTATTGCTTTATTCATGCCTGTGAGCGACTGTGGGCGGATGCTTACTGTCGGGCTCATGGCAGTGCGAGCGTGGGTCACCCGTTAGGTCGGCCGGGCACGTGCACGTGGCCACGTGGCTGGCCGTGTGGCAGCGCGCCTGGGCGGCGCACGGGTTGGCCACCAGGCACGGGTCGATACACTGTCTGTTAATGCAGGCTGTGCGGCCGGGACAGGCCGACGACACCACACAGGCGTCGCCCTCAACTGCAGGGACAGGTGGCCGGCGGTCAGCGGTGGCTCCGCCAGACGGCAACACGGCCAGTCAGCTGACCCGCATACATATCGCCGGCTCACACTGTCAGCCGGCCAGCTGAACAGGTCTGCTAACACCGCAGGCGTCAATCTCTCGACCAAGCGAAATGCTCCGCTGGCACTCGAGTAGTGATGCGTGCACTCGAGTATGATTTCTTAACCCTTTGCAGGCGGTTGATCTCTCACAATAATGCTCCGGCAACCATAATAATATATGAGCATGCTCTGTATTCTATAATGATCGTAAACAGCGTTATATATAGCTAGAAACTACATTCCAGCCACAAGGAAGCATATCCCTGGGTCAATGGTTCAGCATTCAAGAAGGAATCACTTTACGTCAGTCACCAAAGTGCAAACAAAATCGACAAAGACAACACATCATAGCACAGAGATCTTCTCTGAGGGAAGTGAATTGCCATAGAACAGAGAAGACGATCTGGTCAGAAAGGGACAGGCAGTCGTGTGCTGTCAGATTGTCGGCGCGCTATTGTCAGAAGGTCGTGTGTTAGTGTCAAATGGTCAAGATATCAGTGTCAGACGGGTGTCCAGCTGCTCACGTTTGAGACAGTCGGGCCCACCGAAGCCCTGGTCACAGAGACAGCGCGGGCTATGGTTCTCGGTGAAGCAGTGTTGGTTAGGACCGCACTCGAGCTGGCCGCACGGATCCACGCAGTAGATGCCCTCGCAGCGTAGGTTAGACGGGCAGCGTGTGTTGCCGCGACACGTCACTGTGGCGGCCGCGCCTGGTTAGTCGGATCCGACACCGCCACATACGCACAGCTCATGCAGTGGCGCGGCGCCGGAACATCCACGTGGAGAGCGGGCAAGTAGTGTTAGGAGAGGTTAACGACATGAGTGCGCCACGTGGGACAAGGATAGACGCCGGCCGGCCCTGCAGAACCGTCGCCAACCTGTCAAGTCATGCTGAGCGAGTGTTGTTGTCCCCTCACTACAGGTTCACCATGCAGCCGAGTCATCTGTCACCAGCCTCCATCAGTAACCCACCGCCGTCCTCCACCAGCCTCCATCAGTAACCCACCGCCGTCCTCCACCAGCCTCCATCAGTAACCCACCGCCGTCCTCCACCAGCCTCCATCAGCAACCCACCACCGTCCTCCACCAGCGATCCATCAGCAATTGTGTTAAAACGTGCGCGGTCTAATAATCAACGGTCTATGGCAAGGTAGTGCTACTCACAACCGGACTCAAAACGACTCGTAAATTGACACCTCACGCTTCATGACAACTGAAAACAACGTGACTGGAGAGACGATAGCAAGAAGGCAGAGGTCGAGGCACGACTCGAGAAGCAGAAATGCTATAAAATACTTCTGAGTGCATGTGCTAAAACGTTTGGCAAGTCGGATGCATTGGCCAACAGCACTATTTCTCACCGAACCAGCAGGTATAGAGAAGATCGATAGGCGAGGGGAAGCGGCGAGCAGGGGAGAGCCGAAGAGGGAGAAAACAACAGAAAATGTGAGCGAAGTAAAAATAAGGGAAGGAGAGACGGGAGAGGGTGAGAGAGTGGGAAAGGGAGAGGGAGGGGAAGGGAGATGGAGAGGGGGAGGGGAGAGGAAGAGGGAGGGAGGGGAAGAGGGAGGAGAGAAAGAGGAGGAGAAAGAGAGAGAAATAGAGAGAGAGAGAAGAAATAGAGAGAGAGAGAGAGAGAGAGAGAGAGAGAGAGAGAGAGAGAGAGAGAGAGAGAGAGAGAGAGAGAGAGAGAGAGAGAGAGAGAGAGAGAGAGAGAGAGAGAGGGAGAGAGAGAGAGAGGAGAGAGAGAGAGAGAGGGAAGATGGAGAGGGGGAGGGAGGGGAAGATGGAGAGGGAGAGAGAGAGGAAGAGGGAGAGGGTGAGAGCGAAAGAAGCAGGCCTATTTACCATTGGAGCACTTGTGCTTCGGGTCACCAGCCAGGCCAGTGGGACAGTAGCAGACGGCCTGGTAGTACTCGGCCCTGCACAGAGCACCGTCGCCGCACTTGGCCAGCGTGCACGGGTTCACGCACCGGCCGTACATGCACGTCTCGACGCTCGTGCAATCGTACATGGTCTTACAGAAGTCGCGGGGACTGGCTGGTGTGTGACAGAAGGGCAGGTCAGGTTCGGCCGCCAGGCAAACATTTCACGGCCAGCAGCAACAATCATATTTAGGTAGAAAGGCGAACAAAGTCGACGCGAAACTGCATCAGCACTCTCAGCAGCCGTCGCACCGATAATAGAGGCACACTGAAGTATAGAGAAGTCGTACCAGTATATCGAACACCAAGATGTAGCACCAGCGTACCAAGTCACGTACGGAAACCCTAAAAGATCATTAAATTATATTTTATTGCATTTTTAATTCACTTACTTTTAATAGGCGTTGAACAACCTTTGAAAAGAGGAAAAGTGCGTTCAAGATAGCAACACCATGTCTCATGACAGCATGATTTGTAGCAACAGCAGCACCATCATCAATCACCGCTTCCTGACCGCCGAGCCAATGCTCCACGCGCCGCAATTCCACAGTATCGGTACTCACGCTTGACGCATTCGATCTGGGCGTTGCCGGTGTATCCGAGTTCACAGACACAGAACGCCTTGTGGCCGACGGGCCGGCAGAAGGCGTTGGCACCGCACGGCTGCAAGTCGCATGGGTTCAGACAGACGCCCTGGTGGCACGTCTCCTGGCGCGAGCAGTCGCCCTCGACGGAGCAGCCGGGCCGCGGCGATGGCACTAGAGCGGCAGCAGCTGCGTCAGCACGGCCGACAGCCACACACGACACACACACACACGTACATACATACCTATCTACATACATACATACATACATACATACATGCATACATACTCTACATACACACATGCATACATACAGACATACATACATATATATATATATATATATATATATATATATATATATATATATATATATACATATGTATGTATGTACATATATATATATGTATATATATATATATATATATATATATATATATATATATATATATATATATATATATATATATATATATATATATATATTGCATATATATATATACATACCCACAAATCCGTACCGAAAAACACACAAACACACATACACCTACACACACACACACACACACACACACACGCACGCACACACACACGACAATGACACATGCAATTTCGTAAGACACACAAGCTCAAACCGGCGGTCGCAGACCAATCTAATCGGTACCCGTAACAATAGTTCACGTGCAGCCTCGAAACTGTGAAACGTGCACAGAAAGTCCAGGTGGAGACTGAGGAGAGCGCACACGCGACGGCGAGCGTCGACGACGACATGGAGCCCCAGACGGCCGGGCAGAAGAGCCGTGCGAGCTTCGACAACGACGCGGCAGCGTGCTGTTTACGCGTTCGCCGCATGCACACGGAGGCGGCTGGCACACGCTGATTTATGACGTCGGCAGAGGGCGCGTCTCGGCGGGTGTCCGCAGACCCTTGAATAGACTGCAGCTGCGGCCACATGCTGCCCCAGTTGCGGACAATCATTCCGCGCCGTCGCAGGCAGAATACATGATGTCGAACGAGAACGACACGACACGGAGAGAGAGAGAGAGAGAGAGAGAGAGAGAGAGAGAGAGAGAGAGAGAGAGAGAGAGAAGAGAGAGAAGAGAGAGAGAGAGAGAAGAGAAAAATATATATATATATATATATATATATATATATATATATATATATATATATATATATATACATATATATATATATATATATATATATATATATATATATATATATATATATATATATATATATATATATATATATATATATATATATATATATATATATATATATATATATATATATATATATATATATATATATATATATATATATATATATATATATATATATATATATATATATATATATATATATATATATATATATATATATATATATATATATATATATATATATATATATATATATATATATATATATATATATATATATATATATATATATATATATATATATATATATATATATATATATATATATATATATATATATATATATATATATATATATATATATATATATATATATATATATATATATATATATATATATATATATATATATATATATATATATATATATATATATATATATATATATATATATATATACATATACATACATATATATATATATATATATATATATACAAAAAAAAAAAAAAAAATATAAAAAAAAAAAAAAAAAAAAAAAAAAAAAAAAAAAAAAAAAGAAAAAAAAAGAGAGAAAGCGAGAGGAAGGGAGCGAGAGAGAGAACCAGAAATGAGAGGAGTGTGGCCGTCCAGGCAGAACGAAGCCGGGGATGCGCTGAAGTGGCAGGCAGATGAGCCGGAGCCGTAGAAACGTCAGTCAGCGCCGGACGCTGACAGTCGTACACACACATGCCCAGTGCAGCCGTGGCCAGCTGCAGCTGGTCTGGCCGTCCGGTGGGTGCGGCCGGATCAGGTACATACCACGTCAGTGGATCGTCAGGCATCAGGCGTCAGGCGTCAGGCGTCAGGCGTCAGGCGTCAGGCGTCAGCAGGCGCGTCATACCGTCACCGCAGGCAGGTCTACGTGCGTCACATGCACGGTTACCTGCGTCACAGCGCTCTTTGGGCATGCCCTCGAACCCGTCCGGGCACGAGCACATGGTCCTGTGGTTGATGACGTCACAATTGGCCCGCAGACCGCACGGCGGCGGCGCGGTGAAGCACGGACTGCGACACCGACTATCCACACACGCCTCGCTCAGCAGGCATTGGTTGTCTCCGCTGCACAGACCGGGAGCTGTCGGGGCGGCACCAGCCCGGGTCAGTCGGCTGCGCTCGCTCGTCGCGGCGCATTTCAGACCAGGAAGGTGTTACGGCGTTTCGTTACGTTGCGCCGACAGCCAGTGGACGGCTGTAGGCGGGTTAGCAAACGTCCACAACGTCAAACGGGACAGCGAAATCGGAAGAGCGCATGCGACAGTGATCAGTCGAAGAGAGCGGGTGTGCTTACTGCGGGTGCATTGTCTCTCCGGGTCGCCGGTGTAGCCCTCGGGGCAGGCGCACCGATCGCTGCGGCAGACGGCATTGAGGCCGCACAAGTTGCACGGCTGGCGGCACATCTGGCCCGAGCAGCGTGTGCCAGCCGCACAGTCGCGGTCTGACCGGCACTGTGTCTGCACACAGACGCGCTGCGGGTCGCCGGTGAAGCCGGCCGGACAGGCGCACACGGGCCGGCGGCCCTGCACGCGGCACACGGCCGACGCCGGACAGGCAGCCTCCAGACAGGGGTTGGCGCACACGCGGCCGATGCACGACAGCTGGGCCGGGCAGTCGGCGCTGCGGCGGCAGCTGGGCAGCGGCCGGCAGCCGACCGCCGCGTCGCCCGCATAGCCGGCCCGACACTGACACGTGGCCAGGTGGTCGACGCCGCGACACACGGCCGTCCGGTGGCACGGGCTGGCCGACGCTCGGCACGCGCTCACGCAGTCGCCGCGCACGCACTCCTCGGAAAAGGCGCAGTCCGTGTTTCGAAGGCATCCGGCTACCAGTGGAACAGTTGGCAGCGTTAGAGCCGCCGATACGAACGGACCGAAGCAGGCATCTGCGCCGCTCACTGAAGGTCGACATCAAGCAACAAAGTGAGGATTCAGACTTGTCACCAAACTGACTTGATGGTAACGGACAATTTTGAACTTACTCTCAACGCACCTCGATCATTTTAGACTCGAAATTATATTAGCTTTTGTTCTGTACTTTGCCAGTCTAACCATGGGCATAGGACCAAATTGACAACTGCGAGACCTAAGTCGAATTTGGGCTCCTCTGATCCTACTAACCTCTATATAGCGTCATAAAACCAGCCTAAAATCATGAAATTCAGTCGGGCAGGTGCAAGATTTGGAGGGTGGACACCCACCAGCTCCAACGCTTCCTATACATGCAAGTCGAATATCAAGTCATTGATTCTTAATCCATAATTAAATTAATATATTAATTAAGTTAGCCAAGAGCTACTCCACATGCCATAGCCTGCTCGCACCTGGCAGACAGAGCAGCAGCGGGTTGCCATGGTAACCCTCCTTGCAGCGGCACTGCGGCGAGTGATTGTGATTGTAGCAGACGGCGTTGGTACCGCACGGGTTGGTCACGTCGCAGGGGAACTGGCAGTCGGCGTCCACGCATAACTGGACACTCGGGCAGTCCTTGTCGCTCAGACAGACCACTGCGTCGTGGCGAGCAGGTTAGCGTGAGACAAGCAGTCTAGGTCATGTCAGGTCACACGTCAACAGTCGCTGGCTGTCATGCGCACATGGGTGTAACAACTGCTGGCCTGGTAGGATACGTATCACGCACTTCAAAATCCTTTGTACATGTCTGCCATTAAAAATACTGGTTGAAATCAATTGGTTTTGTATCCATCAATTTCCGAAGTGTTGTTACACCCATGTATTTAGTACAGTCAGTGTGGTTACAGCTTCATAACAATGACCTGGTTTAGACGTTGTAAGTTTAGGCAGAATAGCAGATTATGTTGCGGCTAATATGTGAAGTCAAGGCCAGAGGCATTCAAACCTGCCGAAACAGACGTTCTTAGCAATGCAAGAATGCAAGTATCGGTGACTCCAGCCAAAACAGCAGCAGCAGAGACGTTTGTGTGTGCTATTCAGTGGCGATGCGACATGTCTGTTAAGTAGGCTGGTCGTGTCATACTGCCGGCCCGACGGTTTGGCTCCCGACCACGACGCATCGCTCGCTCTGCTCCCCATCCTCCCGGCACACCCGAGTCGGTGCATTATGATGCAGGCGGCGCCAGCACGTCTGACGTGGTCTGCAACCCAACCGGCGGCGACCGCAGCCCGTCTTACGTTTGTCCGGCAGACACTGCACCCTCGAGTCGCCCTGCGAGCCCTCGGGGCAGCGGCACACGGGGCGGTGCGAGCGCGTGTCGCACAGCGCGTTCGGTGCGCACATGTTATCGAAGTCGCACGGGTTTTTACAGATCGTGTCGTAGCAGACTTGGTTGTCGGGGCAGTCGAGGTCGGAGGAGCAGCTGGGGTGAGTGGTGTGTCGCGGTGGCATCACGTCGCCGCCGCCTGTCGACACACCGGCAGACAGTACAGGCAAGAGAAGAGCACGCTCGCACACTGCACTCGGAGGAGAGACGCGAGAGGCAGCCAGCGGCGGCCTGAAACATCGCCGCCCACGTCACAGACCAGACTCAAGGAGCAAGGGGACTCGCCGACGTCCCTGAAGAGAGCGACGGCCGCGTGGCCAGAGGCGGGCGAAGGTGCGTGCTATCAGCGTGCCGCCGACAGGGTAGATAGGGCAAGAAAGACGCGTGTCGTAGCAGCGAGATGTACCTGGCGGTGAGCAGCCGGTGTACGGGTCGCCGACGTGTCCCAGCGGACAATTACAGACGGGCCGGTGATTACGGCTGGTGCAGAGCGAGCCGGGCCCGCACGGCTGCAGCGCCGAGCACGGCTCGCGGCACATGGCGTGCAGGCAGGTCAGCTGGGTCGGACAGTCAGTGGGGAAGCGGCAAGTCAGGTTAATAGTCCGCTCCGGCGGCGCCACGACGCTCTCCATGGACTCGAGCAGCGGCTCGGTCGACAACGGCCAATCACCAGTCTGGTCAAGCCAAGCCACGGTGTCGTTCGGCGACACGTCGAGTGTCACCTTCTGCGTCACCCGCGTGACCTCGGTGTCGTTCGGCGACACGTCGAGTGTCACCTTCTGCGTCACCCGCGTGACTTCGGTGTCATTCTGGCCGGTATGTTGGGCTACGTGAGCGACTATCTCTGAGTAGGCGTGTGACGTGTTGTCAGCCTGGTGTCGCTGCGTCACGTTCGTCACGGTTGGCGCTCCCGGCCGGACGTCGGTGGTCTCAGTCGTGACGGTGGCGACGGTAGTGACCTGTGGCGGCCACTTGCTCGCACTCCGGTCCGGAGTCTCCACCGCCACGTCGACGGTGACGACGGCTGCAGGTTTGGTGGCGCTCGATATAGCTCCATGGGTGAAAGATGTGCTGACAGCAGGGAGCACTGATGTGGCTGAGCCAGTTTCGATTGCAAGAGTTGGTAGCAGCGTGCCGTCTTCGCCACCATCGTGTGGAGACATGGTGGCTTCATGCCTCACACCGCCAGTTGGGGACGTTGTAATTATGCTCCACAAACTAGTCGACATTGTTGTAACTCCATCCGTAGCAACATTGGCTGGTGGCGTTGTGACCTCATCCGCAATAAGGCTGCTTGGTTTTGTTGCGACTCCATCCGTAGCAACACCAGTTGGTGGGGTAGTTTTGCTAGTAGCAGCATCAGTTGGTGGAGTTGTGGTTCCAACCGTAGGACCAATTATTGCGGAAGTTCCGCTGATAATTGCACTAGCTGCTGATGTGATTCCAGCCGTAGCAGGTGAGATTGTGATATTATCCATATCACCAACAGTTGGCGGGGTCGTTACCATATTCACACCATGGATACTTGATGAGATTGTGACTCCATTCATGATAACGGCCACCGACGCGGAGATGTCATCCGTACTAACACCGGTTGGCGGGGAGGTGCAATCCGTACTAACACCGGTTGGTGGGGAGGTGCCATCCGTACTAACACCGGTTGGTGGGGAGGTGCCATTCGTACTAGCACCGGTTGGTGGGGAGGTGCCATCCGTACTAACACCGGTTGGTGGGGAGGTGCCATCCGTACTAACACCGGTTGGTGGGGAGGTGCCATCCGTACTAACACCGGTTGGTGGGGAGGTGCCATCCGTACTAACACCGGTTGGTGGGAAGGTGCCATCCGTACTAACACCCGCTGGCGGGAAGGTGCCATCCGTACTAACACCCGCTGGTGGAAAGGTGCCATCCGTACCAACACCGGTTGGTGGGGAGGTGCCATCCGTAACAACACCGGTTGGTGAAGTTGGTTTCCTTAGTTGGTTGGTTATTTGAGCTGGTGGAGTTGTTCCTCCACCAGCAGCAACAGCAGTTGGCGAGGTTGCTACCACATCCGGGATTGCACTAGATGGTGAGGTTGTGGTTCCATCAGTAGCAACACCAGATGGTGAGTTTGTTACTCTATCGGTAGTAGAACCGGTTGGTGAGGTATCATAAGCAGAAACACCAGTTGGTGAGGCTGTGACTTCAAGAACGGCAGCATCGATGGGTGATGTTGTGACTCTATCCTTCACAACAATCGTTGGTGAGGGGGTTCCACCAGTAACAGCACCAGTTGGTGAGGTTGTGACTCCATCCTTTACAACACCCGTTGAGGCTGTGGCTACATCAGCAGCAATGTCAGCTGGTGACATTGAGTCATCATTTGCAGCAGCACCAGTTTGTGGGGATGAGACTCCACCATTCAAAACACTCGTTGGTGAGGAGGTTCCATCCGTAACAACAGCAGTTGGCTTTGTAGCTTCATCCCTTGCAACACCTGTTGGCGAGGTGGATACGCCGACACCACTACTAGTTTGTGATGCGACTCCATCTACAGCAGCACCAGCTGGTGAAGCTGTGATTTCATCAGTTGCAGCACCAGTTGGCGAGGTTTTGACCCCATCATTAGCCACATCAGTTGGTGTAGTTGTAACTTCATCCTTTATGACACGTGTTGGTGAGGTTGTGACTACATCCGTCGCAATAGCAGCTGGTGAGGAGACTCCGCCGATAACAACACCTGCTGGTGAGATTGTGATGCCATCAGCGGTAGCTGATGCACTGGTTGGTGATGGTGTGACAACAGCCGATGGTGAGGAGGATCCGTCGGTAGCAGAACCAGTTTGTGAGGTTGTGACTCTGCCTGCACCGTCAAGAGTTTGTGGAATTGCGTCTCCACCCGTAACGGCACCAGATAGTAGGATTGTGACCCTCCCTGCATCGTCAATAGTTGGCGAGGTCGTGACTATATCTAGATCGCCGGCGTTTGATGAGGTTGTGACTCCACTCGTAGCAAATCCCGTTGGGAAGGTAATTACGCTTGCAACATCACTAGCTGATGATACTGTAACTTCATCCATGCCATCAGTTGGTGAAGCTGTGACTTTGGTGGTGAAGTCGATAGTTGCTGAGCTTGTGGTTGTCTCAACTGGCGAGAATGTGAACTTATCTGCAACAAGACCCGGTGAGGTTGTGGTTTTATCTGCGGATGTGCCAGATTGCGGAGTGTGGCCATTAGTAACAGCACCACCCGATGAAGTAGTGGCATAATAGTCTTCCATAAAGCTTGGTGAGTACGTGACTGGCTGTCTGTGCGAAGCCGTGGCAATTGGCGTCGTTGTGGAGCCAGCGCTATGACCGGCTGCTGGAGCAGTGGCGTCGTCACCACTATAAGGCGACAGCGGCCTTGCAGTTATGTCCTGGGTGGCTGCTGAGTCGACAGGTGAAGACGTCACATACTCTGACCGCGTAACATACTCCGTGGTAACGTCACTCGGTCTTTCGGAACCGATCATGATGTGGGTCACTTGCGAATTGTTGGCGTTGTCAGCCGCCACGGCACCACCGTGGGTGGTGACGATGGTGGTGACGTCAGCACTGACCACAACAGTACCATCCGAGGACGTCAGTTGCACGACTGGAGTCAGGTCTGTGAGGTCATCCACTGTGACGCCCTGCAAGCCAGCGGCGGAGGTGGTGGCCTCGATTGGGTCAGCTCCGTCCGGGCTGGGCACCACCGTACCCTGCTCGACGTAGACACCTCCACCAGGACGGTCTTCATCATCGGGCCTGGTCGAGCTGTCTCCGGCCGGGTCTGGATCGGCTGTCACACCCTCTACTTCAGGGGGAGTCCTGTTTTCCGGATAGTCCGCGGGCGCGATGCCACCGATGGGACTGGGCGGAGTCACGTAGGCGACCTCTGTCGTCTGCGATACAGCAGCGTGCGGTGCAACACTCTCCCCGCCCTCTTCTGTGGTAGGAGAGCTTGCGGTGACAGTCGAGACCGTGTCTGGCGTAACGACCAGCTCACTGTCCAGTATGAGCGTCGTGGCGGCCGGATCGTGAGTGGTGGAGGTTGCTGAGATCGGGCTAGTGGAAGTGAGTGCTGTGAGCGGGTCAAGGGTTAGTGCCGTGACCGGGTCAGTGGTTTGCGCTGTGCCTACAGAGAGCTCCGAACCGAACAGGCCGGCGGTGGCGACCACAGGCATCTGCGCAGTGGACGTGGCCGCGCCTGAAATACAACAGTGACGGGTGCTGAGTGCCAAACCACAGTGCCCCGGCTAGACGACGAGCGAGACCCCCGAACTCTAACTTTAACTCTAACTCTAGCACGAGTGTCGACAGAGAGGAGTGGCGAGCACGCCGGCCAGCCAGCTGGCCGTACGTACCGACGGCGGCGATGGGCCGGCAGACGACGCTTGGGTCGCCCACCGTGCCGGGAGGGCACAGGCAGAGCGGCCGGTGGCGCAGTACGCGGCAGACGGCGCCGACGCCGCACCGGCACGGGTCGCCGCACTGCGCCGCCACGCACGCCTGCTCGACGGTGCAGTCGTCGTCACGGCGACAGGTGTGGCCCGGCCCGACTGGCCTCTGACCGATGACCACAGGGCGAACTGTGAGCCGGCCTCCGTGCGTCGGTGCAGGCGTCGTTAGAGGGGGAGAGTCTGCCGGCCGTTAGTTAGTAGTCAGCGGGAGGGCGTGGCCCGCGTGGAGACGAGATGAACGCGCCATGTATGGCGCCGACGCCGCCACCGACTGCGGTCGCTCAGTGCTAGAGCACTGGGTGCGTCCGCACCGTTGGACCACCTCGGCGCACCAGGCGCAATCACCTCGTCTACCAGGTCAGGCTGGGTGAGAAGCGGTGATTAAGCCAGTTCCATGTGAGTTAGACACGCAACATCAGATCGCTATGTATGAGTGTTACACAGACAGCAGACCAA
The DNA here is from genome assembly GCA_034440575.1 of Imbricaverruca yamaguchii. NCBI lineage: Eukaryota > Metazoa > Arthropoda > Thecostraca > Neoverrucidae > Imbricaverruca > Imbricaverruca yamaguchii. Next base: position 318,763 of record JAOTOL010001503.1, on the reverse strand, counting down.
CATGTGTGACGTATTAGTGTCCGAGTGTTAGATGTGATCTCCAGTCTCCACGATCGAACACAGCCGTGCATTGCGAGTGTAAGCCAACATACACCGAGTTCTTAACTCACAAGCTCTGTACAAGTATACAAGTATGCATGTATTTACATACACACACATCCACTGTAGCGCCGTGATACCAATGCACAGGCAACCAGCGCGTGTTAGGCAGGCGTTAACACGTACCCCGGGGCAAACACTGCACATAGGCGTCGCCGTCGTATCCTGGCGGACAGCGGCAGAGGGGCCGGTGCGCGGTGACCAGGCAGAGTGCGCCGTCACCGCAACGACACGGACTGGCGCACGCCCCGTCCCGACACGCCTCCGTCGCCGCACAGTCGGCGTCGGCCGAGCACGGCGACCGTCCGCTGGCCGGCGGGACACGGCCAGCCGGCTCTGTCGGACCGGCACCACTGGCCACAGACGGGACCTGGGACGTATCGGGGCCACCCGGCCTGTCGGCCGTTCCTGTCGTCTGTACTGGTCTATAGGGCTTGTCCGTCCCATCATGTCCTGTGGGCCTGCCTGGTCTTCCTACTGTCTGTCCAGGCTTATAGGGTCCGTCTGTTCCATCAGGTCCTGTGGGTATACCCGGTCTTCCTATTGTCTGTCCAGGCTTATAGGGGCCGTCCGTCCCATCAGGTCCTGTGGGCCTGCCCGGTCTTCCTATTGTCTGTCCAGCCTTATAGGGTTCTTCTGTTCCGTCAGGTCCTGTGGGCCTACCCGGTCTTTCTATGGTCTGTCCTGGCGTATAGGGTTCGTCTGTTCCATCAGGTCCCGTGGGCCTACTCGGCCTTCTTGTAACCTGCTCTGGTCTATAGGACTCCTCTATTCTCTCAGGTCCTGTGGGCCTATCGGTTCCTGCGGCATGTCCTGGTTTATATGGTTCTTCTGTTCCATCAGAACTAGTTGGCCTACCCGGTCTTCTTGTGGTCTGTCCAGGTCTATAGGGTTCGTATGTTCCATCAGATCCCGTTGGTCCACCCGGTCTTCCTATTGTCTGTCCTGGCCCGTAGGGTTCATTTGTTCCATCAGATTCGATGGGCCTACCAGGTCTTTCTGTGGTCTGTCCTGACCTATATGGCTCCTCTGTTCTATCAGATCCCGTAGGCCTACCCGGTCTTCCTGTGGTGTGCTCTGGCCTATAGTGTTCGTCTGTTCCATCAGGTCTTGTTGGTCTACCCGGTCTTCCTGTGACCTGCCCTGGTCTATAGAACTCCTCTATTCCATCAAGTCCGGTGGGTCTATCAGTTTCTGTGTCATGTCCTGATTTATAGGTTTCTTCTGTTCCATCAGGACTTGTTGGCCCACCCGGTCTTCCTGTAGTTTGTCCTGGTCTATGTTGCTCTTCTGCTCCATAAGATCCTGTGGGCCCACCCGGTATTCTCGCAGCCTGCCCTGGAATGTAGGGCTCTTCTACTCCATCAGATCCTGTTGGCCTACCCGGCCTTCCTGAGGTCTGTTCAGGCCTATAGAGTTCGTCTGTTCCATCATGTCTTGTGGGCTTATCCGGTATTCCTATGGTCTGGCCTGGCTTATCGAGTTCGTCTGTTCTATCAGGTCCTGTTGGTCTACCAGGTCTTCCCGTGACCTGCCCAGGTCTATTAGACTCCTCTATTCCGTCAGATCCGGTGGGTTTATCAGTTCCTGTTGTCTGCCCTAGCCCATGGGGTTCGTCTGTGCCATCAGGTCCTGTTGGTCTACCCGGTCTTCCTGTGGCCTGCCCTGGTCTATAGGAATCCTCTATTCCATCGGGTCCTGCGGCATGTCCTGATTTATAGGGTTCTTCTGTTTCATGAGGACCTGTTGGCCTACCCGGGCTTCCTGTGATCTGTCCTGACCTATAGGGTTCGTCTGTTCCATCAGGTCCTGCGGGTCTATCAGTTCCTGCGGCATATCCTGGCTTATAGGGTTCTTCTGTTTCATCAGGACCTGTTGGCCTACCCGGGCTTCCTGTGGTCAGTCCTGGCGTATAGGGCTCCTCTGTTCTATCAGATCCTGTGGGCCTAACCGGTCTTCCCGCAGCCTGCTCTGGTACGTAGGGCTCCTCTGCTCCATCAGGTCCTGTTGGCCTATCCGGCCTTCCTGAGGTCTGTCCTGGCCGATAGGACTCCCCTTGTCCATCAGGTCTTGTCGGTCTGCCCGGTCTTCCCGTGGTTTGGCCTGCCTGATAGGGTTCGTCTTTTTCATCAGGTCCTGTGGGTCTACCCGGTCTTCCCGTGGTTTGACCTGGTCTATGCCCGCCCGTACCACCAGAAATGTCAGATGTGTCCGTTACACCGGGAGTTCTCAGGCCGTCTTCGAACTGTCCAGAACCGTTTGCTTGGGTGTCCTTTGTCACTGCAATGTGGTTGGCAGGGTGCGTGGGGCCATACGGATGCGGGAGAGTGGTCAGGCGGAGATGGGGAGGGGAGGTGCCAGTAGGACTCAGCGACGGGTGCGGGCGGGGGCGGGGCGTGGCCAAGCCGGACGAGCCGGGCTTCGTTCCGGTCGCGGGGCCGGTCGGCGGCGCGCCTTGTTAGGGGACAGAACATACGTAATGTTAGATCGGGGTCATGCCATGTACCAGGTGCATACCATTGGCCCTGCACGTGTGGGTGTCACGATGGGTGCGCCATGGCCGGGTCACGTGTGGAGTCAGATGCTTGACAATGTACCATCACCCTGACGTTAGCACAGTGTTTATGTAAATATCACAGACACGGCGATACGAAGTGGTGTTGTCAGATGTTTAGTGTCGCAGCAGGTTAATTACCAATTGACACGTTAGGTTATTCCCAATACAAATGCTATCACCACTGCACTGTTATTGCACACGGGGACAGTAATGTGAGAGCTAATAATAACGGAACCGTGCAGTCTGGTTAGCCTTGTTACGTTATTGACGCCGTTGTCGGCTCCACCACACGGCCGGCTGAGGAGCGTGTGCGCCTCCTGGCGAGACGACGGTCCGGCCACAGTCCAACCACGGTCCAACCACGGTCCGGCCACGGTCCGACCACGGTCCGACCACGGTCCGACCACGGTCCGGCCACGTACCGACCACGGTTCGGCCACGGTCCGGCCACGGTCCGACCACGGTTCGGCCACGGTCCGGCCACGGTTCGGTCACGGTCCGGCCACGTACCGGCCACGGTTCGGTCACGGTTCGGTCACGGTCCGGCCACGGTTCGGCCACGGTCCGGCCACGTACCGGCGCGAGTGCAGAGTACGGCCGGATCGCCGGCGTGGCCAGCGGCACATCGACAGACGGGTCGGTGGCGGACCACCGAGCAGACGGCGCCGGCGCCGCACCGACACGGGTCCGAACAGCGCTCCTCCATACATGTCTCGGTGAGCGGACAGTGGGCGTTGGAGCGACAGGCGCGCCCAGAGGCGGGCGGCCGTCGGACGGGCGACACCGGCGGCCCACCGTGTAGTGCTACAAAAACACCCGTCAGCCACGGATAATCTCGCCACCGCCGCACCAGCAGAGCAAAGATAGATAGTGTCGACCTGGAGCTAGCTACCGAGTGGTCTCCACAGTGGCAGAAGTGTGCTCACGAGACCCGTGTGGAGACCGAGAGAAAATGGCAGAAAGACGAGCGAAATCGGACTGTACATTCTTTGCCACTACAAGGTGAATGCCGCGATAAACACCGACCAAGGAGACGACGCCCGCGGCCTGTGAAAGATACATATCGAAGGCAGCAGAACACACATCGATCAGGTCCATACGCTCACAAACACCCCCACACACACCACACGCATCCAACTTTATCTTGAACATCGGTAATTCTTCATGCAAAAACACACTTGCAACAGCAAGTGTACAGCATGCTATATAACTACTAATACTGCGCATTCACCGATGGCTAATGAGATCATGCATCTCGTACAGACCATAAAGGATAGCTGATTTACACATGCAGGGAAGGAAATGCTTGCTTCAGGGTAAGAATATGCTCAAGAAAAGGAAAACCAAATATACTAGAAGTAATGAACTATTGAAAGCAGTGGCTTTCCAAAACATTTGCAACGAAACTTAAATGCAATGGAGCGATCAATGATAGAAACCCAAGAAACAGTTTAAAAGTAATTTCAGAGAACACAGCAAAGAGTAGGAAGTACGCAAGCCAAACAAAATTCATAGTGCCATCAACATATTTATACGTGACTGTCGACAAGATGCTTCAATCGATTTAGATGGCAGGCAAGCAGGTCTGGAGCTCCGTTTAATCTGCACACAGGCCATCCTGCAGCTCGGGATAGCTGCCAGGCTGAAGGTCCTGGGGTTTCGGTTAGCTGCCAGGCAGGTCTCGGGGTTCCGGTTAGCTCGCAGGCAGGCGTTCCTGGGGTTCTGGTTAGCTCACAGTCAGACGATCCTGGAGCTCCAGCTGGCTGCCAGGCATGACAGCCTGCGGCTCCGGTTAGCCGTCGGCAGACAGGCAGTGGGGTGGCGGCGGTCGGGGCTCGGATTAACGGATGTAACGGGCGTTACGGCAGGAGGCGTTAACAACATGCCACAGCGCGACAGCTGATCCGGACGATGCGCTCTACCACTGCTCCGTGCGGTCCGACCGTGCCAACTGCGTCGGTGCAACCAGGCCCAGTTAGCTGCGCTTTAGTCTCTCTCCCTCTCTCTCTCTCTCTCTCCCTCTCTCTCTCTCTCTCCTCCCTCCCTCTCTCTCTCCCTGTCTCTCTCTCTCCCTGTCTCTCTCTCTCTTTCTCTCTCTCTCTCTCTCTCTCTCTCTCTCTCTCTCTCTCTCACACTCGGCCGCTCGCGCTCTGACAATACCCCGGCCGGTGGCGCGGGGACCCACCTGAGTCGACGCACTCGCCCGTCTCCTCGTCGCAGACGTCGTCGTCATCGCAGCTGCCCGGCACGCAGCCGATGTTTGGGACTGACGGTGACAGAACGGTTAGTGTCGGGTCAGGCGGCGCGAAGGCAGCCGCCGAGCACGGCCCACGCACGACGAACACGCTAAAATATGACAAAATATGACGAGAGTGTCGGGTGCCGCACTGCCGCAGCAAAGATGACATACATGACATTCCCAAAAAAAACCTAAAGCGGTCTGTTTGTGTCAGACAAGTGGTAAATCAAATGCTACCGGAACACCAAAAAATGTCGCTCGACTGTGCCTGAAACATCGGTGGAATTTTTTTTTCCGGTTGAGAAGAGGAGGGAAGGGGTTTCACGATGGGTCGCGGGTCAGAGTATTCTGTGTACACAGTATGGTTAATTCTAGTTGTTAACAGGCGTACGAAATCGAACGCAGTCCTCACCCATGGCCTGACTAGTCAGAAAGCATGCGAAAACAAGATCTGATCAGCAAGGTGACACGCATGCGGCCCATCTGATCAGCAAGGTGACACGTGTGACTCCGTCTTATCAGCAGAGACACATGTGAGTGGCCCCGTCTGATTAGCAGACACATGCGTTCGACCACGTCTGATCAGCAGACACATGTGTTCGACCCCGTCTGATCAACAGACACATGTGTGCGGCCACGTCTGATCAGCAGACACATGTGTTCAACCACGTCTGATCAGCAGACACATGTGTGCGGCCCCGTCTGATCAGCAGACACATGTGTGCGGCCCCGTCTGATCAGCAGGGAGACACGCGAATATTGCCACCGGCTCGGCATGGCAGGTGTGAGGCAGGATGTCACCACCTGTTGATCTACTCACTGCGGCCCTCCTGACACTCGCAGCCGTCACACTGCTCCCCGATGTCACACTCGGCGTTGGAACTGCACTCGCACTCTATGGAAACACCGTCCGGGAAGTGCGTCAAGGCTGGTCAAGATTGCTCCCTTGCCGACCGGCCAAGCCCACCCCAGTTTCTCATGGGGTGCATACATCTAAGAAACAACTATATTCGATGAATAGCCCATGCTATATGCTCAGTGATTATTAGCTGTATCCAGCGAACTGCTACTGGTTGGATTGTTTTCAAGCTTCCAAGTCCAACGCGAAACAGTACAGTAACGGTACAGCCCAAACAGTACTATCCAGAACTCATTCAAAATGCCGAAATGTCGCATTAGCCCAATCTCTTGTTGGTAACCTAAACTGCAGTAAATACCGACCAGCCTCCAGTCTGCTACAGCGCTAGTGACATATTTCAATATACCGCAGAGCGAACTCTAGAGACTTGCCACGCAATAGCGGCACCCCCACCTTCACAGTGACTTCACACGGATCTGTAGTGACCTACCCTGCACGCAGACGCTATTGTGGTCTTGCACGCGACACACGTCGGGCAGCTTGCACGGATCCACCAGCAGGCAGGGGTTCTTGCATTCGGAGTTAATGCACGCCTGGTTAGACGGACAGTTGTCGCTCTCTCGACAGCCGATCACTGCAGGCGTCAGTCGGGTCGTCAGCGGAGGATACGACCTCGTCAGGCGCGACCATACGCGCTCCACGGAAATGCGCGCTTCCAAGGACAACGTCGCACGGCGGGACTCGACCTCAGGCATTCCACTGGACTTGGCAATGCATTGTGGTTGCACGTAAGCGCTGTTATACGTTAGCAGGCCTGCGCGATACGACGAGCAGGGAGATTAATGATTGGTGAGCTGTCCCGTGTTGGTACGGTAGACGGTTTCAGGGACAAACGTACCTTGATTAGCAGCGATGGTTAAATCCCTCAGCGTCCTGGTAATATTTTATGAACAGGCGAACTTGTGTCTAGTTAATGCATGGAGTTGGTCGTAGTTCATTTATTTGTATCCTCTACCTGTGAGTATGTAGTGTAAGAGGCTGACAAGTAGGCGATACTGGGTACGGAAGATCGGACAGACATATAAACTAGAAGCCAAACACGTATGAACAACGGCGTGCAAAGGACCACCACCGCTACCATCATGACATCCAACGGCACCACTCCGCTGGTCACCAGTACCAAGTTAGGTCGCTGGCCGCTGGTCACCAGCGCCATGCGCACCAGGCATTCGACAAGCCAAGTTACGGTGTGGTTTGGTGAGTGAGTGAGGGCGAGAGAGGGGTATCGTCTCAGTCGTCGGGCCAGTCACGTGGGCAGGCCTGTCACAGTGGCGAAAAGTGGCAGCACATCGGCAGCCGAACAGCTCCGGCACAGCACCAGCGACCGGCCAGCTCTCAGCAGACTCGCCGGCTGGTGTGTTGCTACCGCTAGGACGGCTGCAGAGAAAGCGCAAACAAGCGTGGCGGCTCTGAACGGGCACCGACCGGATGGGCGTCGTCTCTGTCCAAGGAGGAGCGCCGACCATCGTCGTGGCGTGCCTAACGGAGACGGCGCGGCCGCACGGTGCCCGTTCAGCGTCCGAGGACAGCGACTAGGCCAAGCGAGTGTCGGTTCCGTCGGGTTCCGTCGGCGTGATGACGCCGACGGGCCATTCCGATGCAGGGGTACGTTATGCGCGTGCCTGCCGTGGGCTGGCGGAGCGTTAGCGGCTCGGTTAGCGCGCCACAGCCGTCGTCGTCGCGTGCATCGGTTACCTTTCATACAGCCGTAGATGGGATCGACGCTGAAGCCGGCCGGGCAGAACTTGCAGATGGGTTTGTGGTCCTCGACGTAGCAGGGCCGGTCTTGTGGACAGCTGTGTCCATCGCACGGGTCGACGCACTGGTAGCCGACGCAGGCCAGGTTCTCCGAGCAGCCGCGGTCGTTGAGACAGAGCGAGATGGACGGCTCGCACTCCTTGGTGCACACGCAAATTGGCTTGTGGTTGACCGCGTCGCAGCGCTTGTTGGTGGGACAAGGGTTCTGCAGTAGGCACGGGTTCTGGCATTTGCCGGTGGTGCAGGCCAGGTTGGAGGCGCAGTCGTCGTCGGAGCGACATTCGACGCGCGGCCCTGCGCACACAAACTCAAACTTCTCATTGACGATGAAGCCGTACTTGCAAACGCATGACGCCACGTGCTCACGCGCCGTGCACTTCTTCTCTTGCGGACAGGGCTCGCCACCTATGCACGGGTCGACACACTGGCCGGCACGGCACGCCGTGTCGCCGCTGCAATCGGCGTCGACGGCGCAGCGGGCGCGCGGCCCAACCGGCCGGTCGGGCCGGCGGCCGCAGGTCGGGTCGGGTCGACACAACACCGACGGACGACCGACGTAGCATTGCGGGCAGTTGCAGCGCGGCTTGCTGAATACCACCTGACAGAGCGCGTTTTGTCCGCAGACGCCGCGCGCCGCACACGGGTCGACGCACGTGCCGTCGGCGCCGCACGCCGCTGACGTGCCACAGTCTGAGTCTCGAGTGCATGCAGATTCTGGTTGGGGCAGGAGATGGGGCGGTTAGACGCATGCGGCGGGCGGCGGTGGGGCCGGCCGAGTGCTGCTGTGGTCGGGAGGGCGCCCGCTGACGGACGACGGGCCGCATGCCAAACGGGCGCGGGAAGGACGGCCAGGATGAGGAGCGGGCCGGGCGGGACGTCGGCCGGCCCCGCGGCGGCTGTACAAAGGTCAGGCAGCGGTCTCCAGTCACGGCACCGTTCACAGTCAGGCAGCAGGAATTGTCACATGCACACAACTACAACTCGACAGTCGTTCAGAAATAAGAGAGACTGCTCGGAACACTCTGGAGGGCGTTGGAGCCTTCAGTAACAGCACAAGGAAGAAGTGAAAGTGTGATTTGTTTCCTTTCTGTTCAGGTGCCTGTTTACGTATGTTGGTAATTGACATCAAATTGAAATGTATGGAGCTCAACAGGTGATCAACATTGGTCCACGAACAACTGTGATTTTATCTAACTTTATCAGAGCTATTGTAACATCCAGTATATATTTTGTATTTACCTACGGGAATCACCTTGCTCAACATGCAACCGGATATGGCAGACATAGCACACTTTTTCCGGATTACATTCTACTTTTTATATTTGAAGTTATGATAAAATGCTAAGGAAGGGATGAAATATGCTGAACTTGCCATGAAAATAAGGAGCAAGTCATGCAAAAGAACGGTACAATCTTCATGGTGCAAAATTTTGCAACCTCCACTGTATTTTTCAAACACATATAATATATTCTGGACAGCATATAATCGAATTTACAACTATTTAGCACAGCTAACTTTATTTGCGAGGGAATATGAAGTTCAGAGAAAGGCTTGTCAACGAAATATCGTGAAATGCAACAAATTATCCGATGTGTGGCATGTCCGGGTCAAATGTGTTAAATTCATGCTGTAGTAGTTGCCAGGTTTGCACAGATGCACTATAGTGAATTGTTTCCGTACTCTCAAGAACTTGCGGATGCTCAAATGCATATGAATTTTCCCAAGTGTAACATTCAGCTTACAGCCTCGTACCTTATTACAACAAAGATGCTCTAGGGCATAAAATGCTCAACAGTATCATACATTACAATTCCAAACTAAACTGGCAGATGTGTCGCAATAATTGTGTCCATTCCACAATGCCGTTATATGTGGATATCAAGATCACAACATGGGAGAAAAAGCTGGTACATACAAGCTTCAAAAGCATAAAAGTTTACGCAAATATACTTGACATCCACGCTCTAGGAAAAGGGAAAATCACTCCTGGATTAATATGGATGGTAGAATGGACAAAGCTTAAAGTTGATAAGACGGAAGATACCAATGCACCAACCGATGACAGTGGATTGCACGCTGCCTCCTTGGCACATGGAGACGGGGGTGCAAGTCCTCTCACTGGAGGAGCCAATCCCACTCGGGGACACTGGTGGCTGCGCAGGCACATTTGTGCACACAGCGTATTGAAATGGATCGTTCTCTTACACGACCATCATGTACAGCTACCGTGTAGCTATGCACAGTATGCACGTCGGCCGGCCAGCTGTGGCCAGCGCCGACTGGATGTGACACCATGCTTCCGGCCAGCCGGCTGGCAAGTGGCGCCACTCACCTCTGGTACAGCCCGTCTCGGCATTGCCTGTGTGACCTTGCCGGCAGCGGCAGCGGTAGCCGAGCCCCTGGCGCGAACAGTCGGCGTTGACGCCGCAGCCTGTGGTGCGGCAGTCGATGCGGCCAGACGTAGAGCCTGTCGGACGGAGGCGATTCTCAGTTGGCGCGCCGAGCACATCACCACACAGAAGAGGACGCCCCTCCAGATGACGATGCTCTGGTGACGCACTCGCAACAGCAGTCGGACATGCTCAGCTCGGCTCCAGGTGGTTGCTTAGGTACACAAACAGTCACTGAGTACACATTGGTTGTCGCAATGGTGTTGCCTGGAGTTGGATCGGGCACTCTCATCTCCGCCAGGTAACTTCGCATCTAATGTTCATGTCCCCACCGGGTGGTACACACGTCTGATGCTTATGTCCCCACCGGGTGGTACACACGTCTGATGCTTATGTCCCCACCAGGTGGTACACACGTCTGATGCTTATGTCCCCACCGGGTGGTACACACGTCTGATGCTTATGTCCCCACCAGGTGGTACACACGTCTGATGCTTATGTCCCCACCAGGTGGTACACACGTCTGATGCTTATGTCCCCACCGGGTGGTACACACGTCTGATGCTTATGTCCCCACCAGGTGGTACACACGTCTGATGCTTATGTCCCCACCAGGTGGTACACACGTCTGATGCTTATGTCCCCACCGGGTGGTACACACGTCTGATGCTTATGTCCCCACCGGGTGGTACACACGTCTGATGCTTATGTCCCCACCGGGTGGTACACACGTCTGATGCTTATGTCCCCACCGGGTGGTACACACGTCTGATGCTTATGTCCCCACCGGGTGGTACACACGTCTGATGCTTATGTCCCCACCGGGTGGTACACACGTCTGATGCTTATGTCCCCACCAGGTGTACACACGTCTGATGCTTATGTCCCCACCGGGTGGTACACACGTCTGATGCTTATGTCCCCACCGGGTGATACACACGTCTGATGCTTATGTCCCCACCGGGTGGTACACACGTCTGATGCTTATGTCCCCACCGGGTGGTACACACGTCTGATGCTTATGTCCCCACCGGGTGATACACACGTCTGATGCTTATGTCCCCACCAGGTGGTACACACGTCTGATGCTTATGTCCCCACCAGGTGGTACACACGTCTGATGCTTATGTCCCCACCGGGTGGTACACACGTCTGATGCTTATGTCCCCACCGGGTGGTACACACGTCTGATGCTTATGTCCCCACCGGGTGGTACACACGTCTGATGCTTATGTCCCCACCGGGTGGTACACACGTCTGATGCTTATGTCCCCACCGGGTGGTACACACGTCTGATGCTTATGTCCCCACCTGGTGGTACACATGTCTGATGCCACTGTTCCCATCAGATGGCCTCACACCTGATGCCTATGTCCCCACCAGGTGGTGCTCATATCTGACGCCCCTGTCGCCATCAGGTGGTACTGACATCTGATGACCCTGTCACCGATGGATGGTACACACATCTGACGGCCCTGCCCCCATCAGATGTCCTCACATCTGATGCTCCCATCAGATGTCCTCACATCTGATGCTCCCATCAGATGTCCTCACGTCTGATGCTCCCATCAGATGGCCTCACATCTGATGCTCCCTTCAGATGGCCTCACGTCTGATACTCCCATCGGATGGCCTCACATCTGATGCTCCCATCAGATGGCCTCACAGCTGATGACACTGTGACCACTGGGTGGTGCACACATCTGAGACCCTGTCCCTATCAGGCGGTACTTACATCTGACGTTCGGGTTACCGCTGGGGAAGTTCGGTGGACAGAAGCACTGTGCGCTGCCGGATGATGTCTCGCGACACTCGGCGTTCGCGCCGCAACGCTTATCGTCGCACTGGCTGCCGATGCAGATGCAGCCGCGCACCGGGTCACCCACACACCCCTCCTCGCATGTGCACGTGAAGGAGTTGGGCGTGTTGGTGCAGTAGGCATTGTCTCCGCACGGGTTGCGAGCGCACTCGTTGGCCTCTGCGGGCAACGACGACTTGTCGGCGGCTATCTGGACATTCTAGTGCTGCATCGACCGCTTTACACGGCTACGAACAAGGCCGTAAGGCAAGTTTCTTTTAACAAGCATCAGCACAAACAAAACTTGAGTGGCTGGCTAAGCCCACACATAATATTTTTTAGACGCTGGGAATTCGCAAGGGTTCATATCCTCTAATTATGAAGCAAAAACAGCCATAGAGTATTCGTCTATTATAATTGCATATTATAAATTGGAAAGAACTGGTCTCTCTATACCCTCACCTACACCAACTTTTGCGGTGCTTTCGAGTTTTCATGCATATCAACCGAAGTCGTTTTTATGTATGTTTTTTAAATCACGGACTATTTGTGAAGATGAATATAAGTATGACGCTTGATGAGTCAACACATAGAGGATTCATTGTGCCGTGAAACAAACGTAACGGCAACTCTAAAAACAACAACTGCAACTCATGCGACATGTCGTTAGTTGAGCTGGAGGTACTATGCATATTTTGAAAATCCATCAAAACTGATCTGGAAGAAAACTCTGGAATAATGTAACTTACCGGGCATAGTTCATGATATACCTTCACAAGCAGTCTTACTGATATTACTTTAAACCACACAATGTCAGCAAATGTGTGAACGACACAGCTATTTTGTCTACTTAGTAGCAGTCGTGCATGAGGACGCATTGCATGGGATTCCATGGCATCTGCCATAAAACTGCATGAAGGCAATCCAGCAACCAGTCTGCATTACATTTAATAGACTCGGTCTAAGAGTTCGAGTCGTCATCATCTTTGCACCCGTGGCCCGTACCTTTGCGACACTGGACCTTCGGTTCGCCGTAGTAGCCGGGCGTGCAGAGGCAGAAGGCGCGACGCCGTATCGGTTGGCAGTGGGCATTGACGCCGCACGCATCTGGCTGTAGGCACGGGTTGACGCACTTGCCATCGATGCAGGCCATGGTCGGGTCGATGCAGTCACCGTCCCGCTTGCAGCCAGTCTTCGTGCACGCCTGGCTGGGGTTGCCGTTGAAGCCGTCCAGGCACAGGCAGACGGCGCGGTGGTCGGCCGCCTTGCACTGGGCGCCAGTACCGCACGCCGTGTCTGCCTGGCACGGATCGACACACTGGCCATTGGCGCAGGCGAGCTGCGCCGGGCAGTCGGACGACGTCCGACAACCGGCCACACAGAGGCTGTTGGAGCAGAGCACTCCCGTGGGACAGCCAGAGTGGGCGGCGCACCGCTGCCGACACAGGCCGGCCGCGCAACTGTGGTCACACCCGCAGTCACTGTCGTCCGAACATTGGCTCAGGCACAGACCCGACTCGCACTTGCCGCCACTGAAACGGGGAGACGGCAGCAATTAGTTGAACGGTGTCGACATCGAAGGTGTTTGTTTTCAAATCGGCGGTCGGGCATCTACGGGAGCGTCGCACCGTCTTCTCCCTCGTCGTCGGTGTGGCGTGATGGCCGCCGACTGCATCTGACAACGCTACAGCCAAGATGCAGATGGTCTCGGCCCAACTATTGACCTTACCACACGCTACAGCAGATCATGCAGGCACAACGGCCGGCTTACCGTCGGCCAACTCAACACACCAGTGGACAAAGCAAAGCTTCTTACTTGTGCCAACTATGCCGCATCACACCACGTGAAACACATGCACGAGCGGCACACTACGCTGCGTCGGATAAGGCGGGGATCACGTCTCCCAGGGCAGGGCTTGCCCTTCGTGGAAAAGGAAAAAGAAATCCTCCGTCTTGCCCACCTAGAGGGCTGGGCCCTGCCGTGGGCAAGGTCATGGGTTAACGACCAGCAGCCGACGCAGCCCACACACCATCAAAATCTGTCCACACAAACGACACAAACACACACAAGTTATACGGCTAAATCACTAGAACACGCAGTGTGCTGCAAAGCAACTCAGACAGATCCAACAACAATAATAAGGCCACAAACCATAACATAAAACACCGCACAAGAACATAAGCACAACAAAACACGACGCAACTCACCCACCAACTCAACACAGGCACCACCTCCAATACCACATCGCTAAACACGCAAGCAATCATCCACACCAGGCCCACCAGAACCAACACAAGTACGAAACTCAACACGCAAAAACCTACGGTACCAATTCGGACCAATCACAGATTCAGACGACTACAACAGCTCAGACAACACCTATGCCACTACCCATGCACCTACAGCACGATCAGCCAACAAAACAAACACCACCTCTACCAACAACAAACCACCCACTCGTGCCAAAGCAAACCGACATTGAACAACATACTAAGAACTCCTCCACCTGCTCTCTCCCTGCTCTACCTATGATATGCAAAAGTATTTAAAAACTACAAAAAGAAAGAAAGGACCAAAACTGAAAAATACAATTTAACACAAAAAGGCCCGTAACAGTGCATGACGTGTATGACGCTCTTGCAATGTTAAATGAAGCGGCGATAACCCGCCCCCGTCCCCACCATAAACCCCCCGCCCCACTCCGGTACCATCCTGACAATTACTTCTCACCTAGACAAAATCTGCTCACTGCTTCCAAAGAACTCATCTCTCCAAGCGTGAACAGTCGATATCACCGGTAAGGTGGCAGGCTGGTCAAACTCAGCAACACCAGCCAACACAGGTGCCACCTGTCCACGGGCGAGAACAGCTGCCCACACCACCGGTCGACACCGCACTCCAGCACTCACCCGCACTGGCGACTGGACGAGCATCGCTTCGGCACGGGCGTGCAGGCGACCTGCGGGTTGCCGCGCGTGTCGACTGGACACGTGCAGTGGGCGCGGTGGTTGACCACGTCACACTGTGCGCACGTGCCGCAGGCGGCCGTGCCCTGACACGGGTCGCGACACTTGCGGCTGATGCAGGCCTGACCGGACGGACAGTGGTCGTCGCTGCGGCAGCCGGCCAGACACAGCCGGCCCTGGCAGATCTGATTGTCGAAGCACTGCGAATCCGAGCTACAAATGGCCTTGCAGATGCCGCCCACACAGCGCTCGTCGCTCAGGCAAGATGTGTCGCTGCAACAGGGCGGAACAATTAATAGGACCGGCGGCTAACTTAGGCTTGGTTAACCTCGCACTGCATACTAACATAGTTAAAATGTGCCACAAACCGAGCTGTATTCGGATCGTGGCCATGATTTTCAGGTTCCAACTGCCATCCGAAGCTCAATAAAATTATAGTTGTGCTCTATAACGCTCCTGCAGACATAGCATCATTGGACTACGTTTGGACGTCTCAAAGCATTCCTTGGTCAGCTGACAACCAGCGGCGGCTCAGCACAGCCCAGCAGACCCACCTGGAACAGCGCGCCACGCAGATGTCACCGTAGCAGGAGCCGCCAGCGCAGTCGGTGTCCTGCTGACAGGAGGTGGGCGGCGGCCGGCAGCTGCTGTAGGCGTCGCCGGTGGTGCCGGCCGGACACGAACACTGCACACTATGCGACACCACCGCACACCCAGCGTTCGTGCCGCAAGCAGTCGGCAAGGCACAAGGATCTGCCGGGAGCCAAGCACGTTAGTGGCAAGAAGCAAGGAGGGAAGGTAGGTAAGGCAAGGAGGAGCAGTGAGCAAACGCAAAGAATACGAAATGTTCAAGCCACGTAAGATCAATTGACCAATGTTCTATTGAACTAGAATCAATTGACCAATGATCTATTGATACACCGATTAACTGAGATGACTAACCGAGTCATAAGAGATGATTGAAGTATTCTCGGTTGGAATACAAATCAGCATGGCGCTACTTTATTATATTTGGGTCACTCTATGGGACCGAAACAGATGGATCTGCATTTTATATATATATATATATATATATATATATATATATATATATATATATATATATATATATATATATATATATATATATACATATATTCAAATCAAAGGAATGCCTTTACAAACGCCCTATTAAGGAAGTCATGAGCGGAGAGTGGTATCTCGGATCGTGCTGACCACGGTCTAGTGCCTTCCCAGCAGGAGCTGACCACGGCCCAGTGCCCGCCCAGCAGCAGCTGACCACGGCTCAGTGCCCGCCCAACAGGAGCTGACCACGGCCCAGTGCCTGCCCAACAGGAGCTGGCCACGGCCCAGTGCCCGCCCAGCAGCAGCTGACCACGGCCCAGTGCCTGCCCAACAGGAGCTGGCCACGGCCCAGTGCCCGCCCAGCAGCAGCTGACCACGGCCCAGTGCCTGCCCAACAGGAGCTGGCCACGGCGCAGTGCCCGCCCAGCAGCAGCTGGTCACGGCCCAATGCCCGCTACCCACCGATGCACTTGCTGTTGACGCAGCTGAGAGTGGCGGCGCAGTCGGTGTCAGCGCGACAGCCAGTGCCGCACACTCCGCGGCGGCAGATCTCGCCGCTGGCGCAGTCGTTGTCGCGCCGGCAGCCGGGCACGCACAGGCCCGAGTGGCACCGCTCGTTGGAGAGACAGCCACGGTCGCTGCTGCAGATGGGCCTGCACTGGCCTGCCTGGCAGGCAACACCGGCGCCACACTCGGCGTTCACGCTGCACGGTACGGGCTGGCGCACGCACGCCACGTTGGCCGTCGGGTTGGCGATGAAACCGGCCGCGCAGCTGCACTGCGCTCGATGGTTCAGAACCTGCCGCAGGACGGGCGTCAGAGTGGCACCGCCACGCGCCACCACGCAATCCCATTGCACCGTCACGAGCAGAGCAACAGCAACTGGCTACACGGATCATGACTCCCCTGTCCAGCACTGCCGGAGAAGAGCACCATAAAACGTCCGCAGGCTACAACAAGATCGTGTAATTCCGTCAGTGGCTGACACTAAACGATAAGTATAAATGGCTCCTCAATATATAATTGAGCCGACTGTCTGTCTGCGGTGAAGCAGTTGGTCCACCTTCACCAGACGAAAAATTATGCACAACGGACGCTAAAACTTGGAGCATAGAGTAGGGCGCAAGACACGTCGGCACGCACCTGACACTTGGCGTTCGGTCCGCAGGCGGCGCTAGCGTCACACGGATCGGTGCACCGATTGTTGAGACACGCCTCGCCTGAGTTGCAGTCGGTGTTGGCCCGGCAGCCGATGATGCACAGGTTGTTGGGACAAACGTGGCCAAGGAAGCAGTCGTTGTCGACGCGACACGTCACTGTAAGGGCAGACGAGAGTTGCTTACGGTGAGACGGCACCGGACAACCCCACAGCACTACACGAGACAGTGGGCAGTAGGCGCTGATGAGCCAGACGTCGCCTCGACATCACGCAAAAATGATCTGATCGAAATCACGGCATGGCTCGCAGTGGATGTCTCTGCCCTAACTGCGGGATCGGAGAGTACTTACACATGCACGAACCCTTGACGCACTTCTCGTTGAGGTCGCAGCTGGCGTCGCTGGAGCACGAGTGCATGCACACGCTGTTGTGGCAGAGGAAGCCGCGGCCGCAGTCCAGGTTGCTCTGACACGGCACGGGGATGCGCACACACTCGACCTCGGGTGAGCCGGTGTAGCCGGGCGGGCAGGTGCACTGCTTCTCGTGCCGACTCATCTGGCAGGCGGCGTTGAGGCCACAGGCGGCGTCCGAGCTGCACAAGTTGGTGCACTGACCGCGCGCGCACGCCTCGGTCAGGGCGCACTCGGAGTTGGCGGCGCACGGAGGCCGGCACAGGCCGCCGTCACACACCGTGTTGCGCGGACAGTCCTGGTTGTAGGTACACCTCACAGCAACTGCGCAGAAAAAAAACAAAGCTGACGTGAGCGGATATCGGTGGGCACCAACCAACAATAAAACTTTGCCAAGCGCAAGTTCAGCATCTAAAGTCTCTAGTTTTTATATGGTCTAGTGCAAGGTTTAAATTATTTTGCTGTTAGTAACATCAATATTTTGGAAGCAAATTAGGCCAGCGTGATAATACTATTCATGTAATTATGACCACAGCGATTGCTTTTTACATTAATGATACTGATGGTACTTCAAATACATGTTAATGTGATGAATAGTTTCACCTGCAGGTGAAGTGTGAACAGGAGTGGAGCTCCCTGTGATTTTTGTGAAGCCAGGATCCACCATCCTTGTCTTGACCAAATCAATCCCTGGTTCTATTATCATGGGATCCTATGGGATGGGCCCCATGAACAAAATTGGTAGCACTCATTTCGTCTATGCATTGGACCTCACCAACCATTTGTTTAACTTATCCATCCATTGCAGTGAGCATGTACACTATTGTTGCCCGTGGTATAGAAACACCACTGATGGGATGCATTCTAATCATTTGCAATTTTGGGTATTTCACACATTCTAAGAAACAAAATTAGTCCTAGCTGGTGCAAAAGGTCGAAAGGAGATAATGCAATCAAATTTTGCATTCTGAAATCACGTGATGATTTTAATTACAGGCATGATGTTTCTAGTCTTTGATACCCTCAAAGGAAATGCAAAGCTGAGTTAGGGTGCATTCTATGAATATTTGTAGTAAAATAGCAGACAATGATAAAAACATGGTAAAACAGGAAGTCTCCTCATCGATAGAGCATTGCCTTGGATGGTCTTGTTTGAATTTAATTATTTACAAAGGACTTGCTCTGTTAAAATAGGTACATCTGTGTGGAATATATGAAGAATACAAATTGAGTAAACGGTTTGTGTCAGTGCAATAATGCAATGTCTGTAAATGATCAAAATACATATTTGCCTTGATGTTAATGATGATAGTCCACAATAAATATGTACATTCAATTAACTGTGACCGACCGAGGAACATTTTACACAATCCGTGAAACCTCAACAGCCCCCCCCCTCCTTCGTCGGTATGATGTGCGTAACTCCTGGTCCACAAACATTTCAGTGCTACACTTAGACTGGGTAAAGTACTGCTGTATCCGAACATCTCGTTCAAATGGGGGCATCTATATATTGGGTACCATCTCACCGTGTAGGAACCATTTATGTTTAAGTGGTGGGTGCACTTGGACCAACCCTCAAGAGGCGCACTGCTCTCGGAGGGGTGATACCTGCTGGAACTTTCGGTGGCGACACATTTGCGGATCCAGCTGCCCGGTTCGTGTGTGTGTGTGGGGGGGGAGTGGAGGGTTGAAATGAAAGTTTTTTTTATTCCTCAGATTTCGGCAATGTACGTCTGAGGCATCATTACCAAAACAATATTTCACTGATAAATTTGTCTAGAATTTGAGAAAGCGCCGAAAGTCTTACTTCCTAAAATCATGCTGTGGGGTGGGTGGGGGTGGGGGAGCATGGTCCGAATGTCCCTGGATTTGCTGGTGGCGAGGCGCATTCGAACCTACCAGAGGGGTTTATTTGGCTGAAAAGCTCCAGGGAGCGTAGTTATGCTTCTACGAGGGGACACCTTGTTCCTGTGAGGGGAGGTGCGCCATTCTCCGATTGGAAAACGAATACTCTATTTTTTCCTTGTGATAACCCATCAGTATTTGGTAGCTTAGACATATATTTGTTCTGAGTACAGTGCAATGGCACGGGAACTGTCTCAAAGTTGTGGGGAGAGGTCACTTTTTAAGTCGATTCTTTCCATCATCGGTGCATGGGCGCAATATGACCATAGTTGTCGCCACGCCCGAAAGCCCAAATAACTATCATCGGTGCAGCCAGGATATTCTTTCTAGAGGGGCGAACAAAAAAAAAACGGAATGAAAGGGATATATTTCGGTGCGCGAATCGGGGCAAAAGTTTTAGGTTTTGCGTGGTGAAAACATCAAATGTATCGTTTCACTTAGCGTATTTTTGATTCCTAAGGTGGGGGCCTTGGCTGCACCTCTGCTTTCTATTCAGTCTATCAGATTCATGCTAAACCATCACAGGTGGATCGGAGCCCCAAAAGAGCAGATTCAGTAAAACGCTGCAGAATTCGGTAAAATGCTTAATATGAACAGATTCGGTAAAGCGTCCTTCATCAGCATTACATCTGTCGATATTCTACAAGAATACTCGACATCAACTATGCTCGCTATTGTACCATCGGTGCCTATGCTGCATTACTTATTCTGCTACCAAATTTAGATGGAACCAAATTACTGCTAGAACATAGTAGCTTTGTAGATGGTACGAACTAGTATATTTGGGTACGCAACGGGACCCAAGTACTGTTCACAATTGTATTGTAAACAGCGCACATCAGTGCCTAATGTGATGGACAATTAAACAGTGTGTACTATGATGGGCTCTCTTTATACATTAACGAACATCTTGAAGATCTTTGAACTGGAATTTCCAACAACAAGTCAACGCTTTCGGCAACACCATTTTTACTTTGAACAGCAACAATGCTAGTTCGCATGCGGCCGACTTTGGAGTACCTGTTGTCTCTAGTTATCTTGGTTGGCACATGCCATCCCTGATAGTGTACCAAGGGCATGGTGAGTCGGCTGGCACCAACCCTGACAATGCACCAAGGGCATGGTGGGTCGACTCGCACCATCCCTAACAGTGCATCAAAGGCATGGTGGGTCGGTTGGCACCAACCCTGACAGTGCACCAAGGGCATAGTGGGTCTGCTCGCACCATCCTGACAGTGCACCAAGAGCATGGTGAGTCAGCTGGCACCAACCCTGGCAGAACACCAAGGGCATGGTGAGTCAGCTAATTATGCTGCGGGTGACTCAATTACGGAAAGACTCTGCTGCGGTTGGACTCAGCGTGCCGGGGGACTTAGCTGTGGGGGACTCAGCGTGTCGGGGGGTTCAGCTGCTGGATGGCTCAGCTAGCTGCTGAATGACTCAGTTGCTGAATGGCTCAGCTGCTGAATGACTCAGCTGCTGAATGACTCAGCTGCTGAATGACTCAGCTGCTGAATGACTCAGCTGCTGAATGACTCAGCTGCTGAATGACTCAGCTGCTGAATGACTCAGCTGCTGAATGACTCAGCTGCTGAATGACTCAGCTGCGGGGGACTCAGCTGCGGGAGACTCAGCTGCGGGGGACTCAGCTGCGGGGGACTCAGCTGCGGGAGACTCAGCTGCGGGAGACTCAGCTGCGGGGGACTCAGCTGCGGGGGACTCAGCTGCGGGAGACTCAGCTGCGGGAGACTCAGCTGCGGGAGACTCAGCTGCGGGGGACTCAGCTGCGGGGGACTCAGCTGCGGGGGACTCAGCTGCGGGAGACTCAGCTGCGGGAGACTCAGCTGCGGGGGACTCAGCTGCGGGAGACTCAGCTGCGGGAGACTGAGCTGCGGCGGACTCAGCTGCGGGGGACTCAGCTGCGGGAGACTGAGCTGCGGGGGACTCAGCTGCGGGGGACTCAGCTGCGGCGGACTCAGCTGCGGGAGACTCAGCTGCGGGGGACTCAGCTGCGGGAGACTGAGCTGCGGGGGACTCAGCTGCGGGAGACTCAGCTGCGGGGGACTCAGCTGCGGGGGACTCAGCTGCGGGGGACTCAGCTGCGGCGGACTTAGCTGCGGGGGACTCAGCTGCGGGAGACTGAGCTGCGGGGGACTGAGCTGCGGGAGACTCCAGCTGCGGGGGACTCAGCTGCGGGTGACTCAGCTGCGGGGGACTCAGCCGTGAGCATCACTCACTGGGTCGGCAGCCCTGTAGCACATTGTCGGGTTTGCCGTCGTATCCCTGTCGACAGGCGCACAACGCCTTGTGGTTGGTGAACTTGCAGTCAGCGTTTGGCCCGCAGCGAGCCGTCTTGCACACGTCGACGCACTTGGGCCGGCCGTTGTGCTCGCCGCACACGGCCGAGCTGGGACAGTCGGCGTCGACGTTACACTGGCCGGCCGGCGTGCAGCCCAGCTGGTACGGGTCGCCGATAGTGCCCAGTGGGCACAGACACCGGAACGAGCCGGGCCGGTTCTTGCAGTTGGCGC
The DNA here is from genome assembly GCA_034440575.1 of Imbricaverruca yamaguchii. Taxonomy (NCBI): domain Eukaryota; kingdom Metazoa; phylum Arthropoda; class Thecostraca; family Neoverrucidae; genus Imbricaverruca; species Imbricaverruca yamaguchii. The sequence continues at coordinate 296,962 of JAOTOL010001503.1, read as the reverse complement.
CGCCGGCGCACGGGCTGGACTTGCAGAAGTCGATCGGGTCGCAGCGGGTGAGTGGGTCGCCGACGAAGCCCTCGCGACAGAAGCAGACGGCGCGGTAGTCCTCCGACAGGCAGAGGGCGTTTTCGCCGCACGGGTTCTTCGCTTTGCACGCCACTGCAACGGAAAGTTGTCAGCACCCGACGCGCAATGAGATGATAAAGTTCACATAAATTGAAGAGACTGAAGTGTGTTAAGTGAGACTCTTGAGAATTAAGTGATATAGTGATATCAGAGGTGGCCATCCCATGAATATACCTATGGATAGCTCCTTTGAAATTTTGCAACTGTTTCACAAAGTTTTACAATGTATCTAAGGGCAAAAACAACGAATACAACTGACAAAGAACAGAAAATGCATAGCAGCATCATTCTCCCAGCCCTCAATGCACTCACCGATGCATTTGTAGCCATGGCAGACCTCGTTTTGCTGGCACTCGTCGTTCTTTTCGCACTCGACCGGACTGCATCCGATCTTTTCGTCCTGTGCATCGCCGCGGAAACCCTGCTTGCACACGCACACCACCTGCCGGTTGTTGGCGACGCACTCGGCGTTGCGTCCGCAGAGCACCAGGCCGCTACAGACATCCTGACACTCGGCCTGGCCATACGAGTTTGCGCGACAGCGCTGCTCGGCTCCGCAGTCGGCGTCGGCACGGCACATCACCTCCTCCACACAGATCTGGCTGACGCAGCTGTGGTACTGCGGACACTGGGAGTCGCCACTGCAGGTGGGCCGACACGCGCCATCCAGACACAACTGGCCTTGCAGACAGTCGCGTGGCGAGCGGCACACCTCGGCACACACGCCGCTGCTGCACTTCCGACCCTGCGCACACTGCTCGTCGCCGGTGCAGCGCAGCACGCGCGTGCAGCCGAGTCGCGGCTCGCCGGTGAAGCCCGGCCGGCACGAGCAGATGGCCTGGTGGTCGTCGACGACACAGTCGGCGCTGTTGCCGCACGCACCCGGGCACGGGTCGATGCAGCGATTGGCCACGCATGCCTCGGGGGCGGCGCAGTCGTCGTTGTCGATGCACTCGAGTGGTGTGCACTTAGTGAGCGGGTTGCCGGTCGTCTGCGGCGGGCAGCTGCAGCGTGGCGCGTGAGCAGCCGTGACGCAGTCGGCGCCGGAGCCGCACACGCCGCGCGCCTCGCACGGGTTCTGGCAGCGGCCGAGGCGGCAGGCGGCCGTCGAGGGACATTCGGAGTCGGCGGCGCAGTCGCCTGGCCGACGGCAGCCCTGGCTAGCCGGATCGCCCACCGTGCCGACCGGGCACAGGCAGATGAACGAGCCGAGTGTATTACGGCACTCGGCCGAGCGGTGGCATGGACTGGCGCGGCACTCATCCGCGTCCACGCACAGGCCCTGCGCATCTTGCTCAAAGCCAGCGCTGCAGAAGCAGACGGCCTGGTGCTGCTGCACCTGGCAGCTCCCGCGGCCGCAGGAACGCACCAGGTCGCACGGGTTGACGCAGCGATAGTTGTCGCAGAGTCGGTCAGCTGGACAGTCGTCGTCGCCGTTGCACTGCGGTCGGAAGCAGCCGACGGCACGGTCGGTCGGATCGCCCTGGTGGTCGGCCGGGCAGTGGCACACGGGCCGGTGCGCCAGCACGCGGCACTCGGCGTTGGCGCCGCACGTGGCGCCGGCGCACGGGTCGGCACACCGCCGACTGCCGGCCACCTTTGTGCAGGCCAGGTTGCCTGCGCAGTCGGCGTTGGAGGAGCATTGGCTGGGCGAGCCGCAGCCGGGGCTGGCCAGCGGGTTGCCGATCATGCCGTCGGGGCAGACACACTCGAAGGATCCGGGCTGGTTGACGCAGGTGGCCGACGGGTGGCACGGCTTGTTCTCGCACTCGTCCACGTCCTCGCAGGCGTCACCGTCGGCCGTGAAGCCGGCGGCACACGTGCACTGTCCGTCGGAGCAGACGTGGCCGGCGGCGCAGTCGGAGCCCGACCGACAGCCGGACCGGCACACGCCGTCCCGACACACCTCGCCGAACAGGCAGTTGCTGTCCTGGTAGCAGACGGTGGCGCACATGAAGCTCGAGCAGCGCTCACCCTGCGCGCAGTCGGCGTTGCCGCGACACCCCTTGCGGCACGTGCCGTCGCGGCACCTGAGGCCCGCCGGACAGTCGTCGTCGCCGTCGTCGCAGGTGGACGAGGTGCGCATGCAGCCCTGGCGCGGACTGGGGTTGGGCGTAAAGCCGGCCGGGCAGACACATTGCGGCCGATGGTCTTTCACTGTGCAGTCGGCATTCACACCGCAGGTGCCGTCGTTCTCGCACGGATCTGAAATACGCGCACAAGTGCGCTGACTGATGTACTCTAGTCCTTCCCAAATCGAAGTTCATTCCAAACCCAGGCTTGCTAGAATATACTGCGTTCGGATTTTCCCGAGGACAATGCAGCGTATTATTGACATCATCATTCGAACATCACACATGCACACAACCACACCCACACCCACACCCACACCCACACCCACACCCACACCCACACCCACACCCACACCCACATCCACATCCAAATCCACACCCACACCCACACCCACATCGACACACACTGCTGCCAGCATCACCACATTGTTGTGCTTAGTCGCTATGTGTTTTTCGCTGACCTTGACACTTGTTGTTGACGCAGGCGTGTTCTGCTGGACAGTCACCGTTGGCGCGGCAGCCCAGCGAGCAGAAGCCGGCGCTGCACGTCTGACCAGCCGGACAACCCGTGCTCGCCAGACACGGCAGCATGCAGCGGTTGCGCACGCACCGTTCACCAGTGGCGCACTCGCTGGTCTGGGAGCACACAGCTGACGGGGCGAGCGGCACGTCAGGCTCGAGGCTAGCGCGTCACGCACGGCGCCAGGCTAACAGGCGGATGGCCAATGATCTCTGGCGGTTTGTCGTTCACAATTGTGTTTCTTATCAACTGCATAACAATGCAATACATCGCTGACCGCGTAACGTGGTCTCCGATCCTCAGTTGGTCTCACATTTGAATGGATTCACAGATATGAGGCAAAAGTTTGATCTAGCTTAAAGTTGTAGGCAAAGAAATAGTCTAAATTGTATAGAAACTTTGACAGACAAAGAGCTCAAAAGAAATGGAAACTTCGCCCTAATTCTAAACAATTGCATAGATATCATGAAGTATATTAATTACATTAACTATGTATATGAGCATATAAGTGTGCGAGCATGCGTGCGTGCATATACTTGCATGCGAGCATGCGTGCGTTCATGACATGCATGTTTATGTGTACGCATATGCATGTACGTATGTGTGCGAATGACAGTGGGTGTGCTTGTGCGTGCTTGTGTGTGGGTGCGCATGTGCGTGTATGTGTTGTGTGCATATAGGTGTGCATGCTTGGGTGTATGCGTGTGGGTATGCGTGTGTCCCATTTATCGGCGTATCAGTCTCACCTCGACACTGCGCCTGGATACAGACGCCGTCCTGACACTGGCCGTCGCTGCTGCAGCCGGCCACCGTGCGCACGCAGCCCTGCTGCGGCTGCGGACTGCCCTGGAAGCCGGCCGGACAGCTGCACTGGGCGCGACGCTCCACCACGTTACACTGGGCGTTGCTGCCGCAGGCGCCCTGACACGGGTCGGCGCAGCGGCCGCGCAGACACACCGAGTCGGCCGGACAGTCGACCTCGCCGCCGGGACACTCGCCCTCCGGGTGGCAGCCGGTCGTGTACGGGTCTCCGATCTGTCGTGGAGGGCAGAAGCACGAGAACGAGCCGGGAGTGGTGACGCACTTGGCTGACGAGTGGCACGGCCTGTCGGCGCACAGGTCGACGGCGACGCAGTCCAGCTCGGCGCTGGGGTTAGCGCTGTAGCCGGGCCGGCAGGAGCACACCGGGCTGTGGCTGTCGGCCAGACAGACGGCGTGCGCGCCGCACGCGTCCCGACATACGTCATAGCACTGGAAGTCGAGCCGGTTGCAGGCCTGCGTCGTCAGACAATCGCCGTTGGTGAGGCAGCCGACGGCGCGACAGCCGTTCTCCATGTCGGTCGGCTCGCCCACGTACTTGCCGGGCGGACACTGGCACTGCGCCAGGTGGTTGTTGGCCACGCAGACGGCGCCCGGCCCACAGCGCAGACCGGCGCACACCGAGAGGCACTGGCGGCCGCCGTCGGCGGCACCGCACGCCTCCGTCTCGGTGCACTCGGCGTCTGACGAGCACGTGTCGCGCGACAGTGGCTTGCAGCCGGCGCGGTCGTTGGGATTGCCGTAGAAGCCGTCGACACAGCGGCAGGTGGCGCGGTGCTGGGCGGCCACGCACTCCGAATTGGCCGGGCACTGCGTGCGTTCACACACCGACACGCACTTGTTGACGCGTAGCGCGTCGGCCATGCAGGCGTGCGTGCCGGGACAGTCGGCGGCCGAGCTGCACTCGGGCACGCCGGGACTCTCGCAGCGGTTGGTGCGCGGGCTTTTCTTGAAGCCGTCACGGCAGAGGCAGACAGGCCGAGAGCGTCGCACCGAGCACGCCTCGTTCTGGTCACAGAAGAACGTCTCGCACGGGTCGAGACAACGCTTGGCGCCGCTCTCGGTGAGCGTGCAGACGGGTCGCTGGCGGTGGCAGTCACGCGACGTTTTGCAGTCGTCGGCGCGCGTAGTAGACTGACAACCCACGCGGGGGTCGGTCGCGTCACCAATGAAGCCGTCCTTGCACAAACAAGTGGAGCGATGCTTCTCGGTGACGCAGAAGGCGTTAGGTCCACAGGTGAGTTTGGAGCAGGCGCTGACGCAGCGGCGCTGCCCAGCCGCAAATGGCAGGCAGATCTGGTTGTCGTCGCAATACAGGTCGTTCTGACAGCCGGCCTTGAAGCAGCCCACCTTGGGGTCGGACGCGTCGCCCTCGTGCCCAGCGCGGCACGAACACTTTCCGGCAGCGCAGACGGCATTCGGGCCGCACGACACGCCCAGGCATAGGCTGACACAACTACCCCGGCGGCAGTTGTACCTGTGGCCGCACAGAGTGGCTGTGTCACATCAGTAACATTCAACAGCGACAAGCATCAGCCCACAGTTATGTCAAGCACAACTGTTGACCCCATGGTAGTGATGGCCGTCTGGCATCTAGGGTGACACTAACCACATGGCTATTTTGCGATCAAGCTACTACTGACTGAATGCGATGATAATATTATTGACTTAGTGATCTTTTTTAGCTGCTTCTAGCATTCATCGTCCTAATTAACATTTAGCTCATGGTCGTATCATCATTTCATTCTGCCTCTCCACTAAGCATAGCCTCAAATACACATACAACGCGATACACCTTGAAATGTTTTAATCTTGCAACGCCTTCACTCCTCCTGAAAGGCATCGAGGTCTGCGAAAGTAATCCTCCCAGTTTTATCAGAGGGGATCCTGGAGGAGGATACGTCCATTTTCGGTTCTTCTATGGTGACCAACATTAAGAAATGGGCACTAATTGATATTTTTGGATCAATAACATAGACACGGGGATGCAGCGAAGGATGAGGCGAAGTCCCGACACACCCTCCTTAGGAAAAACACACTAAATCAGACAATACATTTTGAGATTTTCGCCATGTGAATTAATCATTTTCGGCGTGCGAAGCGCTCCCAAAGCCGGTCTCTTCCATAACATTTGAAGGATGGTTGGCTGGATTCTTCTTTGCATGGGGGATTCTGAATACATATTGAAGGCAAACAGTCATCTGCATGCGCCCAATCATCAACACACTGAGCCGGGCATAATGAACATCATAATATTTACAATAACCTACGTCACCCGAATACAAGGATGGATTATCCGAGGTCCCTTGTCGTTGTAGTTTATGGAGTTAAAGCAAAATTTCAAGCGCAAATAGTAGAGTAGTCAAATGCTCCTATGGGTACGCCTACTGAAAACGAATCGGAATGTGCCATAGCGTGCACAGATTGCCGCACGTCACACTGCTGACATACGCAGATGATGAGTGGTGTTGTTTGGCGCACGCCACACTGCTGACATACGCAGATGATGAGTGGTGCTGTTGATGGAGGTCACAAAGGAGACCACTGTCATTGGTTGAGTGCCACTGTTTGTCGTTGAAAAGTTAAGAAAGTCGCCTTTTGCAGCGCTGTCGGGTATTTCGGGTGCGACAGAGTCGGCTCAGCTCACCCGCTGGGGCAGGGGTTGGCGCTGGAGCAATGGCAGCTGTCAGGACCCGTCTCGCACGCCGCCTCTCCCGTCCGCTGCTCGGGCATGCACATCAGGAACGGGTTGCCTTGGAAGCCCTGCTGGCAGCGGCAGTCGTACGAGCCGGGCGTGTTGATGCACAGCGCGTTCATGCCGCACGAGCTTCCCATGCACTCGTCCACGTCGGTGCACTCGACATAGGGGTTGCCGCGGTACCCGGGAGGACAGGCACAGTCCACCCGGCCGCCGCCCTCCTTGCATCTGGCACCCTTGCCGCACGACGCCGAGTTGCACGTGCGTGCGGACGAGCCGCACCCCTCGTACGGGTTGCCAGACGTGCCGGAGTTGCAGACGCACTTGTTCGGCTGACCATACTCGCAGTGGGAATTCTTGGCGCAGCTCGGCTCGCAGATAGGAGGCAGTGTGGCTGTAAACGGCGCAAATCTCAGCACACGCCCGATGAGACGGCCTACGACAGCGACACTTAACCCGCTTCGTATGATTTCTCGTTTGCATGGGAAGCCTGCTAAACAGTATTGCATCATTGCATCATACCGTGCCCCTGGAAATCCCAAGTTCTTTATGAGAATGATCTTCCCAGTCGAAAACCGCTTGGTAAAGCGAGCAGCTGTAACCGACGCATTACGAAACCATACCACACAAATGTATCCTCGTGCTGTCAGTGATGGAAAACACAAACTGGCTGATGCGGTCGCCATACTCCCAGTAATGTTTGAGAGCTCTGGTGTCCGCGGCGCCTCATGACGTGACCACTGTGGCGGCATCTACTCCGGAGGTCCGACATACTCACGGGGTACGCAGAGCAGGCTCGGGTCTCCCACGTGGAACGGCAGGCAAGTACATTTGTTGGTGTTCTTGTCGCACTTGGCGCCGATGCCGCATGTGACGCCTTCGCAGCGCACCTTGCACCGTGACGACACGCACACCTCGGAGCCCTGACACGGGCTGCGCGCGCTGCAGATGTCCGGCGAACAGGCTCCGCCCGGGAACGGGTTGCCATTGTAGCCCTCCATGCACTTGCAAGTAGGTCCGTCAGCAGAAACCAAGCATTCGGCGTTCTCGCCGCACAGGTAGCCATCACACTCTGTAAAACGTCGCGCAGATAGCCGTCACATTCTGCAAAACGTCGCAAAGGTAGACATACTCTGGAAAGCACTGCACATGTAGCTGTCACATTAAAACGCTGCATAAGTAGTCGTCACACTATAAAATGCGTGTCAGGTATACACCATACTCTGTAAAACGCTTCTCAGGTAGCCTTCACACTTTGTAAAACAATTATCAAGTAATCGTCACGCTTTGCAAAATGCTTCTCAAGTAGCCCTTACACTCTGTAAAACGCTTCTCAGCTAGTCGTCAAACTCTGTAAAACGATTTGCAGACAGTCGTCCCACTATGTAAAATGCTTCTCAGGTAGCCGTCACACTCTGTAAAACGCTTCTCATGTAGCTGACATACTCTGAAAAACGTCACACGTTCCGTGTGAAGATAGGACAACAAGAGGTTTCAATACTTCAGCAGGACGAGAGGTCTCGATGCTGCAGCAGGACGAGATAATGTCTCAGTGCTGCAGCAAGACGATGGAAATTATCAGCACTGCAACGGGACGAGAGAATATCTCCGCACTGCAGCAGGACGAGAGAGTCTCAGTACTGCAGCAGGAGGAGAGAGTCTCAGTACTGCAGCAGGATGAGATAATATTTCGGCACTGCAGCAGGACAAGAGAGTCTCAGTATTACATCAGGATGATAGACAGAATATGCACTGCATTAGAACGAGATAAGTATCCGGTAAGCTCCTACTGATGCCGTGCCAGCACATACCCGAGATGCAGTCGCCACTTTCGGCCGCCTCCTTGAAGCCGGGCAGACAGCGGCACCAGGCAGCATGGCCCTCCGGCTCACAGATGGCGTTGGCACCGCACGGCAGCTGCTCGCACGGGTTCAGACACTGGCCGTCGTCCGTGCAGGCGAGAGTTCCATCGCAGTCGGTGTCCGAGGCGCAGCCAGTCGCGCTGCCCAGACAGCCGAACACAAACGGGTCGCCATTGGTACCCGCCGGACAGATACACTTGAAGTTGCCCTTCTCGTTGATGCAACTAGCGCCCGGTGCGCACGGACTGTCGCGGCACTCGTCCAGGTCGCGGCACGCCTCGTATGGGTTGCCCGAGTAGCCGGCGTCGCAAAGGCACTTCGGCGGGTCGGAGGGCGTGCAGCGAGCGTTCACGCCGCATGGGAACCGCTTGCAGGGACCTGTCGAAGTCGGGGCCATAGATAATTGCACTGTTGCCCACACAGCACACCATGACACCCATCCAGCACGCGATGCTCCCGCACTATATCTCCAACCGTTCATCAGAGAAACATAAACAGAACCATACATTAACGGCAAAGATTGAGCTGCTCGAGCATTCTGAAATACAGCATTCGGAATCACATCAAGCTCAGAATCGGAACATTGACCGTTGTGATATGTTTTACGATTTTCGTGGTGTTTGTAGCCCAACCGTTGCAGGCCAGGTGACGGCCTTTGACCCGTCACCTGTGCATCAGACCGGCCGCAGCGAGCGACCGCTACCGCTCTCGCGAGCGACCGTTACCGCTCTCGCTGTACACTGTCCCGGCGGTTGGCGCTATGGCTACTCACTCTTGCACCGGTTGGCATCCTCGGTGTCGGAGTAGTAGGGCGGCGGACAGACGCACTGGCCCGGTTGCACGCACTTCTCGTTCTGGCCGCAGTCGCTGTCGCGGCTGCATTGCACCTTGTTGGCCGTGCAGCCAGTGTAGGGGTTGCCCGAGGTGGCGTCCGGACACGCGCACTCAAACGAGCCGACGCGGTTGATGCAGTCGGCGCCGAAGCCGCACACCGGCCGGCCGTCTCGGCTGGGCTCACGGCACTCGTCCACATCTGCCGGCGGTGGTGACGGCAGGATCACCAGGTGGTGGTGGTAGTAGCAGTAGGATCATCCGCAGGTGGTGCTGATGGTAGCATCATCAGCGAGTGGTGGTGATGACGGGGTCACTCGCAGGTGGTGGTGACGACAAGGTCACCAGATGGTGGTGATAAAGACAGGGTTACCTGGTAGTGCTGGTGGTGATGGTAGGATCGCCCGCAGGTGGTGGTAACGGCAGGATCATCAGGTAGTGGTGGTGGTGGTGACCGTGTCACCAGACGATGGTGGTGGTGGTGACAACCGTGTCGCCAGGTGGTGGTGGTGGTGGTGGTGTCGCCATGGTCATTAGGTGGTGAAAGGCAGTATTGTATCCAACAAGTTACTTTACTTCTTGAAAAAAGAAGCAAAGAAGCACGAGCATTGCAAAGTGCCCAAAAACGGAGTCAATTTGTCTGAAGGCCCCCCGTCAAGGAGAACAGAAATACACGAAGTTGACACGCTTCAGTGACACGACGACAAGCGACAGGTGATCTGCACGCCTGACTGACCTGCACAGGTTCCATCCGATTGCGCTACGTGGCCCTGGTCGCAGACACAATAGCTCTGGCTGCCGAGAGGCACACAGCGCGCACCCAGCCCGCAGCCCTTGTTGTCGGAGCAGCGTCCCAGGGTGCACACACCGCCGGTCAGCTGGAACGGTGGCAGGCAACCACACTCGGAGCCGGAACAAGACTCTGCCGAACCGGGTCTCGGGTCAACTCGTGCAAGCAGCGACATCGGTGTGATCTAACACGAATCGTACGCCGGAGATCAACCGATCGGCCAGACCAGATCAATGGCAACTGGAGCGGTGCACACGCTTTGTTTCTGTTGCGATGAGACGTTACAGCACGGAATTCCTATATATGTACATCAGTCGTGGCGCCCGATTGCTCAACAACGCGGCAACCCAGCTCGCCATCGGTGATCACTCAGCCGGGCGGTCTATGCCTGCTGCGCTCCGCTTAACCTTCAGACTACGGTGGACACCGACAGCCGGACGCAGACACAGGCGGGCGGCGAGCACCACTCAGTCGGTCCGAGTCGTCTCACGCTGGACGGTCTGATGCTGGGCAAATGTGATGGCGGTGGTGGGGATACTCACGTGGTTCACAGCCGGAGAAGGCGTTGCCGACGAGCCCTGGCGGGCAGCTGCAGTCGTAAGTGCCGGGCTTGTTGAGGCAGATGGCGTTGGCGCCGCACACCTGCGTCGTTTTCTCGTCCGTACATTCGTCGATGTCGACACAGCTGCCGAACGTGTCGTCGCGGCGGTAGCCACGCGTACAGACGCAGACGTCGGCGTCGGCGCCGTCGTCGCGCACGCACTCTTCGTTGGTGGGGCACGGCTGGTTAGGGCCGCAGCCGGCCTCCTTGAGGTCGCGGCAGCCCTGTCGGTACGGATCACCCTCGGCGCCGCTCGGACACTCGCACACGAATGAGCCGCGCTCGTTGCGGCAAACGGCTCCCGGCGCGCATGGAGACGCGCTGCATTCGTTGACGTCGGCGCAGTCGCCGTGCGGGCCGATAGTGAAGCCGGTAGTGCACATGCACTTGGGCCGGCCGTTGATGAGCATGCATTCGGCGTTGGGTGCGCAGAACACGTCCTCACACGGATCTGTGGCGGCCAGGCGGCGGCGGTCAGGCTCAGCTATCGTCCCATCGCACGACGCATCTTTTGGACGGTGCTCATCCATCATAAGCAGAAACAGCCCATCACGAGAATTGTCAATTTACCCAATTCTGGCAATTAGTGGGACAGCTGACGCTAAGGCACTCGTGAGCCTCGTTAGCCAGAGCCGCGTATGGCCATGATCTGGCCGTAAAAGGTTCATCACGCGCGCAATCAGATGGCGGGCGGAGTCGCCGACACTCACGTCTGCAGTCGTTCCCGACGTTGGGCTCCGGGCAGAGGCACTGGCCGGCCGGGTCGCACATGCTGTTGCCGGGGCACTCGTCGTCGTCGGAGCAGCTGATGAGGGCCACGCACAGCGTGTGAGCGTCGGGCGTCGGCTCGGTGCCGTCCGGACACGAGCAGCGGTACGCGCCGGCAGTGTTGTCGCAGACGGCGCCCGTACCGCACGCACCCGGCCGACGGCACTCGTCAATGTCTGCCGGCCGACCAGATAGTACCGTTAGTGGCAGACATGCAGGAAAGCCTGGGTGCTGGGTGGTATGCGCGTAACGTGCCAGCCGGCTGCACCAGCTCGAGCCATGGACAGGGCGCAGGAAGTCGGAGGTGAGTCACGACCCAGGCCGTGTACCGCCGTCTGAATCCCGGAACAGAAATAATTCCTCTGGAAATCGACCAGATCCGGGCGCACAGCCTTGGCTACAGACCGGTTCACATCACCCGAGTTGCCCGGGAGCGACTTGCCAAGTCCGGCGGGCCGGCGGGCGCCGGCAGGCCGTCGCTGGCCGTGACACCTCCTGCAAGAAACCCCACTCACCTTGAAGTGGGCTTAGTAGCCGCAGTTATGATGCCACTTAAGTCTAGCATACCAGACATGTCACTAAGCAAGTACCAGATTGTGACCCAAACAGAAAGTAATCATATGCGTCGTTCACGAACTTTTCGCCGCGAACGCTGCATACAATTTCACGCCTGACATGTTTTCGTGTCAGTCCGTTTCAGGAACAAAACACTACATCAAACGTCGATGCAATCGTTAACGAGGGTGTTCGTCGATCATAAATAGCTCAGACGCCAGAGCGAGTCGAGCTGGTTTGGAAATGCTCAGCTGAATCTGTTCCAACACAACCGTTGGTCGTGTATCGAGGCCAGACATGGTGTCGCATCCTCTTCAGGTGAGTGTCGAACTATCCCTTCTGCCGCGGCCAGCCAGACATTGCCGCACATCTCAGAGACCAGCGACACGTGATCTAGCCGAGCGCACCAGCCGCAGTCCAAACACACCAGCCAAGTGTGCCGGTCGTGACCAACTTACCCATGCACTTGATCTGCGGGTTGCCCGAGTAGCCGGCCTTGCAGGCGCAGGTGTAGCTACCGGCCGTGTTGGCGCATATGGCCCCCTCTCCACACATGCCCGATGCACCTAACACCGGATCGCACTCGTTGACGTCTGCCAACGAGGACAGCGGATTAGCTGCCATCACCAAAGACACCGAACTCGGCCGATTTTGTCGGCACCGTGATATCTCACATACGCAACGGGCCGAACAGAGGTGGCTAGGATGCGAGACAGTATTTGGTGAATCAGTTCTGTCTCATCCATTGGACAAGAGCTGCTATCGGTGAGCAGTGTGCCAACATAGGCCGCTGGATCGAAGGCCTTGGAGCGACCATTGCCGTAGCTCTCGGTTGCTACTGTTCCAATTGATAGCCTCGATCCACAAATAAATGAACAAACTCGACAATGTTCTGCGACCATGCAGGAAACATGTTTGATTGCTGTCGACATGAACACAGCCAGCACCACGGTCAGCGAACATTCCAGCATCATGGCCGGCAACACGTCCGGTGGGCACTGGTGCAGATACTGTGCTCACAGAGACGCAGCTCGCTGGCTTCTGGAGCGGATGGCGGCATGCTCACCTACGCAGCCGGCCTTGACATTGACAGGGTCGTATGTCCAGCCGTCGTCACAGATGCAGAGTGCCTCCAGGCCGTCTGGCTGGCATCTGGCGTGAGGGCCACACTCCATGCCGTCGCATGGTGCTGCCGGTCCGGTCAGATCAGGTCAGGTCAGCTCGAGTCAACATAGACAAAGGGTCAAGAGCTATTACAGAAAGGATGCAATATGTTAATTTTCCGGCGAATGGAAGACATTTATTTTGTACGCAAAATGCATGATTTACGACGTACGTTATTATCGGTATGTTATTGAAAATGACGTGTTGAACTTAGTCAAGCTGATTAATTAGGTTGCTGTTTATAGCTAGTGCTAGTGACTATAGAGGTGTTATGGTGAGGAATGCGTTGCGGTGGTGTTCCCTGAGTGGTACATGCGTGCGTGAATGGCGACTATTTACGGCCGCGCCAGTCTGACGCACCGACTTGATGGAAACGCCAGCATACGGTCTAGTCAGTGAGTCTCTGTTCCGGGAAATGTCATGTCTGAAGGCGTCATCTCACCAGCGACGGCAGTAGACAGTGCCACAGAAACACAGACCAGTACGAGCAGAACGGTGTCCCAATTGTCATCAAGCACACGAGAAAACGAGGGGACAAGAAAATGAAAGTGAGCACAAAGAAACCAAAGGTCGTCAGGCAGCTGTGAGCTGGCAGAGGGAGGAAAAGAGAGAGAGAGAGAGAGAGAGAGAGAGAGAGAGAGAGAGAGAGAGAGAGAGAGAGAAAGAGAGAGAAAAAAAAAAAAGAAAAGAAGAGAGAGAGAGAGAGAGAGAGAGAAGAAAAAAAAAAAAAAAAAAAAAAAAAAGAAAAAAAAAAAAAGAGAGAGAAGAGAGAAAAGAGAGAGAGAGAGAGAGAGAGAAAAAAAGAGAGAGAGGGGGGGAGAGGAGAGAGAGCAAGAGAGGTTATTTGGGAATCAGACAGCGTAAAGAAGACGTATCTTACCACGCTCGTACATTCGACCCCTGGATTCTACAGGTATGGCCTTCCAAGGCACGCTGTCACAGGCGCACCTAGCGTCGCGAACTGTAAGAAGTCGGCCGTCTGGTCAGGTCAGGTCAGGTCGCGTCACGTCAGGGGCAGGTTTAGCCGTCAGTGAGAGCAGGCTAAGTGAAGCAGTGGAGGTGCGAATAAACGTGGTGTATATACCCGACACAACTTCTACAGACCAAGCGAAGCCGATCAAATGGCTCCACAATGAAGCTACAGTGGTTGCATAGGGTAATACCATCACGTCTCCGGGAATTAAGGAGTACTGTGCATACAAAGTCTGTTATTTGTTGGTAAATTTACAACGGCAGCAATGCAATAAATAATATTCAAGTATGAATCAGCAAGGTCCAAGGCCAGCTGCAGAAGTTTGACAGTCTGCATTAAGGCACCCTCCACCAAGCGAGCAGATAAGGGACGGTGGGCCAGGTGAGACACCCGAAAATATCCTGCAGCTAATTGGCATAACATCCGGTCGGCTTCGGTGTGGCCCCGCATAGACCAACTCCTATCGATAGGGCACAGAAGAGGGCGGCGTCAGACACGACACCGGCACCGTTTTTATCTGCGCCAAATCGGGGTTTAGCGCGTCAGAAGAGGAGTCGTCGTCCAGGCGGTCGACGAGCAGGTGCCACTATATCTACGTGATGCGTGCGTGGCTGCTGGTGCCAACAGTGTCCCAACACTCCAGACAATGTCACACTCACACGAACAGAGCACGCGCGGGTCTCCCACCAGGGGCCGCGGACATTCGCACATATGGCCGCCCTCGATGTTAACACATTGGGCGTTGCGTCCACATGGCGGCGGCTCCGCCACGCACTCGTCCTGATCTGAGGGAGGTCAGGTCAGCGGGCAAGTCAGATCAGACTACACTCATCGTGATCTGAGGGAGGTCATGTCAGCGGGCAGATCAGATCAGACTACACTCGTCCTGATCTGAGGGAGGTCAGGTCAGCGGGCAGATCAGATCAGACTACACTCATCGTGATCTGATGAGGTCATGTCAGCGGGCATGTCAGATCAGACTACACTCATCCTGATCTGCACGAGATCAGATCAGTGGACAGGTCAGATCATGCCATGATCATCCTGACCTACACGAGATCAGATCAGCGGGCAGGTCAAATCAGGCCATGCTAACGCTGATCTGCACGATATCAGATCAGCGAGCAGGTCAGATCAGGCTTGGCTGGTTATCATCTGTGGGTCAGGTTAAGGACGCGAACCAGGTTGGTAGTGCCCACGCTTTGGTGTCTGGGAAGTAAGATCAGAGGATAGTTAGGATCAGGACAATGCAACGAAAACGTAAAGTAAGGTCGGATCAGACAAGGCCTGACCTAAATCTGGTTCGAGTTAGGTCAGGATGGAGCCAGTCGAAGTCAAGATACGATGAGGTTAAATCATGTTCTGCTCAAATGACAGTAGGTTCGGTGATGCTCCTCAGGCCAGGCAAGGTTCAGTCAAGTCTACAGAGTCGCGAACAGGTGAGCACGAACTCATTCACGGTCAAGGTCGCGATCAGGTCAGGGTCAGGTCGGTGCTGAGGCGACCATGCGGGACGGCGGCGGTTTTCTGGCGCAGTGTGTCAGCATCGTAGTCAGATTGGCAGCTCCAGCTGCTGGCCGACTTTCTCTTGCGGCCGGCCCCTCGACACCGACCACCGCCGCCCGCCCTGGCCCGGCTCGTTCTCCCTCCCTCGTCCAACACACGAGCGTTACGCGTCAAACGTGACGTTACCACGTCGGCGTCGATGATCGATCGTCGACCGACAGCGCCCGATTTAAAGCTGGGCAGCGCTGGTGCGAGGCATACCTTCCGAGAAGGGCGGCGTCACCAGACACTAATCACGCCGCGTCGCCAATGTGAAAGTGGACCGCCGGCGCGGCGGTGCGGTGTTGGCCGCGGGTCAGGGCCTGCAACTGACCTCTGCACGGCGTGCTCGGCGGGTTGCCGACGAAGCCGGCGTCGCATTCGCAGCGGTAGCTGCCCGGTACGTTGACACAGAGTGAGTTGCCGCCACACGGGTTTTTTGAGCACTCGTCGACGTCGACGCAGGTGGTGCCTCGCGGCTCGAACCCGCTCTGGCAGGAACACTGCCCCTTGGTGCACACCGCGTTGTTGACGCAGTCGAAGTTGGACTGGCAGAGAGTTTTCACGTCCACCTGGTGCAAAACGGGCAGATGCTATGACCAGGAATTATTCTAATCGAAGAGGGGAGGGAGAGAAAGGCAGCATCTCAAACAATTTTACGAATTGACCATCCAGTGACGTCGTCAAGCCCAGCACCCCCTCCCATGCTTGATTTTTGGAGATCGTTTCCTGGATATATTCGGCTTGCGTAATGGAACGTGTCGTGCGAGGCCAGCTGGCTGTTTGAGGCCGCCCAACATGGCAGCCACCTGACGTCAAGACTGCCGATCTGGTACATCACAACTGCCCACGCGCACTCTCCTGGATTACCCCACCGGCTCGCCAGCAATTCATTAATCACTATGTGCAAGGCTCGTGGCACATAGCCAGCATCTGCAACGTAGCAGTGCTGTCGGGCTGAACTCGACCAACCGTGTCAAAAGTTGGCGTCTCATCGGACAGCACGATCGAATGACGAGTCCTCTAGTCTTAGGAATCGTCTGCCATCTTGGCAACAGCAACTTCAACAATACACTGCACTTTCACCCTCGACTGTCCCTCTCTCGACCGTCAGTAACCTGGCCGCACACGTAGGCCCACTCCCTGACCTTGTCGAAATGAGACAACGCCCTGCACCATTCGCGGGCAACCTGACGT
The DNA here is from genome assembly GCA_034440575.1 of Imbricaverruca yamaguchii. Classification (NCBI taxonomy): domain Eukaryota; kingdom Metazoa; phylum Arthropoda; class Thecostraca; family Neoverrucidae; genus Imbricaverruca; species Imbricaverruca yamaguchii. Next base: position 280,447 of record JAOTOL010001503.1, on the reverse strand, counting down.
CATACCGCGCCACACACCCCAAGCCTATCAAGGCAAGATTATCACACGATACGGTCCAGCCCCGAAGGGAACTATCAAAGTAACTGGATCTACGCTGCACCTGATAACATTTTGCCAGCCCTGCCATCGACCAGTTATGAACACTCCGACATCACTTGATGTCCTGTGCCACGACCTGGCCAGGCCTCACCCATCTCTTGCCAACCGCGAGTGATCTGACCTTACGTGACCTCATCCCACCAAACCCGTCTTCTACTAGTCACGATTGACCTGATCTCGCGTGACCTCGTCCCATACGACCATCCGTATGCCACAGCGGCGAGTCGGCTGACACGACACACGACATGCCCAGCTGCGGTGACCTTGTGACCGGCCGGTGCCGTGGCGATGCCGGTGCGATATGCCCGAAGTCGGAGCCGCCGCCGGGCACGACGTCCACGGACCGCCGGTGCCGCTGCTCACTCACCTGTTCACATGCCACCGACGGCGTCGGGTTGGCCTGGTAGCCCAGCGGGCACCGGCACGAGTAGCCCGGCACCGTGTTCTTGCAGATGGCGTAGTCGCCGCAAGGCTTACCGTACACCACGCACTCGTTGATGTCTGCAGGAGGAAAGTGGTGTGACATTCCGGTCTGCGGCATGCCTTCCGCCACCGTATTGGGCGCCCGACCGAATTGGGCAGCGAGTCGACACGGCCACCCGCGTGACGGCGGTCGCCTCGCCTGCTGGCGGCACATTGGCACATGCTGGACTACATGGATGGCTGTCGTTAGGAGGTGCCAGCAGCCGCCGCCAAGTGCGCAACCGGCCGGACAGCCGGCGACGCGACGCGACACAGCCTCCTACCGGGGTGCAGACGGAACAAGCGTCACACTAGCCGCACGCCTAGTCTGACGGCACAGCCTCCTACCGGGGTGCAGACGGAACAAGCGTCACACTAGCCGCACGCCTAGTCTGACGGCACAGCCTCCTACCGGGGTGCAGACGGAGCAAGCGTCACACTAGCCGCACGCCTAGTCTGACGGCACAGCCTCCTACCGGGGTGCAGACGGAACAAGCGTCACACTAGCCGCACGCCTAGTCTGACGGCACAGCCTCCTACCGGGGTGCAGACGGAACAAGCGTCACACTAGCCGCACGCCTAGTCTGACGGCACAGCCTCCTGCCGAGGTGCAGACGGAGCAAGCGTCACACTAGCCGCACGCCTAGTCTGACGGCACAACCTCCTGCCGAGGTGCAGACGGAGCAAGCGTCACACTAGCCGCACGCCTAGTCTGACGGCACAGCCTCCTGCCGAGGTGCAGACGGAGCAAGCGTCACCACTAGCCGCACGCCTAGTCTGACGGCACAGCCTCCTGCCGAGGTGCAGACGGAGCAAGCGTCACACTAGCCGCACGCCTAGTCTGACGGCACAGCCTCCTGCCGAGGTGCAGACGGAGCAAGCGTCACATTAGCCGCACGCCTAGTCTGACGGCACAGCCTCCTGCCGAGGTGCAGACGGAGCAAGCGTCACACTAGCCGCACGCCTAGTCTGACGGCACAGCCTCCTGCCGAGGTGCAGACGGAGCAAGCGTCACACTAGCCGCACGCCTAGTCTGACGGCACAGCCTCCTGCCGAGGTACAGACGGAGCAAGCGTCACACTAGCCGCACGCCAAGTCTGACGGCACAGCTTCTTGCCGGGGTGCGGACGTTATCCTCTTTGTCCGGTATCTTAATTGACCAGCTGTATTGGACGGTGTTATTTTTGTTGGGACTGGCACACTTTCTGATTGCTCACCTGTCTTTAATTTTGCACATCGTAACCAAAATGTGTGCCTCAGATGCCAAGTTGGTTCAGATTTCTTCTGAAATTTGCAAAATATCCAAAGTTAGGATACGCCCCAAGACCAATCTGACACAAAAATGTTTGAAAAAACATTAAAGCACAATTTGCTTAAGAGTGGCCCTCACACTGATGGGATGCAAGGTGATGAAATAAAACAAAACAACTTTATCAACGAATATTCCCTATTTGGCTAAAGTTTGTCGGATTTTTTTTGTAACCCATTAATTCATGCACATTGGTATATGTGCGCATTTTAATATTTTACAGACAATCCATCAAGCCCATTCTTTAAAGAAAAATTGGGCGGCATGTAAGATTTTAGTATACCCTACAAAACATTTATGCGAAGGAATTTCAGTTGGGTTGGCCATAGCTCTAATTACATTCTTGGAAATTCGGCAAGCGTATATAACCTATTTGAAACATTCTTTTCAATTACAAAATGCAGGAGTGCGTATTTTTCAAAGAAATGGGGGTACATATATCTGTGGCACAAGTATCACGTGGTGCTACCAAGCAGACATAAAGCTGCTATCAAGAGCAAACAGTTGTGGTTAACAGAAACCTTCCAAAATGTTAATAATTGTAGTTGCTACAGTTCATTTCCTTAACCCGTCCCGTCTCGGGGGTCTTCAACCTCCCCCTCAGATTTTTCGCAGATAGCGGACGAACGGCGTGCGGCAGCGCGACCAAATTTGGTATACCTTTTCCCACATCAATTCAACATGCTGATTCAAAATGTTTAGGTCAGGTCATCTAGGGTCAACGAGTTAGTCAAGGTCAAGTGAGGTCACCTCCAAGAAAGTTCAACCAGTCGTCACGCTTTAACGGATACAGATATTTTAATGAAACTTTCTGCGTTTGCTTATCTTCACGGATGCAACAAAACGTACGAGGGGAATTTGTCATTTCCCCCGTTTTTGACTGCATATAAATTTTGCGCATTTGCCAAATTGCAGTTCAAATACAGGATTCTAGCTAAAGTAAGCACTTTTTATAAGTGCAAGTTGACTTCCAAGAACGTTTCTCGGTCTGCTCTACTGATTGGAAAAGGAAAATTAAAGAAAACTTGAAAACTCAAAGATTTGAAATAAAAAAATTGGGGAAGGCCCAAAAACTATAGTCCTGGTCGATTTCGCTGTCCTTTTCTAATTCCAAATATTTTTTTTTGTCGTATATCCCCCAAAAAGAACTCCCCAGAGTCAAAAACATATTGTAAGTCGTGAAAAGTCGTGAAAATCTAGCCCCCCTGGTGACGTCACTTTTGTGGGGAATCTGTTTTGGAGGGTGGACCCGGACTCTACTCGTCGAGCGTTTTCCGATGACGCTCGACGAGTCGACAAACCCCCCCCCCCCGAGACTGGGTGGGAGGATTTGACCGGAAAGACGACGCGGGTTAATGTGTTTCTAGGACACATCAACGTCTGAATTATAACAAAATGAAGCGAAATGTCAGCTGATCTCAGCATATACTGCACAGCAGCCACGAAGTGCAGGTCTCGCTTCCAACAAAGCTCGCCCAAATAAATTCGCCATCAGAAAAGCATCACGAGGAATTCAACCATTAAAAACTATAAAATGTTACCTTTGCTTTCCACAAAGTCAGCACCGGGTCCTGTGTCGCTGGGATGCAACGGAACTCGTCAACTGAGACCCCACCTTAATCATCAGCTGTCAACAGGTGGCTGGCTACTGACGAAAACCAGAGTGACACTGACGAAGATCACATGGTGGCGTCATTTGTCCATGGGCAGCGTGTGCGCACCAGCTCAGCGTCAGCATCTCAGCACATCACAGCGGCCACCAATGGCAGCCGGTCGGTAAATGCCATCTCCACCAACTGTCTTGCTCTGTACCTGGCAGTCAGCAAACGAAGCCAGGGATCTGTGCTCAGCGCTCATAGGCTGCACTTCACTCACCTGTGCAGCCCTTGCGGGGGTCTCCAGTGTAGTCAGGCAGACACTGACATGAGTAACTGCCCACTGTGTCGATACAGCGAGCGTTGGCACCGCACGGGTCTTTGACGCATTCGTTCACGTCTGAAAAACAGCCTGCATTACACGGGGTTCGGCTGAGATCGACGGACGACTGATCCGATTACCCGATGATAAAGCAGCCTCGGCTCATTCACCTCTTGTCCAATTAAACAAAAACAGCGCCTCAGGCGACCCATCAAGCTGAGAACTAGTCGGCAATACAGCAGCATAACGAGAAGGCCGGCCGCATTAGCACCAAACCTGACGGTCAGACGCCGTGTCACAGTTGACTGATCAGCCAGGCGGAGTGACACAAGGCGGTTCAAAAGTCAAGCGCCCGCGGCAGTGCAGCGGTGTCGTCCGTGCTGTCAGGAGAGACATTCCAGCCGCGAGCCAGACGGCTTCTTCAAAGCGGAAGCGGCGTGCCACGTGGACAACAGTGAGAGAAGAGAGCAGTCACGTCTGGACGGGTTGTCCGTGTAGTCGAGGTGGACAGACCGGCCGGTGAAGAGATGCCGAACCGCGAGCGGCCCGTGCGCCGAGAAAGCCGAGCTCATTACGCCGCGTGCACAGCCTGCCGAGATGACAGCGCCCGACGGCGCAACACGCTGCATTCGCCTCGGCCGGTCGGCTGATGGCAATGGGCCGGCGGTGACGGGCCGGTGACGAGCCGACGCCGACTGACCAGGGCTGCCGGCGGCCGAGGCGTCACAGTTTCTACCACACTAGCGGACAGATAGACTGCGTCGACAGATAGACAGCGGAAAGACAGCGCTGAAGGGTCGGCCGCGGCCGGCACAGGTCATGCCGAGGTGGCGACAGCGCGTCAGCCGGCCGACCGACGGGCGCCGTAACGCGCGCGCATCCCGTGACTCTCACTCTCACAGACGATGCGGCCGTCGCCGACGAAGCCGTCCGGACAGAGGCAGACGTAGCCGCCCGGCTCGTTGCGGCAGGCAGCGTTGACGCCGCAGCTCATGGGCCGGCCGCATTCGTTGACGTCGGAGCAGGCGACGGTCGGCTGGCCCGTGTAGCCCGGCGGGCAGACGCACTTGAAGCTGCCCGCCGTGTTCATGCACATGGCGCCGACGCCGCACAGCGGCGCGCTGCCGTTGGCCGTCCGGCTGGCCGACACGCCTTCCAGACACTCGTCCAGGTCTTAGTGGACAGGCCGCAGCACGTTGTCAGCGGCTACATTAGTCGGGGTGTTACACGTGTGATCGGGGTGGAGCGTCTCGGGGTGGAATGCTCCAGAAATTGCTGTTTTATTTCGCACTGAAATTCTAGTGCGCAAGTCGCGACACTTGGTGTTGTGACTGCGGGGTTTTGAAATTTTGTGCTGAATTAGTAACACTGAAGTTAGATGAACTGCAGCTTGATTCGCTTCGGAAAGTGATCGGAACAGCGACCAAAGCGAGAAATCCACCTTGCAAAGTAAACCTGTTAATCGGGTGCAAATAATTTCAGGTCTTTGGTTATCTTATTAAGTGCAAAACTGCCAGGAGGCTCCACCCCTCGTTATGCGACTGCGAAATATGTTAAGCCACCTTGATCAATTATCACACCGTTAGAAGCACATAACTGTGCACTGTGAAATGTGCATGACAGGCTGACGTCTGCTGCTCCCATCAACCGGAACACGTCTCGGGGGCGGCCACCAGCACCGCACTGCACCCAACTCCAACCCGCTGCACCATGTCGATTACGGGAAAGCCAGGTTGAACGTTCGTCAACCTTCAACCCTTTGCAGAAACCCATTAGTCTCGAATGAGCGTGCGCTCACCTCGCCGGTTAGTCACAGCCAAGTCGACCGGGGTGCGGAGAGCTCGCAGCCAAGCACACTCACCCTGACATTGCACCAGCGGGTCGCCGCGGTAGCCGGACGGACACTGGCACGTGTAGTTTCCGGGCGTGTTCCTGCACAGCGCGCTCGTGCCGCACGGCTCGTTGGTGCATTCATTGACGTCGAGGCAGCCTGCTCGTGAGTAGGGATCGCCGCGGAAGCCAGCGTTGCAAGCGCATTCGTGGCCGCCGACGGTGTTGCGGCAGCGCGCGTTTGGGCCGCACATACCCCGTTCGTCACACTCGTTGTAGTCGACGCACTGTGGACAATCGACGATGTGACGTCATCGGCCGGCCAGCCAAGGCCAAGGCCGCTCCCAGCCGAGCTGTGTTCAACCCCAGTGTGGTAATGACCAGTAATAGTAATGTAGTAATAGGCGAAGCCGAAGTGTCTAACAGGGCACAGGCACATACATCTGCATCACCAATTTGAAACCCGAGATGCACTGTTCAGCATGTCCCAATCGACAAGTAGCAATATCATCATCTCAGCAATCTGCTCGGAAGCTGCTGCAGCTGAAGGGACTTTGAAGCGAATAATTTTATTAGGTAGACGAACAGCACCGGCGCGTACATCTGCCGTTGGCCGCCAGTTTCGGCCCGTGATCGAGCTGTGGTGCAGGCTTCCAGTGGCGTGCACGAGGTACGTGACATTCCCGTGTGACTGGTAGTTAGGCTCTGCCTCCCGGGGCTGCTGTCGACGAAGCAGGGTTCATGGCTCCCGGCAACGTACTCACTGAAGTCAAACACTCACCCAAGTCCGGAGTTTACAAAAGCCCAACTCTCACCGTAGCCGGAGCTCACTGAATCCCATCACGCACCGAAGCCCGGAGCTCCTGAAGCCCAACACTCACCGCAGCCCGAAGCTCACTAAAGCCCAACATTCACTGAAGCCTGGAACTCATTGAAGCCCATCATTCATGGAGGAATAGGACGGATCATACTTTGGTGAGAAAGTAAATTTGAAAGAAGTTCTAACATGGGGTATAAATGATACAGCTTTTCATAGGACAATTAACATGAGTTTACTTTTCGATAGGATAACTACAACCTACGTCAGTCATGCAGTTTTAAATAGCAAAATTGCCATTTCCAGCACCTTTTAGATATTAACACGCGCCCTGGAGGGGGGGGGGGCGAAATCCGCCCACCCCTCCTGTTTTTCTTAGATAACTCCAGATTTTACCGGCCGATATACGTCATTATTTGTGTACCAGCTTAGAAATGAACAGCACGCTGTTTAAAGTTACAAAAAAAGAAAATCGACCGAAAATGTTTCGAGTTAGGGGTTGGTAAACTCGAAAAATTTTATCAGCGCCAGACCACAAATATCGGCGCTGATGCGCTTCCCGTACATCGGCAAAAAGGAAGTGTTCTTGGCAACACTAGCGACTTGTTTGATGTATATTGTTATGCTACATTGTTCCAAAGTCATGTCAGGTTACCGAGGTCAAGTCAGGTCAAGTTTGTGACAGGTTAACACACGCTCTGGAAGGGTGGATGGCGAAATCCGCCCACCCCTCCGATTTATTCGTACACAACTCCATATTGTACTGGCCGATATGCGCCATTTTTTCTGTACCTGCTTAGAAATGACCGGCGCATTGTTTAAATCAAGACAAATTAAAATCGGCCGAAAGGTTTTTATGTTATGGGTCGTTAAAGTGTTTTTAAAAAATCGCACCGCCAGACCACAAAAATCTGCGCTGATGCGCTTCCCGTATATTGGCAAAAGGGAAGTGTTCTTGACAACACTAGCGGCTTGTTTGATGCATATTGTTATGGTATATCATTTAAAAGTCATGTTAGGTCGCCGAGGTCATCATGACATGCTAATGGAACCAAGCATGGTCAAATGGAATGTTGTCATAAATGGAAATGACTGTCATGTGATTGACGTCACTTTGCATGTTACTCCCTACACTTCCTACTGTTTGTCATTGTGTGCTTAAGTGTTTCTATACTTTATTCATGTATTTCACTCCTTTCTTTGCGAAGCCGATTGTGCCGAGCCGCCCAACGGAGCAGTCAGGTGGGCAGCCCGGTTCCGGTAACTGAAGCGGGTAATGACCTAATAAAGTGCTCCTATATAGGTGACCTGAGGTCAAATGGCGGATCTGGCACATGCATTACATCATTAGTAATGTCCAAAACATCATTAATGCCAATTTTGTAGCATTTAAACACAATCACAGCGACCCATACCAATGAGAAGCCAAGCCACGCAAAACCAGAAAATTTGGCTATTTTGACCTCATTTGACATTGAAGATATTGACTAAGGCCACGAAATTTGCACACAATACAGTTAACTATCGTGCCCATCCACCCTGCGAATTTCGTTGCTCTAGCCTTAATGGGAGCCGAGATCTTAGGGGGGGGGGCGGAATCCGCCCCCCTCCAGTGCGCGTAATTTTCAGAGGCCCTCCAGGCAGAGGCAGAGGCGCGTGTTAAAAGATGCAAGGGAAATCATGTATATTGACGAAGTCAAAAATGCTTATTTTTAACAAGGGAACAGCATGCATATCACTGGATACAATTACAAGGACCAATTCGTGAAATCCTGAACTTCGTCAGGTTGCGCGAATGGGTCAACATGGATAGTGGAGTCCAATGATGAAATCCACAATTGATTGCAAATTCTTCAAGTTCTTTCCCTTAAGTCCGTGCTTTGACACCCAGAGCCTGAGAAGTCTGCTCGTTGTAATGAATCAACGACAGTAATTCACTGGCCCAACCTCCAACAGGGACAACCGTGCAGGAAGCACTATATACCAGACTGTATCGACAATCTTATAGCCATAGTGTTGATCAGTTGAGATATCGTGAACCTTGTTAGGCAGCTTGATCAGTGAAGAGCTAGCAGAGATCCGGGGAGGTTTGGATTGATATCCAAGTATGTAGAGAAACTAAGGAGCTTTCCTATTAGCTCAGAAAATGTGTTGTTTGACAGAGTATGGTCGTCAAGGTCCACAAAGAGACTGTGCAAGGGAAGTTCAACAGTGTGTAGGCTGCACACCAACAAGCGCAGCTTACTCCCTAGGTCAAGCTGCAGGTTCCTCAATACTTTAGCATTCACATCAGTGTTCACATTTGTTGAGTCTCCTCCAATGGCCCACAAGGTCTTACCAAAACCTCTGTCTTTCAGGCAGGAAAACAGGACCTTGGCAATCGACATAGCATGTGACTGCTCTTATGTTCCTTTCTCTGGGTAAAAGTGGAGCAGATCATAGGTACCAAGTTCACTAGCAGGATCATAGTGTTCTCCTTTGATATGTGCATCTCCTTGAAATCAATCACCACATTGGTCACATCAATCCACCCATCAATGAAGATGCAGGATTGGAATCTCATCGCAGTTGTTCTGGTACTTCGTTGCAGGCTCACAGGCAATTTCAAGGAAAAGCCTAACTTCAGGGATAAAGTCATCCTCAGCACCACTTCTCTCCAACCCCAGATCCCAGCTCTGACATCTCAGGGCTTCCTATTCGGCGTGCTCCTTTGCATCCAACCTTCTCTTTTTGTCCCTTGATGAAGTAAAGATCTTTCACAGGAATCTCTTCTCTCTGCTACAGGAGCAGTTAATGTTGGCTTGGATGCCACAACTGGTAATTTGACATTTGTAAGTCAAAATATCAAATGCCATGTCTAACTTGACTACGGACCTTTCTTTGGCATCAAGTTTGCCCTTCCAAAGATAACACTGCACTGACGAATTTCAGACCTCAATGAGCTTGAACATGATGAAACATTTTCAATGGTTACAGGTGGCCTGAAAAGAGCATTAGCTTTGCTCCACTGACAAATCAGACCAGGAAGATGTCACTCACAACCTGATCCACTGAGTAGTTATCCTGTCATCTTCACCCTCAAGCGTCTCCCCCAAGTAGATGCCATATCACAGGATATCCCTCCCAGTTGGCGGTTGAGATAAGAACAGCTTCCACCAACTACCAAAAAGATTACTCCAATAATAATTTGATGTATTCCCTGCCATGATTTGAAGCATTTATTTAGTTAGTAGATAACTCAATACAATATATCATTAAATGTTAATGCACTTCGCACTTAGTCCATCCCTTCTATCCTGGAACAAGATGTTGGACTGGACTTACACTCCACGAACCACAGATCACACAGAGCGACGCGTAGTGACTTGTATCTTGCGCCACAAATATCCCCCGCAACACTCATACGTTCGCCGATAATTTATGTGCCTAAGAGCGTCTGCAGCGTCAATTTTAACAATTTAATAGGCTAGGTAATTTAAATGTCCATTTTCACTCAATTGAGGGGGTCTCCCTCAATACCTTTGGGTTTTGAGGATTTTTACTCGAGAGAGAAAACCTCAAAACACCCCAAACGCAAAACTGCATATTGTGGTTATTGCTGAGCTGGATGGGACAAGAAATCAAATGCAATTCATCCAGAATTCATTCAGAAAAGACCAAGATAATCCCAAATTTTACAATATTCAACTGCAAATTGATGTAAGTTAAGACTGTCGGAATTAAAAATTAGAGTCGGACTTGTGTTCCACACAACAAACGACACTATCTGAACACCTTCGCAATTGATTTACACAAAATAAAAAGTATGACCCACCCTAATGGAGGAGGCCAAACACTCGCAATCAAATGTCACTCCACGCGCACAGCGCTCACTGAAGCCGATGCTCATTGATGTATGGCACTGACTGAAGCTCAACACTCACTAACATACGATACTCACTGAAGTCCAACACTTACCAACGTACTCCAACGCATACCAACACTCACCAACGTTCTCCAATATATACCAACAATCACCAACGTACTCCAACGTATACCAACACTCACCAACGTACTCCAACGTATACCAACACTCGCCAACGTACTCCAACGTATACTAACACTCAGCACTCACCAACAGAAAATACTCAATGATTGTCGAACCTCGACACCCACTGGCGAGTCGACATGTTCATAAGTCAAACCGGTGACTGCAGATAACGTTTTTCTGGCCGTGAAGCCGTGGGTTTTCCTGCCTGTTGACGGCCAGTAATGCCGGAGAATGCGTCCATGCCGGCAGAGAACTCACGCAGAGCTCTCGGTTCGACTTAATCTCTCGCTGGCATCTCCGTTATGTCTGCTGCACTCGTAGTGATACTGACCCGCGTTGTATAAAGTCTTTTGTGTGATTCTGACCCGTGATACCTGCAGCCCTCTCCACAATATCGACCCGGGATGCGTGCCCATGCTGCCTGCAGTACTCTGTGTGATTTTGATCCGTGGTATGCACCTGTTTCTATTTGTGTGATCCTGTCCTGATACATACATACGCAGCCCTAATGTCCTCAACTGCATATCACCGATGTAGCATGACATCATCAATTAGTTACGGCCGCCTAAAAGGAGAGAAGCTTAAAAACCACCTGGCAATGCAAGATGAGTGAACAAAAGGTGTGGTACTCACGCCGTCGTAGGCACTGCCCACGTAGCCCTCGGGGCAGGTGCATGTATAGTTTCCTATGTGGTTCTGGCAGATGGCGTTCACGCCGCAGGCATCCTGCTGGGCGCACTCGTCGATATCTACGGAGAGGAGGCAGTTGTCAGCAATGTGGGCAGGCTGAACGAGAGGGTGATGTAGAGTATGGAAGTGGAGTAGAGCCAAACGCGCTGTCTGTCAGTGCCTCATTGCAGCCATTTCGACCGATCGGTTGGATCTCTGTGGCATCTTCACGGGAGGAGGCAGCGCATATAACCTGACGAATTCTGTCATTGTATGGGCTCCGGGTATGTCATCGGTTCCGCGGCGATTACGGCGGCCGTGACGGCGGCTGTGACGGCGGCCGTGACGGCGGCTGTGACGGCGGCTGTGACGGCGGCTGTGACGGCGGCCGTAACGGCGGCCGTGACGGCGGCTGTGACGGCGGCCGTGACGGCGGCTGTGACGGCGGCTGTGACGGCGGCCGTGACGGCGGCTGTGACGGCGGCTGTGACGGCGGCTGTGACGGCGGCCGTAACGGCGGCCGTGACGGCGGCTGTGACGGCGGCCGTGACGGCGGCCGTGACGGCGGCCGTGACGGCGGCTGTGACGGCGGCCGTAACGGCGGTCGCGGCTACGGTCGTGACGCAACTAACTCACGTCCGAACAGGGGGCGCGGGCTCGCGCGGCCCGCTCACCGGCGTTCCGCCACCGCCAGTCGCCAATGGAACTGGCGGAACTTCGCCTACAACACACGTCTGCACGATGGCGTCGCGCTATTGGCGATTCGACGGCAGCGAAATGGCGCTCAGCAGTGCTCTGTGTGAGAGCCCACGGAAGAGCCATCGAGTGGCCCTGACCAGCCCCGAGGTACACTGCACGCGCGCCCGTCCGACGACGGTGCGACGCGGTCGTTCCAGGCTCTCCTCCGAGTCGAGTGCGAGGTCGTTATCCGGCGTCCGGCCGCTCCCGTCGCTGGATACAAAAACCGGCCGATATACGATGGCCGGCGGTGGTTACATGTGTCGATCGGCAGTCGACGGCCTCCATCAAAACCGCCACGAACGGTGGAGCCGTCCGGGGGAGGAGGTGGCCGGCGGCGGCAGTCGCCACCCACGGCGTGTGGTGGCGCGCAGCTGCAGTAGCCGCGCGGCTCGCTCAGTCCAGGGGAGCCGTCCCGGCCGGGTGAATCACAAGCTGGGCAACGACCGTCGACGGACGACCGCCATCAGCCGCGGCAGAGAGAGAGAGAGAGAGAGAGAGAGAGAGAGAGGTTAGAGAGGCTCCAGAGGCAGCCGTCGGACGGCTGCATGGCCGGACCGGTTGGCTGCACCGACCCGCCTGTGTCCAGTGAGCCGGGCCGGCCGGCGGTCAGGCGACCCCGACACCACACCGGACGGCTGGCGCCGGCTGGCCGGCTTGGCTGATGTTTGGCACCGCTCTGTGGGCACACTCCGGTGGCACCGGGAATCGCCGGCCAAAAAACTGACAGGCATCGTGGCTTTTTGCCGGCGCCTTTACTTGTTGCCCGCGTGACTCGGGATGCCATGGCCGGGCACAAATGAATGGTATCTACGGTGGGCCGCGCGCAAAAACGTCCCGGTAAAGTGTTAGGTGGCCGGTCTGCCGTCATAACTTACTGAAGGGGCGCATTTGTTGAGTTATGTGTCTGCCGCGTTTGCCTGTGGAGGGCGCGATTTGACGTCATGGCGTACCGCCGCGATATGCTATACCGCGATGCCGCACGCGGTAGTGGGAAGGGGCGGCGTAACCGTTGCGAGGCTAATCGGAAGACCCATCTGGTGTTGGTGCGCTTTTTGTGTTACGTGTGCGCCATTGTCCGCGCGGTCGTAATTTTGCCGCTTCTTTGGTGGTTCAGCGGGGCGATCGCTCCAGCGTTCTTCCTCTGCTCTGTCCGTTGCTTTGCATGAAGAACGTTGCTACGTGCAGGCAAGTAACTGCTTTGTCATGACACAGCCATGAAGAAAATACGAGCCAATCCGCCGTATCCGCACTTGCGTATAAACGAAGGTCAAAGACTCGGGCGTTCGCCGGGGACAAAGGCGTCTCACGCCACAAGCCCATCGGTCCCATTACGGCCTACAACCGCCTGCACCACTTTACACAGCCCATTAACCTCTCCAACTGTCCAAATAGCACCGACACCCTCGCTTTCCATGCATGTTTGTATCTCGTCGCTTTCCCGCGCCTCCAGGCAGTGGATGATGGCAGGCAGAGAAGCCACAGAAAATGGCGGGTGGCAGGCGCGCGACAACTCGCCAACTAATGGCAGTGGCGATGAATGATAGGGCTGGACAAATAGCCATCAGCTGTCGGGACGTCACCGCCGGTAGCTCCAGCCAGCCGAGAAAGCCGTCAGCAGAAGCATTCAAACACCGCCGCACCCTCCCTCACGCAAACAAAAGTGAAACGGAGTGGCGATTTCTGTCGCTTTGTGTCAGAACCGGACGCCGTTTTCCCAGCCGGTCCATTATACCTGTCGTCCGCCGCGCCGGAAAGCTAGGTCCAGTGCTGGCGATCTTCGATCACAGTACAGATATCGCAAATGCTCTCGAGTGTAGCTCTAGCGGGCCCACGTGGTCGTGGTGGTCGGAACTAGTGGACGGGCGGGCCAGCAGGCCTCTGTGGACGGTGGTCGGAACTAGTGGACGGGCGGGCCAGCAGGCCTCTGTGGACGGTGGTCGGAACTAGTGGACGGGCGGGCCAGCAGGCCTCTGTGGACGGTGGTCGGAACTAGTGGATGGGCGGGCCAGCAGGCCTCTGTGAACGGTGGTCGGAACTAGTGGACGGGCGGGCCAGCAGGCCTCTGTGGACGGTGGTCGGAACTAGTGGACGGGCAGGCCAGCAGGCCTCTGTGGACGGTGGTCGGAACTAGTGGACGGGCGGGCCAGCAGGCCTCTGTGGACGGTGGTCGGAACTAGTGGATGGGCGGGCCAGCAGGCCTCTGTGGACGGTGGTCGGAACTAGTGGATGGGCGGGCCAGCAGGCCTCTGTGGACGGTGGTCGGAACTAGTGGATGGGCGGGCCAGCAGGCCTCTGTGAACGGTGGTCGGTGCGCGCTGCAGTGGGTTGCAGAGGGAATGACGAGCACACAGCACATCACCGGGTCGACACCCCTCGCTGGTGTCGTTCACCCAGCGGCCACAGGATGGCGCCGTTGCAGAGTGGCGTGACCCGTTCATCCGCGGAAGGCATGCCGCCTAGCCGGTGTGGTGTGGCACTCCGGACCAGTGGAGTCCACGGATCAAATGGTCCCTGACGCCGGCCATCAGCCTCATCCAGTCAGTTAGTCAGTTCCGACGCCAAGGAAGGCCAGGCACAGTGACGCTTGCAGGTCGGATCAAACATCGAACAAGGCCAGGGCAGCCTCATCAGCACCTCTGAGATCGGGGACTTGTCAGCTGAGACAGCCATGCACCACGTGGACATCAGTTTTCATGTCAGAGATGGGCCAGAAGCAGCCAAGTGTCAGCCGTTCCTATCGGGCGGAGCGCAGCCAAAGGTGGCTGCTGCAGCTGCTGCTACAGGTAGCTGCTGCCTATTGTTGTTGCTATAGGCGTCCGTTATTGTACGAAACTGCAGTACGCCGCCAAGCGCAGCCATGCGCGATGACGGAACACGGCGGGATTTCTCGAGACGGCGATATTCATGTAGCGATGACGGAACACGGCGGGATTTCTCGAGACGGCGATATTCATGTAGCGATGACGGAACACGGCGGGATTTCTCGAGACGGCGATATTCATGTAGCGATGACGGAACACGGCGGGATTTCTCGAGACGGCGATATTCATGTAGCGATGACGGAACACGGCGGATTTCTCGAGACGGCGATATTCATGTAGCGATGACGGAACACGGCGGGATTTCTCGAGACGGCGATATTCATGTAGCGATGACGGAACACGGCGGGATTTCTCGAGACGGCGATATTCATGTAGCGATGACGGAACACGGCGGGATTTCTCGAGACGGCGATATTCATGTAGCGATGGCCGATATTGGCGCGCTTGTGTGTGGCGACCGCCTCGCGGCCCGAGTCCGTACAATGGAAGAGCCGTGGGCGTACGGCATGGCCACGCTCCTTCCGACTGCTCGGGGTCGCGTGCCCGTGGCGCCTCGGCAGCCGTCGGCCTCGTTACACCCGGATCTTGCCACACGCCGTGAGCGCCGCTGGCAAAAATGGCCACAAACAGAGTCGACCTCGACAAAAATCGCCGGTGACACGCAAGCGATCCCATTTGGGAAATGTCGCAGCCGTGCCCGCCGCAATCAGTATCGCGGCGGGGCCCGGTGCAGCCTGACACTGTCGCAGTACCCGCCCAGCACACCTTGACACTACCACAGCACCCGCCCAGCACACCCTGACACTGTCATGGCACCCGCCCAGCACACCCTGACACTGTCATGGCACCCGCCCAGCACACCCTGACACTGTCATGGCACCCGCCCAGCACACCTTGACACTGCCACAGCACCCGCCCAGCACACCTTGACACTGTCATGGCACCCGCCCAGCACACCCTGACACTGTCATGGCACCCGCCCAGCACACCTTGACACTGCCACAGCACCCGCCCAGCACACCTTGACACTGCCACAGCACCCGCCCAGCACACCTTGACACTGTCACGGCACCCGCCCAGCACACCTTGACACTGTCATGGCACCCGCCCAGCACACATTGACACTGTCACAGCACCCGCCCAGCACACCTTGACACTGCCACAGCACCCGCCCAGCACACCTTGACACTGTCATGGCACCCGCCCGGCACTCCATGATACTGCTACAAACACAAAGCATCACCAAGCACCTGCTTACCTCGGCATTCCTCATCGCCCTTGCCCTGGAAGCCTTCCAGGCACTTGCAGACGTAGTGTGCTGGCAGGTTGCAGCACTCGGCGTTGGGGACGCACCGGGCTGCCAACACTGGATCCAAGCACTCGTCGATATCTGTGCAGGGTGGACGAAGTATGTCAGTCTGACCCTTAGTTGAACTGCTGGTGTGGCGGCTGAAGCTCACCCCACTTGTTCGATTGTTACTCATTTCGGCTATTTAATTGCAGTACATGATTCACATACTCTATTTGCTACTGCCCAATGGTTTTCAATGTTTGTTTCGTCATTGATGTACTACTCAAGGACATAGACGAGCCATTGCGGATGATTAGACAATCGTCAACATCGCTGTACATTCGAGTTCAGTAGATGGTACATAGCGATCCGGCATGACATGCGCAAAGCAACAGCCATCTTCGCAGTCGAATAACTGGTTACAAATCTAGGACACCAACGCCAAGATTCAAGGTTGTGCAATTCCTTGACATTCAGCCTGTGAGAAAAAGCTGCAGTGGAACGTCTAAGCTAGTTTGCTGTCACTAAAGTCCACACGATAGACATTTGCAACTACACGCACATGAACTGGCACAAGAGGGGATATCAGGCATGGCTTAGGAACACGCGTGGTGACGAAACAACGCGTGCCTGCCGATCTATACAAATGGGGCCGAGAAGAAGAACCAGTAGCGAAATGTATCCACGCAGTGTCGTGTCTGCATGCTTCAGCACCATCGCATGGTCCATGCCCATTCCACGCCACTGCATCGCATCATCGTCAGTGATGCAGCACAAACGCATGATGCACCTCAGCACCTTCCAAGCGACGAGCTCTTGTACGCGCGACAAGGATGCATTGCATCTACTGGTATGCCCTTCTTGGCGTTGTTTGTGTCTGCGCTCTACGTCCTACGACCAACCACCTATGTCGGGTACACTGATCAGGTGCACTGATCACATGCACAATGATATCGGCCGATATGGTAGCCTAGCGCAGCCAGCCAGGCAGGCCGGGTCACAGCCTGCCTCCATCGCTAGATTTATGGGAGCAAATAAAGATTGTGCGTGCGATAGCGCACAAGGGCGGACGGTGGGTGGATGCCGACGGTCAAAGCTGGGCGTTTTACGGCTTCCACCTCTGACATCGAAGTGCCGGCTCCTGTTCCATCCGGGAAACCTGTGTGGAGCCGGGAGAAAGTCAGCTCGTTTTGTGCTGCTTGTAAGATCAAGCCACACCCGATCGAAGTGCACGTCTGTATGCGACTCCGCCGGCTAACGTGCCGGCGGCGGCGCCAGCCGCTAGATTAGTTGGTTGCCGTCGACGTCTCGGTGCTGGGTTTCTACAGATCAGCTCACCCAGACGCACGGCCCATCTCGGCGCAGAAAGCAGCCCGCCGTACCAAACTGAGCCGTATGACAGCAGCCCGCCGTACTCCACTGTAGCCGTGTCACAGCTGCTGGCAACGTAATCGGTAGCCACGCCAGCAGCAGATGCCTCGGCGGCGAACAAGAGGGCGGTAGTGGCAGCTCTTGTTATTTCCACGTGCCCATTCTGGTCGACAGGCTTGTCCGGTGTTGGGCGTGGCGGAGTATTTCATCGGCGACTGCCGTTTTGTTCGCGCCGTGGGTGCGTGTCTCTGACTGACGTGGGTGCGTGTCTCTGACTGACGTGGGTGCGTGTCTCTGACTGACGTGGGTGCGTGTCTCTGACTGACGTGGTCACACGTGCTATCATGACCAATGCCATGCATGCATTCGCATTCGCTAAGTGGGTGCTTCGGCGCCAAATTCGCGCGGACTCCCTGACGACGACGGCCGGGGAAATCGTCGTGGCCAGCGGTCTGGTAGCGCCGCAGAGGCATGCGGCCATCATCGCCGATAAGGCGGTGCCACTTTCACCGGCAGTGGCGCGTGCGGCATCAGCGCCGGACCGCTGGGCGCTGCTGCCGCGCCCGCTACGGCCGCCCAGCATGCCAGCACGGACAGGTCACGCTGGTGGTGACCACCCAGCGCCCATGAAGCGAAGCGGTGACCCCCGCTGGGCCGTCATGAAGCGTTGCAGTCTCGACAGGCAGCGCAAACGGCTGGGCCTGGTGCTGCCCGACCAGCACTGAAGCAGTCACGATCGTGGCGTCACAGTCCCACCCACTACTGGCGTCAAGCGTCGGCGCCGTTGAAGAGTCGGAGCTCTATCGGTACCGACAGCAGACAATAGGCCCACTAAGCCTGGTCTTCGTGCCACCGCCCCAGGAAAACCAGCACCGTGAAAGTGAAAGCCGGTATGCGTTAACAGTCTTCTGAGTTGCAAAAGCCGCCACATATGGGTCGAGAGATGGCAACTGGGGGTGACCGATTGAGAGATGGCACTAAGATCCCGCTCAACACGTGAGCAGCATCTATCGAGTGGGAGAGTGATGCTGCCGCCGCCTCCGCGCACCAGGACACCGCAGCGAGCGCCCAGCTACCTGGGCGGCGCATAAGCAGAGGCCATCACCCAGTCAGCACCCATAACGGATCTCTCTGGTGGAGATGCCAGGCGGCAGTTGGCTGCCTCTGTCTACATGGGCGGCGACTCTAAGGATTGACTCGGCCTCTACGGTTGAAAAAGGCTTACAATTTAAGCCCATACCCTAAATTGGACAGCTTTGTATGCTTGGTGTAAATGAAGAGAATAGGGAAGCATCCGCCAGTATCCGGGCGCTGACCAGTTGACTCCGACTTGTCGACTGGACCCCGCCGGTGTCCGGGCGCTGACCAGTTGACTCCGACTTGTCGACTGGACCCCGTCGGTCTCTGGGCGCTAATCAGTTGACTCCGACTTGTCGACTGGACCCCGCCAGTGTCCGGGCGCTAAATCAGTTGACTCCGACTTGTCGACTGGACCCCGCCAGTGTCCGGGCGCTTATCAGTTGACTCCAACTTGTCGACTGGACCCCGTCGGTCTCTGGGCGCTAATCAGTTGACTCCGACTTGTCGACTGGACCCCGCCAGTATCCGGGCGCTAATCAGTTGACTCCGACTTGTCGACTGGACCCCGTCGGTCTCTGGGCGCTTATCGGTTGACTCCGACTTGTCGACTGGACCCCGTCGGTCTCTGGGCGCTAATCAGTTGACTCCGACTTCTCGACTGGGCCCCGCCGGTGTCTGGGCGCTAATCAGTTGACTCCGACTTGTCGACTGGACCCCGTCGGTCTCTGGGCGCTAATCAGTTGACTCCGACTTGTCGACTGGACCCCGTCGGTGTCTGGGCGCTAATCAGTTGACTCCGACTTGTCGACTGGACCCCGTCGGTGTCTGGGCGCTAATCAGTTGACTCCGACTTGTCGACTGGACCCCGTAGGTCTCTGGGCGCTAATCAGTTGACTCCGACTTCTCGACTGGGCCCCGCCGGTGTCCGGGCGCTGATCAGTGGACCCCGTCGGTGTCTGGGCGCTGACCAGTTGACGCCGACTTCTCGACTGGACCGGCGTACTGTGTGGCTGAAGTCATTCGCTATCTGTCAGTGGATCGGGCCAGGCACGGACTCGTCCAGTGGATAATCCATGTTCAAGGATTCACGGCGCGGCCGGCCGGTGCCGACCGCCCGGCATTGCGTGTCAGACACTTGTACACCGTTACCTCTCACCGAGAGGGAAACCTCTGCACCTCATGTCCGACACTTGTACACCGTTACCTCTCACCGAGAGGGAAACCTCTGCAGCTCATGTCCGACACATGCACACCGCTACTTCTCACCGAGAGGGAAACCTCTGCACCTCATGTCCGACACTTGTACACCGTTACCTCTCACCGAGAGGGAAACCTCTGCACCTCATGTCCGACACATGCACACCGTTACTTCTCACCGAGAGGGAAACCTCTGCACCTCATGTCCGACACTTGTACACCGTTACCTCTCACCGAGAGGGAAACCTCTGCACCTCATGTCCGACACTTGTACACCGTTACCTCTCACCGAGAGGGAAACCTCTGCACCTCATGTCCGACACTTGTACACCGTTACCTCTCACCGAGAGGGAAACCTCTGCACCTCATGTCCGACACATGCACACCGCTACTTCTCACCGAGAGGGAAACCTCTGCAGCTCATGTCCAACACTTGTGCACCGTTACCCTCGCCGAGAAGGAAACCTCAGCAGCTCGTATATGAAAACCAGTACACAGCTACTCTCACCGAGAGGGAAACCTCTGCAGCTCATGTCCGACACATGCACACCGCTACTTCTCACCGAGAGGGAAACCTCTGCACCTCATGTCCGACACATGCACACCGTTACCTCTCGCCGAGAAGGAAACCTCTGCAGCTCATGTCCGACACACTACCCCCTCACCGAGAGGAAACCCACAGCTCGTATAACCAGTACACCGCTACTTCTCACCGAGAGGGAAACCTCTGCACCTCATGTCCGACACATGCACACCGCTACTTCTCACCGAGAGGGAAACCTCTGCACCTCATGTCCGACACATGCACACCGTTACTTCTCACCGAGAGGGAAACCTCTGCAGCTCATGTCCAACACTTGTGCACCGTTACCCCTCGCCGAGAAGGAAACCTCAGCAGCTCGTATATGAAAACCAGTACACCGCTACTTCTCACCGAGAGGGAAACCTCTGCAGCTCATGTCCAACACATGCACACCGTTACCTCTCACCGAGAGGGAAACCTCTGCAGCTCATATCCGACACCAGTACACTGTGACCTCTCATCGAGATAGAAACCTCTGCACCTCATGTCCGACACATGCACACCGTTACCTCTCGCCGAGAAGGAAACATCTGCACCTCATGTCCGACACCAGTACACTGTGACCTCTCATCGAGATAGAAACCTCTGCACCTCATGTCCGACACATGCACACCGTTACCTCTCGCCGAGAAGGAAACATCTGCACCTCATATCCGACACCATACACTGTGACCTCCATCGAGATAGAAACCCTGCACCTCATGTCGACACATGCACACCGTTACCTCTCGCCGAGAAGGAAACATCTGCACCTCATATCCGACACCAGTACACTGTGACCTCTCATCGAGATAGAAACCTCTGCACCTCATGTCCAACACATGCACACCGTTACCTCTCGCCGAGAGGGAAACCTCTGCAGCTCATATCCGACACCAGTACACTGTGACCTCTCATCGAGATAGAAACCTCTGCACCTCATGTCTGACACATGCACACCGTTACCTCTCGCCGAGAAGGAAACATCTGCACCTCATGTCCGACACCAGTACACTGTGACCTCTCATCGAGATAGAAACCTCTACACCTGGCGCCAACACCAGCTGTTCATGTTAGGCGCTCGTGGCAGTGACTGAGGATGAAAAGCATGATGCGGGTGACGCCGGCCCGCTCGCGCGGTAAAGGCGGCCGTCTCGGTCCAGCCTGAATGCGATCGGACCGGATGGACGACACGCAGCGAGTCCCGCCCTCATATGTCAATGTGATGACGCCCAACAATGGCCAGGCTCCGTGAAATGGTGGCGGCAGCACGGCGTCTTAGTGACGACATCACGCGAGGCGGCACTTTCGCCGCGCCCCCGCCTGCACCTCTAGCTGTGCGGACGGCGCCATCTTGTGCCGATGGAGTGCCGCCGGCGCCACCGGTGGCGTCCGTCCCTTCCAAGACGTCACAGTTCCGGGACAGGCTTGTTGAAGTGTTGGCAGCGTGCAGCGCACACCGGCACCGAGACCCGTGGAGCGCCGCTGCCGTCAGGAGCGGCCTTGGTGGCCGGCCCATGTCGGGGTCGGTCATGAGCGTCATTTCACGGTCAGAGAGCGGCTGACGGCGCCACGGCCATGGCAGCTTCGTCACTGGGGAACGTGCCCCGAGCAGCCGCGCACCATGAGGCTTGTGTCCAACATCGAGACGGGCCGACTGCTTCACGCAGGCCGCCGGTGTCTGGCACCACCCGGTGTCACTCTGGCGGAAACCGACGGCACCATAACGACTATTACCCACCTCTCGCGTATTTCCACACTGTCTACTATTGCCACCCTTCGTGTATTCCCGCTCTCCTGACTATTGCCACATAACGTGTACACACTGCCGACTATTATCACCCCTCATGCATTACCACTCTACCGACTATTGCCATCCCGTATTCCCGCACTATTGCCATCTCTCGTGTATTCCCGCACTGTCGACTATTGCCACCTCTCGTGCATTCCAACACTGCCGACCATTGCCAACTCTAGTGCATTTCCAAACCTGACTGCGAATCAAAGGGCATGTGGCGTCGGCTTTGGCCACTGAATTTTCAGCACTAACATGGCAGGCACGCCACTTCATCATCTTGCCTGCCCCTCTTCAGCTGTAGCTTTCCGAGAAGGCACAGCATCGAGGTCGTGTCTGGTGCAGTCCGCTGCAAGCCGGAGCCAATGAGTCTCGACTGCAGCGCGATTTACGAGCAAAGTCGACTGGAGGGGCGCCCATCGTCGTCTGTCCCCTCACAGTCATGAACTGTGGGCAGGAGAGTGTAATTACTGGCATCGTTCTTCTTGGCAATACCAACTGGGCGTAGCGTGCAGGGTGGCTATTTTTATGACCAGAGCTCGATTATTCAGACAAGGGAACCCAGAGAAACATGGATGCATAAGTTCTGAAAACTCCCGACCTCTCCTCACAGGAGGTTTAGACACGGGGAGCGTACTTCTCGTAGAACACGATGGGCTGGATACAGCTTTCGTAGGGAGAGTTACAACGCCGAAGCTCATTTCTTAGATATCTCCAGGAAACTATCCAGAGAAGGAACAGTTTTATGAGGAAGACGCCGACCACGTGATGAATTCTTCCGAAAGACCAGGGGCCCTTGTCCCGCTATTAGGATGCCACAGAATACCGTGGTCTCCATTACGAAGTGGTGATGAGAGCCCTGGCAGTTTCAGAGGGCGTGCGCGTCCTGGTGTGCGATTGTCCGGCAGGATGACGTCATCTAATTCTTTGCATAAGACGGTAGCAAGCTGACGCCCCGTCAGACAAGGCACGGTGTTCGCCGACTTTCCTTCGCCAGCTGGTGATCCGTCCGTAGGCGCCTCATCATCGGGTCATGGCCTCGTCTCAAGTCCAGTCGAGTTTCGCCTGACCCGGTAGCCTTCGTCTGCGATGACTCACCTCCCACCCAGCCTGCCCCCTAACATCGGCAGCCGGTGATGCAAACGAGCGGGATAATTCCCAGTAGGCAGCCACCTCCAGCGCCCTTCCTCGACCACCCCGCGGTCACCCACGCTGACACGGCCCTAACGGCGCTGAGCCACGCAGGCCGGCCGCCTGTCCAACGCCAGTCTGTCCGACAGGCCAGCCGCCTGTCCCACGCTAGTCTGTTCGACAGGCCGGCCGCCTGTCCCACGCCAGTCTGTTCGACAGGCCGGCCGCCTGTCCCACGCCAGTCTGTTCGACAGGCCGGCCGCCTGTCCCACGCCAGTCTGTTCGACAGGCCGGCCGCCTGTCCCACGCCAGTCTGTCCGACAGGCCGGCCGCCTGTCCCACGCCAGTCTGTCCGACAGGCCGGCCGCCTGTCCCACGCCAGTCTGTCCGACAGGCCAGCCGCCTGTCCCACGCCAGTCTGTCCGACAGGCCAGCCGCTCCCGGCCTGTCGAGGAGTGCCGCAATCCAATCACCGCCCCGACGAAAACATCGTCACTGGTGCGACGATAATGTATCCTGTTGGTCCAGCTGTGCGTGATGCTCAACAGAACGACTGTCAGTGGGGTAGCGCATCAAGCTGGTCTGTTGTTTGGGGCGGAACGCCGTTGCCAGCACGCTGGACAAACATCGAACGTTGGTCGGCTGATCAGGACGGTGAGCGGGGTGCGTGTGTAAGGCAAGGACAGGTGCACGTATGGAGTGAAGCCTCACCTTTGCATGTCTGACCGTCTCCTTCATATCCTGGGAAGCAGGAGCAGAAGAAGCCGCCCATCGTGTTGGTGCAGCGTGCGAAGATATCACACGGCCGGTACTTGCATTCATTCTCGTCTGCAAAAGCCGATGGCATCCATATATTCGTGGGTATCCAGCGATCAATTGGAATAAATTCCGTCGGCGAGGGTAAATTTAATCACAAGCCAATGTGATGGTACAGATGGGGAAGTGGGCTGCTGTACTGGAAGGTGATGTTTAATAATAACCACTGCTTTAAAAGAAAGAACGAAAGGCAAAACCTGTGGCGTCCTGGGTGCTACGCCATTCAGTTTAAGGATCAAAATTTGCTATTAACCGCATGATGTTGACTCTAATAAATAAAACAGCATCAAATGTCGTCAGCCCTATCTTAAATCTGGACCTTTCGCCCCGTGAGCCACAAGAACACCATCCATATCGGCCTAGCCACCAGAAATACTGCAGTCCTCTAAGCGTGCAGCGGCGTTTGGGTTTTGAGCAGCTGCATCTCGCCAGCCCGCCTCACCGCCGGAAGTGAAGCGCGACCACACTAACCCCGCTGGCTGTCACGCCCCTTGGCCGTGACGTCTTCCGCCCGCCCGAATGGGCCGTCGGCTACCACACCGAGGACGCATGACGTCACGACACGTGGGCGTGATGGGACGGACGTGGATGGAGTGACACCAGATAGGAGCTTTAGGTCAGTGGCGGTGACGTGAGGGCAAGAGAGGTCAGACAGCAGGACTTTAGATTGTTGATACGTTAGCTTATGGCGACGTACGGTCGACGGAGAAGCGTCATACCGCCGGGGACCAGGTCAGGGCTCAGGTGGTGGAACAAGACGTTGGGCCACCAGTAGGCGCCCGGCACAAGGGAAAATGTGAGGTCGGGTCTTGAAGCTGAACTGAAGTGGACCAGAAAGATCTACATCATGTCAGTGCCCCGAAGCCCACAACTTATGAACGGCGTGAGAAACAAGGGAGTTTCCACGGCGGTGCCAAGGTATTCCTGTCCCACACATTTGACCCTGAGCATGGTTAATAGAGAAGGTACGTCTGTACATGTGGACATGTGGTATTGCTGCCTCCCAATGCAGTATGAATGCAGCAAATGCCAGTACAAACACCTACCATAATATTATTCAGTATGCAAATGTGGTGTCATAAACAAATTGCAAGAATGGTCTGTTGGCACACCTTCCAACAGAGGTCATTGCCACTGTTTTTCCGTCTAACCAGTGGTCCAAAACCACTTCAGCCAAACACCATGAGCAATGAACAAGTGCGAATACCCGTGACCGGCTTACCTGGCATTTCGCAGCCCTTGCCACCGAAGCCATCGTTGCAGTAGCACTGAGAATCTAAGCAGGCACCGTTGACACACGGCCGGCCGGTGGCCAGCTGACACGTGCCTGAAACAAAGGTGAGCGCCGCTCAGCCAACCACCTCCGCAGTGCATGTAACGACCTGTGGTGACCCGACAACGGTGCGACGGCAGCCAGCCGCAGCGCAGCCAGCCGCAGCGCAGCCAGCGGCAGCGCAGCCAGCCGCAGCGCAGCCAGCCGCAGCGCAGCCGCAGACGGACGCCGCCTCCACGTCCGGCCCGGTTTTGCGCCGCCCTGCTGTATGATCGTGAGTCGGCAACGTTACGGCGCGGACGACCCGGGCGCCGCAAAAAGGCGCGCTGCCATGAGGTGGCCGGCGTGACCGTAAGGCCGCGTCCGTCCCGAGGCCTGAAGACGCGCCGGCCGTGCGGCCAAAAAGGCGCGCTGCCATGAGGTGGCCGGCGTGACCGTAAGGCCGCGTCCGTCCCGAGGCCTGAAGACGCGCCGGCCGTGCGGCCAAAAAGGCGCGCTGCCATGAGGTGGCCGGCGTGACCGTAAGGCCGCGTCCGTCCCATGAGGTGGCCGGCGTACCGTAAGGCCGCGTCCGTCCCGAGGCCTGAAGACGCGCCGGCCGTGCGGCCAAAAAGGCGCGCTGCCATGAGGTGGCCGGCGTGACCGCAAGGCCGCGTCCGTCCCGAGGCCTGAAGACGCGCCGGCCGTGCGACCAGGCCGACCATCACTGGCTCACCGACACCACACCGCTCTGCACTCGGCGGCCCACGGCCGCGCTGCCATCCGATCTGATGTCAGCTGAATAGCTTTGGCGTTTAAGTGCACTGCATGACATGACCGAATAAGTATCGAACATTCAACCTACATGTTAAGTTCACTATACTTTCATCTAGCTTAGTCATAGGTGTAGTAACTTCAGCCAACCCTACCATAATTTCGCTAATTTCGCGTAATTTCGCTTTTGTCCGTATTTTTCCTAATCTAGCCAGAAGTGAGGTCAACGCTAACAATAGTTGGCCACTCTGCACCAACTTCTTCACACACCCCTGAGAGCGAAGGCCTGTGGCTATGTTCAGTCTTGCTGCTTCGCGGTCAGTTTGACAATGGACTGATCAGGAATACATGCAGGAATACAGTGGCCGTGCAGTACATCATCAAACAACTTATACGACAGATGCAATCTATACGGACTACTCTTCGGCTTTCCAAAGTGTCAACCATAAGCTGTTACTATACAAGCTCGAAAATGCATATCATGTTTCAGACAAAATACTCTCTCTGATTCGCACATACCTGACTGGTCGCCGGCAGCGGGTGATAGCTAACGGGGTGGTCTCTGACTGGGCTGACGTCACTTCCGGTGTACCGGAAGGGAGCTTGCTGGCTCCTCTGTTATTTGCCCTGTTTGTGAACGACCTGCCATCCGGTATTGACTCGGAATGTCTGATGTTTGCTGATGACGTCAAAATTTTTAGGAGGGTAGCGTCTGTGGACGACGCGACACGCTTGCAGAGGGATATTGATTCCCTTTGTAAGTGGTCCGCAGACTGGATGCTATCCTTGAACCCTCTAATGTGTAGATCATTCACAATGACTCTTCGCCGTACTCCTGTGCGCTTCGAATATAAGGTACACAATACAACGCTGCAGCGTGAGACTGTGATGCGAGACCTGGGTGTGTACCTGGACAGCAAATTGACTTCCGCACAACATGTGGCATAAACTGCGTCATCTGCGAACCGAGCACTCGGACTTTTTATTAGATCAATGCAAGCAGGGGTTCCTGGTAGCAAATTCTCGAAAATTGCTCTGTTGGCGGCATATAACGCGAACATTAGGTCTCGCCTTGAGTATTGCTCCGTCATCTGGGCAGGCGCAGCTTCAACACATCTCACCAGGATTGATTGGGTAGAACATACATTTTTAATGTGGCTTGCCCAACACTGTAGTGCCACACCTCGACCGGAACCTCTACAATATCAGGACCTTCTTCGCTTTTATAACATGACATCTGCGTCCACTCGTCGCCTACTATCCGACATCATGTTCTTACGAAATGTTTTTTTTTATGTGGCGGGACGAACTCATCAGTGTTATTACAAAACTTTGGATTAAGTGTCCCAGTCAGGAGAAATAGGCAACCTGTTTTATTCTATGTACCGTATGCACGTGTAGAAACCACTAGGTGTGGCTTGTTTAACATATTATTAAGGGTAACGAACACATTTTTAGAGATGACACCAAGTGCGGACATCTTCACAAACCCGCTGAATGCATTTAAGATACAGGTGGTGAGATACTGTGCTGCGTCACACGCTCACATCTGAGACGCGGAGCCATCGGACATCGACGAGTTTTGACAGCCGTTTACCTGTTTGAACTGAAAGCTATTCACCTGTTCTGTGTACGTTTTTAGCTACTGACTTCTCCTGTAAAGGGCACAATATGCTGTTGGAGATTGTGGACAATAAACAATAAACAATAAACAATAAACAACTTCACATCACTTAGAAATGTTGCAAATTAGCTAGTTAAATTGCTAACTATTTACATAAAGTTCAAATCAAATGACCGCCACACGACTAAGCGTGAATATACATCAACATGATCATTTCCTATTCCCACAAAGTTTTCACACGGATTCCGGTTAGAATGACGACTAATTAAGCTGTGAGAGTGAACTAACTGAATCGCCAGGGGTACACTCCAGAACAAATCGACCAAGCAACGCGGTGATTGCCCACCCTCATGGAACATATTTTGAGCAAATTGGTGTATTAGATTATATTATGCACTGAATCTACCTGTAGAAGTCTTACTTCGATTAGGTCAACGGTTCAGAAGTTATAGGCTCGAACATTTCTGGAAGGACACTTTGTAAGGTTACGTTCGGTGGCCGACAATTGAGTTAATTATCATTCAAAATATAAATATCCAGATATTTTTGAACTAGCAAAGACTCAAGGAATCGAATTCTTACAATATTTTGAAATGTTATGAATAATAAAAGAGATGCCCCATGGCATTTGTTCATGGGACCTCCGATGACCTCGATGGCTGTCAAGTTTTTGTTTCTTTAATTGACAGAATAGATGGACCATGTTTTGGCTTGATATGTAGCAAAAAATGTCGTTTTTATATAAATCCTCAGTCGCAGAGCGCAAACTTGTAACAGTGAAGAAACGGACAGTGAAGAAACTGATCGAAGCAGCGCACCTGAGTTGTGCATGCCTCCTCCCACGTGAATTTGACATGCGTGAAAATTTTGAGGTCAGATGACCTACGGCAACCGAGTGATTCAAGTTCAGGTGAGGTCTGGTTGAACTGGTTGAACATTTTGGAAGTGACCTTCCAAAATGTTGAACCAGTCGTCACACCTTAAAACAAAACAAAAATGTATGAATGAAACTTTCGGCGTTTGCATATATTCATACATGCAACAACGCGTACCAGAGTAATTTGTTATTTGTAATAGTAATAATAGTAATTGTGATAGTAATTTGTTAGTATTTAACCACTTACATATTTCGCATATTTGCCCATTGGGGCTAAAATCGAAGATTATGGATAAAGTAAGGATTTTTAGGAAGGAAAGTTGACTTAAAGCGCTTCCCGCTACGCTCTTCCCATTATAAAAATACAAACTCAAGAAGTTGAAAATCAATGTCTTCAAAAGGTCTAAGAATAAAATGTTGCTTTTTGTGTGGGCAAACATTTTGGGATTATGGTCGATCTCGCATTGCCTTTCGAATTCTGAATCCTTTTTGTTTGGACAAGTTACCTCAAAATGAACTCCCTAGAGCCCAAAAATTACGTCAGTCGTGATCCCATAGACCAACCTATGGACGTCACATTTTGAGGAGAAACTCTTGGAGCATGTTTGGGCCCTACTCGTCGAGCGCTTTCGGACATCACTTCCGTTTTTGTGCAACGTTTAGTTTCGAGATTATACGGGTTTATAATGACCCCCCTGGGACGGGGTGTGAGGATCTGACTGAGAAGACCGGGCTACTGCTATCAATATTTGTGTTCCTCCTGCAGGTGAAGCGCAATTATGCGAGATCAAATATGCTTACCGCGAAAAGGCTTTCAGTCATCGTCGCCCAAATGAAATATTTGCCATTATACAGCCTTGCCGTTGGAAGACAGAAACTAAAAATGGGTAGCGAAATATTAATATTTTCTGTATTCAGAAAGCTTATTATCCCAAAGACATGAGTGAAATGATAGCCCCTGAAAAAAGAAACATTTTATTTGTTGTGATGTTAATTTTTAGATCCAGCGCGAACTCCTCAATGGCTTGGTTTCAATATAAAATTCCATTACTTTCTTCTTAGTTATTATTTTTCGAATATCATGGCTGAGCTGTTTCTTTTCTTCATTACAAATGGATTAGATTGTGCTTCGACTGTCCGCTGTCACCAACATCTGCTCAGGCATTTACAGCTGTGTTTTTCGACTTCACCGCAAAAGATGCGCCGAGATGCATGCGTTTTTTGTCTGGTATCTGAGAACACAACGGGCATTTCAAGCAATCTCGTGGAGATAGCTGCGTCATTCTCCCAATCGTGAACCGTGCATTTTGTGGTATTACAAAATAGCCAAAAGTCAATGGTAGATGCGATGCACAGAGATATATAATCTTTCCTTCTAGATAAAAGGTACCACATTTCGATAAATTATTACACATGGTAGTTTTCGATGACATCATGCCAGTAACAGGTATCTATGCAGAGAGGCTTTCGATTTTGTGAAAACAACTGCCTATGGTACCATTGTCTTCAGTGTATGACAGTGCTGGTCTCACTGCAAACAATTCAGATGGTAAAACAGTGGCATGATTAGATAATCTTGCTAATCGATCGATCAAGATTAGATGATCGATCTGTAGCTGAGGTCTGGGCTTACGGACTCTGACCCTGGCGTTTCACCATATCCAGAAATATCTAAGTAGAACATTCATCTTCACAATGTACACATTTGTATTCCAAACAATATGCCAGCACCTCGTGTATCTCATCATGAGGTCTGCTCTGGCGGAAGAGATAATCAATGGATTATGAATGGATAGGCACAGAGCCAAAATGTAAGCATAGGCGACCTAAGCAGAAATGACTGGGGAAACATCCCAACAGTTTCGACGGCAGCTGAGGCGAACCTGGACATCTGGCTAATATGGAGATAATAGGCACTACGTGGAGGCGTGATAATGCACGCTGAGCACGCTGGGTGGCTTAATGAGAAACAAATTGAAGGTGACAGATCAGCATACTCTGCTTTACTGTTGAGTTCGACCAGGATTTGCACACGAGTGAACACATTGCAGCGAAATATTTAGCTAAATTTTGTCAGATTGAATAGCAATAAAATGAGTAATAATACGAAAACAATAAATCAAAACACAATCATGAAGGTGGTTTCAGACAAACAATCATCCCAGCACAGATATGTCAGCATATGAGTGTTCAACACCAATAGGGAACCAGGTAACTTACTTGTGCATTTAAGCTCCTTGGTCAACTCGTCTGAGCCGAGAAAACACTGAGGAACACCATTGCACAACTGCGACAGCTCAAAGAGCTGGAGGACTTCAGAAGACTCATTTACTTGACAGCCAAAGTAGCCGTCTTCTAAGTTGAGAAAGAACACCTCCTTTGTTGCGACGTAGTGATCTTGTCGCGGTCGTAGCTGGCCGAATGTCTGAAAGGTAGGAACACGTCATTAGACGGTGACAGGATACGTCAATGGCTGTGGCAAGAGCACCAATACTGACACGTCACATCGGAACTCGATACAAGTACACAGACACGATGTAACACGTACCAGGGAAATGCACTCCCTGGCTGAGATAAATTCAGGCAAACTGAACATAGCTTGTTTTGCTCACCGAACGTATTCTCCGCTACCCCAAACAAGCATCCACAAGTTGTTTGAAGAACCTTATTGTAGTCATGGTTAATAGCAAAGCGTTCAATAAATCGGAAACCAGTTTATCATGACGATGTTGCATCATCTACCAACATGTGAGAAGCAAAGTGACCGAGCTATCATGACACCACTGTGAAATGCTTGTACCCAAAGAGGCTCACCAGTAAGGTTTGACCCCTCCTGTGAACTCATACCAAGATGACTGTGGTGAACCGTTCAATGCCACCTCGGCGCGCTCTCTGACAGCCACCACAGGATTGGTTTCGCTTTTCGTGAACTTCGACACCGGCCGAGAGACAATGCCATACATCATCATACCAAAAGTGAACCACCAATTGCTCGGCTGGATTTTGAACCAATGTAATGTGGTCAGCTCAGGGATGTAGGATTATATTTAATTGGGAGGGCTTCAGCCCCCCATTTGCAGCTCGCCCCCTAACTTGGCAGCCAGACCACTAACTTTGGAAGTGAAACCCATGCAAAATTCAACATATACTGCATAAATGTCAACTATGACACACTGCTCCTGTTCAACTTACGTAGGTGCACGACTGCCAAAAATGTATAGTGAATGGTGACGATATTCTCGCGGTTCTTCTAAGTACTTTTTATATGTCTTCTCTATAAAGTACTCTGTCTATCTCTGTCTACCTATAAAGTACTCTAAGTACTCTATAGGTAGACTGTCCTCTTACTCTTTATATGTCTTCTCTATAAAGTACTCTGTCTATCTCTGTCTGCCTATAAAGTACTCTAAGTACTCTATAGGTAGACTGTCCTCTTTGATACATTGAAGTAGTACAAGCAATCCTATTAAAAAAATTATCAAATCGTATAATCACACTTGTTATATAGCCTTGATCACAATGTGGAGTTTGCAATGATGGTTACATATTGTTCCTATTCGTACTGTTTTTAATCCGTTTTGATCGACGGGGATTTGAAATAACATACATAGATATCATACCAACAATAAGGAAACACAATGCGAAGCGAAAGTGGAAGAAGTCGTTCAGAAGCCGCTTCGGCACAAAGTGGTAGTTGCACCACTTAATACCGTAGCACTCCATATTCGGTAGTAGTTTTTCGATGATATATTTTCTGATCATTTTGTTCCCGGATAGTCATGGAAAAGCCGAAAAAGGTAAACGATATTCATGAAAATAATATTTCTTCAAGATAGCATAGTAAAATTGCTCAAATACGTAGACATTTTTAATTTGTGGTACCCTAGGTTAATTGACCTAGGGCTGAGCCCCCAAACTGATCTTGCGTTCCTGTACCACTGGGTCAGCTCTTTTTGTATATGAGACGCTTACCATAATGTGCCCGGTGATGTAACGTGGAAAATTTGAGGCATTTCGCAAAGCAACCAAAGTGTTCGTGTCCGTAACGTGTTCAAGGCAGTCCATGCATCGGCTCTCTCAGACAGCACACGCACGCGGCATTTAAGCATTCCCTCGGTTCCGAATTCAGCAGTTACACCATCTTATCCAGTGCACATGCCGATAATGTACTACCAGGGGACAAGACACTATCCGGCCCATCCGAAGCTTTAGGCAGAAAGGGACCTATCCGACCGAATGGATGGGCATTGTTGCTGTGTTCACGCGCGGATAATTCAGGGTCGGACCCAGTGCCACCAGTGGTCCCGGCCAAATGTCTGCTGGTGTGAACGCTTTGTATCGCCTGAACAAAACAAAAAACGTTCCTGCCCACCGACCTTCAACTGGCTCTACGCTTCAGCAAAGTCAGACTGGAATCATCGCAGAAAAAAGAAAACTCCCTCGTCAAAAACCTCCCAAAAACCAATATGCAGGAGGGAACGTTTCACCTCATGCTTCCCGGTATAGTTCGCTGGTCGTTATTTGAGCATCGATGAGTAATGATCAGACTTAGTCATGTCCCTCATTTCCGGAATATGTTTCAAGAGAAACATGCAATCTGACTAAATATTGTTGCAAAGCTTGCCAATATCCTGAAAGCTTACATAACATTGCATGGAAGACCCCGTCGACATTACGTCTTGATAAATATAGAGGCCTGCATCGAAACACGTAAGTACGATACCTTATATGCAATGCTTTTTTAATCGATCAGGACGGTGGGCAACGCATGCATGCTGGGCTCTGAGGTGTGGTCGGGCATGGCTCTGAGGCTCCCATAATTAGTGATGACGATATTTGATGGATGCTAGTCATTGTGAGAAGACGCGCAAAATCAAACGAGTGGCGATCAGCCGCTCAGAAGTACATAAGGTGGCACAGGCGTGCCATACAACTGACGCGCGACATGGAACCTTCGTCCAGGCGTGCTACACCCCTGATACGAGGCATGGGACCTTAGCCCCGGCGTCCCACACCCTCGTGTCAGGGGTGCCACACATGGGACCTTCGTCCCGGCGCGGCCGGATACCTCGCCACACATGAGATGACAGGACAGAAGGTTGTGGAAAAAAAAAAAACAGTTTTCAAGAAGCAGCAGGTTCATCGTTAAGGGTTCAACATGGCCCAGTACGGTGTGCCAGGCTTCATGGCGCCTTCAACGAAGGTAATACAACTAACCTAGAAATGCGTCGCAACCCAGGATCGGGAAACTGCGTCCAACCACAAGCCCTAACACCATCCACGGAGACTGCGACTGGGACTGAGCACTAGCGCAGCGCGGGGCCGCGAAGCAGCCATGACCCAGCCGAGTCGCTGCGCACAGTTTTGCCAAGTGAACGGAGCCTGCACGGCGCGCCATATTCGGCCGCTGCAAGGTTTCCCGCCAGGCGGTGACGACACTGCCGCAGCAGCCAGTTGCCGAGACATGCCACCGCGCCGGTGACTCACAGATACCGAGGGCGAGAGCAGCAGACCCCGGCCCGATCGGCCAACACCGCCGGGCCGGTCACACGGACGGCACACACAAGGCAGTCGGCCGGGCTGGGATACCAGTGTCGCTCCGGTCGCGAGTCGTCCGACGACCGCCGTCTCCCTTGTCACCTTGCTGCGGGCAGGAGGGGGCACGCGAGATTCGCTTCAGATTCGCAAACACATATCCGGTCGTCTGGTCCGTAGGCATGAACAGCGCGGCAACGCGCCAGCTGGCCAACCTACTCCCGGCGCACGACCCGCACGCTACCTGGCGGCATAGCGGTGCTGTGTGGCGGCTTTCTGACGCTCCACTCCCGAAACACGCTTGCGCGGGTGGCCGTCAACCAGGGGTCCCGTGGGGCGTGTCGATAACGCAGTCAAATGACTGTGTTGCTGACGCTGCGCACCAGGCGCGGCGGCGAGGCCGGCCACGGCCGCGCCGCCGCCGCAGCTGCCGCAGTTTTTGTCTACGCCGCAGCGGCGCCGAGTCATCAAACTCTGGCGCACCGGATTCCTGGAGCGCGGCCGGCTGGGGCGCGCAACAGCGCATGGCCGGCGTCTCCACGACATGCGCGCCCGGGCTGGCGCGCCGTAATCAAGCCGGAAACAATGGCCGGCGGCAAAAAGCGACCAGCCGCAACGCCGCGCAGACGAATCGGATCGAGTGGCGGCCGACAACACAATGTCCGGCACAGCGCCGCCGAAATTACACGCTCACGGCGGAACGCCGCCGTCGGCTATTGGAATTTCACCAAACGTCAAACGTCGAGCGTGCCGTCCAGCGGGCGGCGACATGTATATCGAATGTCATCTGGTAGCTGATGGTAGGATAAACGAAACTCTCGTAGACCGAAGCCGGTTGGTCGTGGCTGGCGGTGCACGTGGATTCCCACATTAACCAGACTCCGATCGACTTGTGGTACAGCTGGACGGCGACGGCAACTCAGCTGGACGCCGGAGGCGGCGCCCAGCCCACATTCCAAGTCTGGCCCGGCCAGCTGACCGCCATCAGGTCAGATCGTGATATCAGCGTTTTCACCACGGCTGGAGAGCGGCCGGTGTCACAATGCCACTGGTGGGCGGCGCTCTCCGCCGCCGGCGATCGCCGCCAGTCTGGTCCGGGCCCTACTTTCACAGAAAACAGAGTATTGTGGAGAATGAGTCCATCCTACCAAGCAAGAATGGTCGACAGCATGCTGCAAACCGTTTGGAGCCGCCGCGCCCGCTGAATAATGAAAAACATCCGGTTTGGAGGCGCATCAGCCCCGGTGGGGAGATGTCCAACACGACGAGGAATTTCTGCCGATCTCACGAGGCCCGATACCGTAGTAACAGAGAGCGTTTGGTCCGGCAGTCTTCAGTCACGGGAGCAGGCACTCTCTTAGCGACCGAAGGAAGCAAGCCTAGAGTCATCGACCAAAGGGATCAGATATAATCCCGGTGACCGAGGTGAATAAGTCAGCTTAATCTCACTAGAGGAGCAGACCTAGACTCAGCGGCAGAAGGGAAGAAGCCGTAGCAAGATGATGCACCCCTAGCAAACCTATGGCTCAAGACTTAGGAGCAAGAGAGTGTGATCTCCTCGCCGCCACGGCCGCGCATGCTGGTGGGAGGACGAGGCGAGGGAGTCGGCACTGTCAAGGTCAGGCAGCGCCTCCGCCTGCTAGCGCAACGCTTGCCAGCGGCGGCGGCAGCAGCGGCGGTCGGTGGCCGGGCGGACGTCGTGTCGCGACCTTGAACCGCGTGAGATCACGGGCAGAAGTGGCGACCGAGCGCATTGCGGCATCCGTTGAGATCACCGGCCATCGCTGCGCCTTGTTCGAGCTCGTTCTGAGGTGTGGTTGGCGGATAATAGCATGAAGGCGGCGACGCAGGCTGTAATACACACAAGTGTAGGCGAACCATTGTATAGCGAGGCACATTTGTTTTTGCCACAGAACAAGCTAGAAATTAGCTCAAGCAGGAGTTTTTGTGGGGAGGACGAAACTCATCATTTCGCAGAATTATTATGTCGACTGGTGCAGGGGAACAAGGGGATGAGACCTGCCGAAGGTCAGGTTGGAAACCTGAATAACACACCGTGGTGTTGCGGCCAGATCCAAAACTTCCTTCAGATGGCATTCACATGCAGGACACGACGTCAAGCGAGCGAACCTTGACTTAAAGCAAACGAACGCAGGCCGGGCGCCGCTCCTTCTTTCTCCCAGGAAATGTATCGAGTCAACTCCCTTGTTTGACTTTGTTGACTTTGTAGATCTATGTAATGGAGGGAGTGAGCGAACAATGCCAGAGGTGACCTCATGCGCCGCCGCACGCGGCTTATAATTGGTCAGATCCGGCACGCCTAAGTAAAAGAAGCTCTGCTGCCGCCCGTCCATCGCCCTCTCTCTCCGCCTCTCCGCCTCCCACTTCCGCCGCCCCGTCCATCGCCCTCTCACCGCCTCACCGTCTCCCACTGCCGCCGCCCCGTCCATCGCCCTCTCACCGCCTCACCGTCTCCCACTGCCGCCGCCCGTCCATCGCCCTCTCACCGCCTCACCGTCTCCCACTGCCGCCGCCCCGTCCATCGCCCTCTCACCGCCTCACCGTCTCCCACTGCCGCCGCCCCGTCCATCGCCCTCTCACCGCCTCACCGTCTCCCACTGCCGCCGCCCGTCCATCGCCCTCTCACCGCCTTGCCCCCCCCCCACACTACCGACTTTCACCGCCCCAGCCCGTGAGTCGCCATCCTGGCCTCTGAGTCAGCTACCATCTCGTGAGTCACCATCCTGGCCTCTGAGTCAGCTACCATCTCGTGAGTCGACTTTCTTGCCTCTGAGTCAGCTGGCTGGGTCCATAATTCAGTCGCTCTAGCAGATAAATAGCTGGTCGGCGGCTGCACCTCTATAAGGCTGATCCTCCGGCGGCCGTGAGCAGACAGCACCCTCCAAGAATACTCGCCGGTTCAGAGGTCACAGGTCAACGAATGCAGTCGACCTGGGCAGTGGTCGGCGTTCCCGACTGTCAGGAAAGGAACGCTGGGGCCACCAAGGTATGTTCGTGGCCCGTTAAGCCGCTCTGAGACACCGGACAGATTCGTGGTTGCCTAGGGTGAGCTGCTCCGGGCCACCGGGCAGGTTCGTGACTGCCTAAGGTTAGCCGCTCCTGGCCACCACCTGTGTTCGTGACTGCCCATGATTGGCCACTCCGAGACACCAGGCAGGCTCGTGACTGCCCAGGGTGAGCCGCTCCGAGAAACCACCTGGGTTCGTGACTGCCAAGGTTGAGCGGACAAGCCGTGATTAGTTGGACCAGCCGTGGCAGACCGAGCTTGTCAATCCAGCATGCTTCCTGCAATGACTGGGTCGTCGCTACTGCCTGCACCGCTGGTGCGGCCCTGAAGTGATTCAATTCTTTGACCATCTCGGTACACGGTCCGGGTGACATAAATAAACCGGCGAGTGCTGTAGCAGGCTGGCTTGGTTGTTACCCATGTGGGCGCCATTGGATAGTGTACAATTACGCTGTGTACCATATAATTTTGAAGAAAAAAAGGATTTGGTCCTGCTGCGTATCCGAATATACTAGTTCGCACTATTCAGGAAGCTATTATGTTCTGGGAGTCATTTGGTTGCATCTAAATTGCATGTAAATTTAGTTGCAGAGCAAATAATGCAGCATTGACGCCGATGGGACAATAGAGAGCACCGTTCATTCCAAGTACTCATGCAGAATATCAACAGGTCTATAATGATATTTAAGAACGTTTTACTGAACCTGTCCAGCTTAAGCACTTTACCGAATTCTACAGCGCTTTACCGAATCTGCTCTTTTCGGGATCCGATGTGATGGCTTAGCATGCAATTGATACGCTTTGGATAGAAAGCAGAGGCACAGTCAAGGGCCCGTCGCCCCCTTAAGAAAAAAATACGCTGGATGAAAAAAAAAGGATTTTCACCATGCAAAACCTAAAGTTTTCGGTCCACTTCACGAGCCGAAGGGTATCCATTTTCATAACATTCTTTTGGTCGCCCCGCTTAAAAAAATCCTGGCTGCACCGATGATAGAAAGAATCGACCTCAAAATGGTTCTTCCCCCACACCCCGTCCCACAAATTTGAGACGGTTACCTTTCCACAACACTATATTCATGACAAATAGATATCTAAGCTACCAAACATCGATGTTTATCACAATAAAAAGTCGAGTAGTAGCTATCCAATCGGAGAATGGCGCACCTCCCCCTCATAGGAACAAGTCGTCCCCTGGTAGAAGCTTAATTATGCTCCCTTGAATTTCACAGCCAAAGGTACCTGTTCTGGTAGGTTCGAACGCACCTTTAACAAAATCGAGTCCATCAGGGAAGCCAGGGGCATTCGGACCATGCTCCCCCACCCACATCCACCCCACAGCTGAATTTTAGGAAGTAAGACTTTTGGATGTTTTCTCAAATTCTGGCAGGACAGCTACCAAAAAGATGGCAGAAAACACGGATGCAGTAATTAGTGCACTTAATTTATTACACGATAATTGTTTTGAACAGCTTCATAGTACAATATTTCTTTTAAACAAATACTTTTCTGAAATACTTCAATCTGCAAAATGGCATCTATATCAACTTAGATGCATATTTCGATGTACTTAGTGCCCCTTTCTAAATGATACTAGCATCACCTCATCTCGGTTCGGTACCGTAACGAACCGATAATTCTATCGTAAACAGTGTAATGAAGACCCAACTTGGCTCTGGTGAGAACCACGGCTCGCCTTTCTGCGTAGAGCGACTGCAATGCTTTGCATCAGCATTCACCAACTGCTGCATCATACGGGTCCAACACGAGCATTACCAACAACGCGAACAGGTTCCTCGATGCGCTGCAACGGACCCGTCCGATAATTGTCCGAAGCGGCCGATTACGCCTGCGCCGTAACCTTGCAGTCCTAAACTGCTGACCGTCGACCACCCTAATCGACGGCGGCGTCCAATTAGACGGCGAGAACACGCCTGGCAGGCGCTGCTGGCGCCTGGTGATCCAGCTGCCGAGCGGCGCACCTAACCAGCGCCGTCTCCGAGCAGCACCGCTGGTGATCCAGCTGCCGAGCGGCGCACCTGGCCAGCGCCGTCTCCGAGCGGCACCGCTGGTGATCCGGCTGCCGAGCGGCGCACCTGGCCAGCGCCGTCTCCGAGCAGCACCGCTGGTGATCCAGCTGCCGAGCGGCACACCTGGCCAGCGCCGTCTCCGACACACCGCGGGACCAGCGCCGACGGCGCACCGGCCGCGCCGTCCCGCACCGCTGGATCCGGCCCGAGCGGCGCCCTGGCCAGCGCCGTCTCCGAGCAGCACCGCAGGTGATCCAGCTGCCGAGCGGCGCACCTGGCCAGCGCCGTCCCCGAGCAGCACCGCTGGTGATCCGGCTGCCGAGCGGCACACCTGGCCAGCGCCGTCTCCGAGCAGCACCGCTGGTGATCCAGCTGCCGAGCGGCGCACCTAACCAGCGCCGTCCCCGAGCAGCACCGCTGGTGATCCAGCTGCCGAGCGGCGCACCTGGCCAGCGCCGTCTCCGAGCAGCACCGGAACAACACGGCCGGACCATCTGTCTCGCCAACATGGCCGCGTTTTCTGCAGATGTCAGCGGAGCCTGAAGGTCCAAAGCCCTTCATTCGGTACGTTTGGGCGGCGTTGGATCTCGCCACAGGTGCCTCAGTGGCTGCGCGCCGTCTGCGGTAGTGTAACGACGGCATATTGATGCATGTGCGCCGGCCGTCAGGGCGGCGCCGAATCAGGCGCGAGACCTCGCACTTTCGCTCTCACTACACGTGGGTGCCACGACTGCTCCATCCCGTATACATAATTCCCTCGATACAGAGGGTGTCGAGACACCCGTGACGTCATCAACACAAGCGTCAAACAACGACAGCGGTTCTGCTGTCCGCGGTGGTGTTGCGTCATATTGCGATGCAGAAAAGGTGGCTGGACATTCTGGCAGGACTCGAGTTGTCATCAATAACCGTGATGATCGTTAGTGATCAGTTACGACTCTTTGGCGAACAGAAGCGCCATGCAGGGCTGGCAGATGGCCTATATAAGTTGCAATAATAGAATGGCGATATACGTTGACATCAATTCAGTTCAATATGGGAAAGAGGCGGAGCAAGTCAAGTGTTGTTGATGCTCTGAAAGATACTGCCCAAGGTTACATAGATGTACGATAAATGGTTCCTAGCTGAGTGAGGCATTCATTCGAAAGATGAGTGTTTCCGGGCTAAACTGAGCACGACACAAGCACGGGTCAAAGGTGGTGCTTACATCGTGTGGTGCTCAGCCTCGTCCGTGCTACTCGCCGCCGATACCAGCGGACTGCCAGAAAGCTACCAGCGAGCTGCCATGGACTATCAGTGGGGTACCAGCAGGCTACAACAAAGTAACCAGCGAGTTACCATCGAACTACCACGGGCTACCTCTGGGTACCAGTCAGTTACCGTGGGCTAATGGTGGGTTACCGTCGGATTATCAGTGTACTATCACGTGCTACCAGAGAGCTACCGTGCGATACCAACGGGTACACCTGTGGCCGGGCCATGCAATTTTACCAGCTGCTACTGGGAGCAGCTGAGCACCGCCTCACCGCCTCGTGCAGGGCCACGGCAAACGAACTCATGTGTTCGACGATATGGCCCCGGAGCTGACTACGACGGTTCGCTTCCCTTTCCAGGCCCGAGAGAACCTGGGAACTCGCAGTGACGATCAAAGACGCTGAAGACCAAACAGCGGGACTGACGACCAGACACCAGCACTGGCGATCAGACAGCAGCACTGATGGTCAGACGCCGGCACGGACGGCCAGACAGCAGCACTGACGATCAGACAGCAGCACTAACGATCAGACAACAGGAGTGACGATCAGATAGCAGCACTGACGACCAGTCATCAGCATCGGCTGATGACCAGACATCAGCAGCAGTGACGATCAGACAGCAGCACTGACGACCAGACACCGGCATTGACGACAGACACCGGCACTGACGACCAGATACCGGCACTGACGATCAGACAGAAGCACTGACGATAAGCCCGGTACTGACGATCAGACACGGGCGCTGACGACCAGATAGCGACGTCCATGACAAGACAGCGAGCTGACGACAAAACAGCAGCACTGACGACCAGACAGCGGGGCTCACGAGACAGCGACGCTGGCGGCGATATTATTAGACGATAAGGTTAAGACGATGGGTATTGGTGGTCGGGTTCAGCAGCCTAGTTGTCTCAGCGTGGCTGTGCCCGGTGTTGCGACCCTGGCGCCACCTCTGCCGCCTGATGGTGGCCTTGAGGAACGCTGTGGCACGCCAATTGATGTCGGCTCTGCCCTCATTACCCGTGCCGATATCACTTACGTACGGTACAGGCACTCATACCCAGCACTCTCGCTCGGCACCGGCACCCATGCCTGGTATCCATACCTGGCACCCACAGACGCCATCAACGCCTGCCATTCGCATCCTATAGGGGGTGCCATGCATCCACACCTGGCACCCGGATCCTACAGTCGGCACCATGCACCCACACCTGGCACCTATATCCTACTGTCGGCACCATGTAGCCACACCTGGCACCTATATCCTACTGTCGGCACCATGTAGCCACACCTGGCACCTATATCCTACTGTCGGCACCATGTAGCCACACCTGGCACCTATATCCTACTGTCGGCACCATGTAGCCACACCTGGCACCTATATCCTACTGTCGGCACCATGCACCCACACCTGGCACCTATATCCTACTGTCGGCACCATGTAGCCACACCTGGCACCTATATCCTACTGTCGGCACCATGCACCCACACCTAAATCGGCACCATGTAGCCACACCTGGCACCTATATCCTACTGTCGGCACCATGTAGCCACACCTGGCACCTATATCCTACTGTCGGCACCATGTAGCCACACCTGGCACCTATATCCTACTGTCGGCACCATGCACCCACACCTGGCACCTATATCCTACTGTCGGCACCATGCACCCACACCTGGCACCTATATCCTACTGTCGGCACCATGTAGCCACACCTGGCACCTATATCCTACTGTCGGCACCATGCACCCACACCTGGCACCTATATCCTACAGTCGGCACCATGCACCCACACCTGGCACCTATATCCTACTGTCGGCACCATGCACCACACCCACCTGGCACCTATACTGCACCTATATCCTACTGTCGGCACCATGCACCCACACCTGGCACCTATATCCTACTGCACTCCAGGCACCATCCTCTGTCGGCACCTTAGCCACACCTGGCACCTATATCCTACAGTCGGCACCATGCACTCCACACCTGGCACCTATATCCTACTGTCGGCACCATGCACCCACACCTGGCACCTATATCCTACTGTCGGCACCATGCACCCACACCTGGCACCCTCATCATACATTTGCACCATGTAGCCACACCTGACACCAGCACTGGGCACCTGGACTCATGATCCGCCGCCAGACCTGGATACCTACACCCGGAACTGGGTGCCCACTCCTGACACTGGTGCCCGGCACCAACACCAATCACCGGCAGCCGACAGCCGGCGCCAGTCAGCCCCCAACAGCCGGAACTGGGCACCGACGCCGAGCCGGCGGCCAGTGCCGTCTGGCGGCCGGCGCTGCTCTATCTTTAGGGTCAATGACACCCAGGGTCAAGGGGTCGTGGCCACCGAGTCGTTCGGCGGCGGCGGCGGCGCGCCGGCGTCGAGCGACAGCGCAGAAAAGAGGCGCCCCTCCGGCAATTGCCGCACGGTAATTGCCGACCGGCCGGCCGCCGCGCTCCCACTGCTGCTGCATTGTCTGCAAGTGCACGGCGAAAAGAAGCGATGCGGTACGACGAGCGTGTGGCCGTTTTTGTCTGACCGGCTGGCGGCCGCCGGAGCTATCCAATCGGACGGGGCTGGCAGATCCACCGCTACCTGGCATTGTCTCCACTATTGTAAATTGGTCGCGGACATGGTGCCGAGCGGGAACGGTGACGGTCAGACGAGACGACCGGCAACAGACATCCGAGGATCATGGGCAATCGGCCAGCAGCCGCTGATGGCACGGACGACACTGGGGAGACTCGGCCCGCTCTGCGCCGTGGACACTGGCGGCGTGAGAGTCGTCAGCTGGCCGCACCGGATGGAGCAGTGCGCCACAGGGTCGGACGTGACGTCACAGTGGGCGCATCCACGGCCGCAAGCCGGAGGTGGCTGGGAACCCCTCTCGCCGCAGCGCTGTCGGGACGCTCAAGTACGCCACATGGCAGATGGGGCTGCCCGGCCACTGGTGCCTAGTCAGCCTCTCTGCGGTAGACATGTAGATGACCAACACTTTTTCAAGGGGATTCGCCATTGCAAAAGCACTTTTTCCTCCGAGACATGCACGCTTCAAGGCTGCATATACATAAAGTGATAAGTGATGCTCAGCAAAAGTAAGGATGATTAGCGGCTGCTGCCGTAAAACGTACCAATCAGCAAAAGCAAAAATAAATATGCTTACGTCTTATGGATTTTAAAAGGGCAAGTGAAGCATTTTGTAGAAAACAAGCCAAAGTTAGTGGATTTCAGGTCAGATCAAATATATTTATTCAATGCTTAAGAGTAAAACTTTTTCGGTGTGCCAAATTAATGATATTTTTGCTAAATCTAAAAGAGTTGACATCCTTCTCAGATTGTTGTAAAGAAACAAATTCGAAGTCAGAAAAAAAACTTTCGCTTATAAAGGATCAGCAAATTAAAAAATGAGAGAACTAAGAAGTGTTGCTAGTACAGCAAAGACGAAGCACGTCAGTTTATTGCCTGCATCTGTTTACAACTCTACTGATACTTGATGAGCATGTATAAAACTCCAACCACTTGGTGCTAGTTCGTCGTGTTGCTTGTTTGTATATGTAGACAATATAGGTGCGTGACCAGGTAGCCTGGCATGCTTTTTTGTGTGTGTAGGGGCTGAGGGTAAAATAAGCCAAATTGTGCGCTGTGCATCACCTTGCTTTCACTGCACTTCCTATAATCGGTCCGTAAGGTTAGTATGAATGATCAGGACAGCA
This sequence comes from Imbricaverruca yamaguchii, assembly GCA_034440575.1. Classification (NCBI taxonomy): domain Eukaryota; kingdom Metazoa; phylum Arthropoda; class Thecostraca; family Neoverrucidae; genus Imbricaverruca; species Imbricaverruca yamaguchii. The sequence continues at coordinate 236,405 of JAOTOL010001503.1, read as the reverse complement.
TGCCATTAATGTCAACTCGTCAACAGAAAGCAAACTACGTTTCCTCATGTCAAACGGAGTCAGGCATTGGTGGGAAATGACCGGAAAAGTTAAGTTCCAAATTTCAAGGTTGGTGTCACGCATCAAGAAGGTTGGCGCTGCAAACAAACCTAACTAATTTTCTCTGCCGGCTTCGTACTGTGCAAAAACGGTTCTGGATTCGGGGCTCCTTTATATCACACCAAGTATTTTGCATCAATCATCAGAGTTAATACATACATCTAAAAAATGGGCCAGAACAAAAGAAGTCTCTTATGTAGTCGTTGCGCACTATTTCATTATTTACAAAATCATCGTAAAAGTAGTGGCGTTTCGTTTGCAAAGCATTGTCGGAGCATTCGTTGATATCAGTCAAAACGTCATTATAAAAGGCATCGAACAAAATGTGAGAATAATCAAAGATAGCATAGATTACAGCGCAATTGACACTAAGGAAGGCATGTTATCTTCAACTTCAGCGCCTTGCACTTCAAGGCTTCACCCAACCATTGGAGCATCGTGTTATGCTTCACGGTGTTATACTTCATGATGCTATACTTCAAGTGCTTGAGGATCATCGCGCTCGCGAATACTTCATATAATGGATTAGGTTACCGTAATGAGGAGTAGTAGTTACACCTCAGCTTAATTTCTACCGACACGATAAATTATGCAGTGCTCTCAGATTTTGGGAACACTCTTCGCCCTTCGAATCTGTCGAAACCTTAGCGGGTAAGATTCGCAGAAATCACGCTATAAAAGAAAAGTGTATAGATGCTCTAGAAGTAAAAATAACACAATACACTGATGACACAACGGGGGTCTTCACGGACGAAACCTTTTGTGATGCTTGATAGCTGCGATGGAGGAATTCGTCCAGGTTCGCCCAGTGTTCAGGTCTAGAACCGAATATTGCGAAGACCAAATGCATGTGGTTTGGGAGGGTGGGGGTGGAGGTGAATAACACGCTGTGCAACCAACTTATGGTTCCCGCTGTATAAAAACATACAATTGTTAGGCAGATGGTTTTCAGTAGGACCTATGTTGAAGAAAATCCGAACTAAATAATATATTGGTAAAACTACGCTTAGCTTATGGAAGCAAGTGAAAGTCAATATAAAATGAAATTAATGCGACACACAATTTGCATTATGCCAAACTGGTATCCCAAATCATGACTTCCAATTCCTGAAAAGCGCTCCATGAAATCAAAGTGAACGAAGAGCAAAGAAACAGGCCCTTTTCATTAAAATGCACAATGACAGAAAACCTCTCAGTGCTTTAAATTCCAATGATATTTACTTGATTGCAGTACTTAACGAGAAGTCCAGGGCTCTTCAAACTCGGGAGGCTGAAGTGTTATCGCTTGACGTTTAGATAGCCGTCAAATGATGCCCTGTCCATGTTGTAACAAAACAGGCTTCCATCATTGCCTTCCCACATTGTTTGTAGGATTGCTCAAACAAACCGACTATTATGCTATGGATGGATTATTCGTATCTAGTTATTGGATTATTCGTATTGAATGATTCATATATGAAGACATAAAGACATAAAGACATAAAATATTAGTGCAACTATGAGCCCCAAGGGCCCTTCTTGGTTCCACTCTGTATACTCAACCAGTTGCCCACCAAATCCGTCGATCAGCTCTCCCTGTAATACTGAAAAGCAAACCCTCTATTCCTATAATGATTGTCTATGCTGTTTTTAAAGATGTTCAATGTGCTGCTACTTACAATGTTTTCTGGCAGCTGGTTCCAGTGTTCTACTACCCTGTTGGTGAAGAAAGACCGTCTTAATCTTGTTCTGCTGTGATTAACTTTAATTTTGAATTGATGACTTCTAATTGCATCATTTCTGTTAAATTCAAACATGTCCCCAAGATATCCCCTCTCCAGACCATGGACAAATGTAAAGACCTCGATAGGATCTCCTCTCAGCCTTCTACATCTAAGTGAAAACATATTCAATTTCTTCAATCTTTCCTCATATGCCAGGATGCTTATACCATTAACCATTTTTTATCCCTCTTTTGTACTCTCTCTAAAAGCCAACAATCTTTTTCATAGCTAGGAAACCAAGCTTGGATGCAGTATTCCAAATGTGGCCTAACATATGCATAGTAAAGCTTCCTGATGACTTCCTCACTTCTGTATGTTATATTCCTATTTATTGCCCCAAGCATTTTCAGTGCCTTGTTCCTGGCTTCCTTGGTCTGTTCTGATGCCACCAATTTTGTGTTTAGAATGACACCTAAATCCTTCTCCTGTTGAGTCACTCATATCACTTGACCACCCATCCAGTATGGGGCCTTCATATGCTGCTTACCGGCATGCATGATTTTGCACTTATCGAAATTAAATTTCATTTGCCATTCTTCGGACCACTTCACAAGTTCGCCTAAGTTTTTTTTTTGCAGCGAGATATGCTCATTTTGCCCTAAAGACCTGTATAAGTCTGCGCATATTGTACAGGACAAGATTCTTTACTTCACTAGGTCTTAAATGCAATCCTGTCAAGGTATTTTGAAGCGCAATATTTTCAAGCCATAATAGAAGCATAGCGTTGATTCGAGCACAATTAAGGACATGTACCATATCATTTGAAATTACTACGCGTCCCATCACAGCACATTGTATTTCCTTGTTGAATAAGAGCCATAATAGGTCACAAAGAATTGCAGATTATCTCACATTAAATATCCACAAATAGAGCATCTATTATTTCCGAACAACCATAGCTTGGGAAATTGGCGATGGCAACCGGCGATTTATGGTGAAATGGAAGCACTTCCGTGACAACGATCCATTCGATATTTAAATATACCCCAGAGCGTGATAAATAAAAAAAGGTCCATGTGAACGTAGTTCAGTTATCTAGTATAGCCGTATTACCGATGATTTTACGGTCTTCACAAGTATGGGTATTTCCTCTGAGCAGGTGCACCACGTGTTCGGTATTGTGGTGCTGTCATGCTGCTCCTGCGGGCGGTACATAACCAGGGACGTCCCATGCTGCACAAGGTGTGTCAGGTATGACAGGTGGACCTATCTGACGGCGGATATGCTGTTGAATGCAGTAGTCGCTGCTTGCCTTTGTGAATGCATTAGTACTGTTCAAAAGTGGATCTGGAAACGTTAATGATGTAGCTACAAAAGTTGGTACTACAGCTGCAATACCCACGACATCACCTTATCTGTGCATAGAAGCAGGCACCACAACATGCCAGCTGATCAATCCGCAAGTTCGTCCTTAGCGCACGGCTGCCACTGTGCCCAGACACCCTAATACCGCCACAAATGCAGGCTTCGTGTCATTGGCGCCGTCTGGTCATGCGCGGACGCACCACTGTCATCGCCCCCCCCCCCCGTCTGCGGTGTTGATGTCATCGCGCACACTGCGCCCGGTCGCGCATCGCCACAGACACCACCTGCACACAGCCGCGCTCCAGGAGCAAACCGGTGCGCAGCGAGCCGAGCGGCGCAGTGACCGCCGCACAGACAGTGCGGCCCGTGGGGCCACGCTCCGCCGGCCGAGCGAGCAGCCGGCATCTGGCCAGGCGTCACCACACAGGAGGGCGGCCGTGAGGGCGGCCGTGGCGGCGCCTGGTCGTTATCAAGTGCCATCTGCCCTATCAGCAGGCAAGTCTCAAGCCTGCACCGGTCCCCCTGATGGCGGCCACTTTTGCGCCGTAGTGAGCACATACCGCGCTTCCCGTGTCGGCGGCCGTGTGGCGAGTGAGACCGTGTCGGCGGCCGTGTGGCGAGTGAGACCGTGTCGGCGGCCGTGTGGCGAGTGAGACCGTGTCGGCGGCCGTGTGGCGAGTGGGACCGTGTCGGCGGCCGTGTGGCGAGTGGGACCGTGTCGGCGGCCGTGTGGCGAGTGGGACCGTGTCGGCGGCCGTGTGGCGAGTGGGACCGTGTCGGCGGCCGTGTGGCGAGTGGGACCGTGTCGGCGGCCGTGTGGCGAGTGAGACCGTGTCGGCGGCCGTGTGGCGAGTGAGACCGTGTCGGCGGCCGTGTGGCGAGTGGGACCGTGTCGGCGGCCGTGTGGCGAGTGAGACCGTGTCGGCGGCCGTGTGGCGAGTGAGACCGTGTCGGCGGCCGTGTGGCGAGTGGGACCGTGTCGGCGGCCGTGTGGCGAGTGGGACCGTGTCGGCGGCCGTGTGGCGAGTGGGACCGTGTCCGGTGGACCGTGTCGGCGGCCGTGTGGCGAGTGAGACCGTGTCGGCGGCCGTGTGGCGAGTGAGACCGTGTCGGCGGCCGTGTGGCGAGTGAGACCGTGTCGGCGGCCGTGTGCGTGGCGAGTGAGACCGTGTCGGCGGCCGTGTGGCGAGTGGGACCGTGTCGGCGGCCGTGTGGCGAGTGAGACCGTGTCGGCGGCCGTGTGGCGAGTGAGACCGTGTCGGCGGCCGTGTGGCGAGTGGGACCGTGTCGGCGGCCGTGTGGCGAGTGAGACCGTGTCGGCGGCCGTGTGGCGAGTGAGACCGTGTCGGCGGCCGTGTGGCGAGTGAGACCGTGTCGGCGGCCGTGTGGCGAGTGGGACCGTGTCGGCGGCCGTGTGGCGAGTGGGACCGTGTCGGCGGCCGTGTGGCGAGTGAGACCGTGTCGGCGGCCGTGTGGCGAGTGAGACCGTGTCGGCGGCCGTGTGGCGAGTGAGACCGTGTCGGCGGCCGTGTGGCGAGTGGGACCGTGTCGGGTCGGCCCCGGCGCCCACATGTGCTCCACTGATGAGCGCCGGTGGGCAGCGGCGACGGCCGACCATTGGCGTCCGGTGGCACGGAGCGGCCGACCAGCTGCCGTAAGAGCGGCGGGCAGGCGCCGACAGCTGCGTCACTCCCCGCTCGTGCACGTGGGTCGTTGACTCGATCCAGAGTGACTGAACGAGACACGCACCTCACACGTTCCGAATGCTGTGTAGAGCGGCCATCTTCTACCTGTTGTCTCCTCGTGCTTATGCGGTGTAGTGTGGGGCGGGGCGACGGGGACTATAGTGTCAGCCAGACCACAGTCGAACGTGGCCAAATAGTGGGCACGCCATCCATATGCTGTCGGCTGACAGGACATGCAGGTATTTGTCCGGATGTAAAACTGCTCACAGTCACGTGCTGTTTGTCGGCGACAGGTCAGGCAGAAAGTGCACCTACAGCGGCGACCAGAGAGTACCAACAGCGGCGACCACAGAGTGCCCCCAGCGGGGACCAGAGAGTACCCACAGTGGCGACCAAAGACTACCCACAGCGGAGACCAGAGATTACCCACAGCAGCGACCAGAAAGTATCCACAGCGGCGACCAGAGAGTACCAACAGCGGCGACCAGAGAGTACTCACAGCGCTGACGACCCCCACCAATGCTAATGACCCTCACTAGTGCTGACGGACCCCAACAGGGCTGACAAGCCCAATAGCGCTGCCAACTCTAGCAGCGCTGACAATTCTAACGGCGCTGACAACCCTAACAGCGCTGATAAGCTCAACAGCGCTGACAACCCCACCAACGCTTAAGACCCTCACCGGCGCTGACGGCCCCATCAGGGCTAACAGCCCTAACAGCGCGGGCGGCCTTCACCAGCGCTGACGACCCTGAACAGCGCGACGACCGTCGCTAATGCTCAGTGGGTTGCAACGGTCGTCATAGTTGACAGCGAGCGAGTTGGATCCCTTCCTGACACGAACCATCCGCGTCAGATTACACATTTCTGACCTCGTTTGAAATTCCGGGCCTGTTAGATCGATTACCAACCGCCCGGCTGCGACAAATCCAACCGGCACGATTACCGAGAGATGGAACTACAGCAGGGCAACAATTTACGGCGCAGGCGTCTGGAAGACTGCGAATATTAATAGCCTTGTTTCCATGGCAGGTTCTGGGGACGAGTAGTTTAGGGATAAGTTGCCCGTCTCACAATCGGAAGATTGTGGGTTCGAGTCTAATCTGTCGCTACTCTTCGCCCGCGGCCAATCGGCGTGAGAGATTGGCGGCGCTGCATGACTCAATGGTCGATGTGTCGTAAAACCAAGAACCAAATTGCAGGTTTGAATTGGGATTGCATTTCCACAATTAATCGAATCCGGATTACAAGGAGCGTTTCCATGACCTTTCTCGAGGAAATGAGGATTACATGTAGGACTTCCGAATCCGGATTTGGTGAGAAATCCCGGATTTGCTGACAGTTGCGGCACACGTGCAACATTTACCTTCAATACACAAAAACGTATGCCGCATCAACATGGGCTGCGCTGTTGCATGAGAGACTCGAAGAGGGCTTGCTGTTATTTGCGAACTTCTTATATTATATTATATTATATTATATTGTACTATATTATGTTACAGTATATATTACAAACCCGGTCACACTTCACCAAAAACCTTCCAAAAACGATGCCGGCGCCGACGGCAGGGGAAGCAGGAAAAGGACGCGAAGCGAATGCTACCATATGCTTCCAACTCCTGGGAAATCCTGATTCCTCAGGAAACCGTCTTTCTAAGCCGGGTTCGGAAATCCAATCCAGTTAGCTAACGAAGGCGTTTCCATGACTTCGGAAATAGAAATGTCATGGAAACGGGGCTATGTGTTATGTATGTGTGATGTGCTTTGTGTCGGAGCATGCGTCAGTGGTGTCAGCCGGAGGTGGGACGCGGCCCGCCGTCGGCCCGAGTCATGGCTTGCCCGTGGCCGGTGAGTTGTCAGACTGCAGCTGACTCAGTGTGGCGATATAGCCGGCCCAATGTGGCTCGTAGGTGGACAGGAACTCACTGGTACCGCTACCAGGAGCACATGCCACTGCCTGTTGCGAAACGCAACTTGCAATTATCCACCTGCATGGGTTTCAAGTATTGCTGAATGATGGGCAAGTCTGTTGATTGGTTTGGACTAGAATGGAGGTTGAAGTGATTATTAACTTTGAATGGCTAAGGCCTTACATTGGAAGTAATTGAGATTGATTCTAGTTTATCTGATACTGCATGTTTCCAACATTTATTTCGTGCTTAAATTCTACAATTACTTTTATCATAGGTGACAATCGAAATGTTGATTTGCTTCATTTCAGCCTTTTCTTGCACATACTTGTGAATACTTATGCTACGCAAAATATTATAATCACGTAAAATAGATGGATCATTGTTAAGCACTTGATATGTAATACATAATATTATCGTATATTTACTGTCCGATTAATTCATTGCATAGTGACGTATTATGACGAATTAATTGCAATTCATGGAAAAAATAATTGCATTGTGGCGTTTTCGAAATTCAATGGACTGAAGTGCAATCTACACCTGCGTGTTATGCAAGTAAATCAAATTAGTCTGTACTTACCGTGGCGACTAGGGTAGTCCACACTACCAGTCCCACTAGAAACGGCAGCTCAGCTGAAACACGATAAATATCGTCAGTGCATACACGACATATCATCAGATTGCAACAGACTGCGGGTCTTCAAAAGACACGTTGTCTCACATCCACAGCCATGAAAAGACAACTGGAAACCAAACAATGGATAGCAAAACCCACGGAACCGGGCACAGTAAGAGCGCAGCACATCACATAGCTCGTCCCGTAGCAAACAGCACCAAGCCAACACAGGCATGTACCAATTCATTTATCGCATCTCCTTCATGCTTGTTCTGAGACACACCATTGCCATTCCCAACACTAAGCACCCAATGTAGTATTAATCTGAACTGCGCACAGACCATTTAACAAGTCAGATTGCTTCGCGTGATTGTCTAATGATGTCATTGAACTATTATATGCGTTGCATGCACATATTGCCACGACATTCGGTGTGAACAGCCAGTGCAACAAGCCAAATACGTTTGGTTTTGTTTCATGACGACGGCCATTACCAAGTTACCATCTGGTTCAGTTGGTTAACCGATGCAATTGTGCGAATTTACAGTCACGTACTCTGTCCCATTTGCTTTTTTTCACGAAGCAATGCCAGTTGAATCGCTGAATAACCACGTCAATGGACCACCAAATACGGAATATAAAATAATAGGTAGACAACGTGGAGATATTCCATATTCTAAAAAAGGACACCTTAGCAACTTAATGCAAATTCCGAATAGATCAGGAAAGCGCGGTGATATGAGGGGCAGCGAGACACACGATCGACAACTGATGACGCATTGCATTTGTGTGTCTCAGTCAGGTCAATGTCGGGTCAAGGGTGGATGAGGTCCGGCTACGAAGACTCGTTGAAGAGAGCTGGTACCGATTGGCTGGGGTTGGCTCTCGGAACACACCAGGCCATTTATTCTGTTTCACTGATTTTCTTGCCAAACGTGATGTGCGATATCGTACCGGTGCGTGTTAGCAATCCGCTACATTACATGCGTATTTTCGGCGTGTCCCTGTACGGAGGTCTCCTTCGTCTCTTCAGGAAAACCACTTAACATGTCCTGACGATGACTTGCACCTTCTGGTCAGAACCGACCTGCATCTCCTGATGCTAACTCCGTTACATGTCTTGATGTGAATTGCTTTGCAATTCTTGATTAGGATCCACGCATCCGAAGCTGCTTGCTCCGATGCTCAGAAGGAGTTATGCTTCCCCATGTGCATACGAGCGCATCATAGTGATACATTGCCGGTGATTCATGACAACGTCCCCGTGCTTAATTGATAACTCGATTCTGCGTCTCTGAAAGAACAATTTTCCGAATTTTCTGACAAGTCTTGTAACAAGAGCTCCCATCCGTATTTCAAAGGAGGTCGTTGGGCCTCCTGACGACAACGAGGTTCTTTCCCAGCGTTGAGGTCGACGTCAAGATCTGCCACATAACAACATTGTTCAAAGCCACTATGCGTGAGCCAACGGTGCTATTGTCTGAGCCAGCGCGACTTCCTGCACGCCGGCTGGAAGCGGCTGATACTCCGTACGCCTGCCTATTATGGCGGCAAATTGCCCTTATCCAGATAGACCCGTGAGCCCTCAATTACGGGCTGTGTGAGTGCCAGTTCAGTGGTCCTCGCGACCCGCCGCACCGGCACGACAGGTGTAAACACTGTGACTGATCTCGACCACTGATCATCTTCACTGGCGTCGCCCGGCCGTCGTCGCCCTCGCTTGGGCAGCACGCAGTACTGATCGCCCGATAGATCCACTCCGCCGACAAAAGTTGCCACATAGTCGGGATCAGACGAGTACAACTGGGCACACAGAGCCGCCGCGCCGAGGAGGCAGGGTGAGGCGAGGGAAGAAAGCGTGCCGGGACACTCATTGTCGCAGCTGCTTTGCCGTTCTGACCCGTTCAGGTGTGCGAGCAAATGTGTGTCCAGCGATAGGACTTCAGAATTTTCCAGCTGCATAACTTCACTCAGGGAGGTGTCAAATGGAGCATGACCTCAAAATGGTATGCGTGACCTTGGAGACGCCCACGTTGGGGATTGGATGTGCCCGGCATGTCCGGCCCCGTCAATGCCACCCGGTCGGTGGTGCCAGGGAAGATGGCGACCGCCGCCGGGCAATCGAGGATCGACCGGACACGCATCCCAGACCGACCGGCCCACCGTCAAGGTCGACAATAATGGCCGTGTCGGCCCTCCCCATTCCGCCTCACCGAAGTCTGAACTGCTCTGGAAGGAATCCCATCATTTGGGAACATTGGCGAGTCGGCCTGGCGATCGGCGAACATCGCCGCCGCGCTTTACCCGAGACTGAACGCTGCAAATCATACATTTTCGCCGGCACCAGCGCTTCCCGGGCTGGCGTATTCGTGACTTGTTGCACACCTGGTCTGTACAAGACTGCTGATACGGATAGTGAGACGAGAGGTTGTTGCTGAAGCGAATGATGAGACGAGAGGTGGATACGAATGGTGAGACGAGGGGCAGACACGGAAGGTGAGACGAGAGGTTGCTGCTGAATCGAATGGTGAAGCGGTATGTTGGTGTTGACAATGCTGCCGAGCCGAGCGGTGGCAGCTGATATGGATGGTGGGACGAGAGGTTGCTAGCCATATCAACTCACAACGTGCTGATAGGTTGATAGGATAGCGATATCAACTCACAACGAGAGGCGATATCAATACAAACAGGCATGCATATATATTTGTGCTCGACGGCTAGATAGCTTTAGGCGCGGGATCCACGGTAGACAACTGTTTGCAAGCCTGTGCGTACTGATGATCCTTGTAGAGAAAATTGCAGTTGTCGGTATTCGTCCAGCATACGAGCTAAGGGAGGATTATTCGGCGAACATGTGGCTTCAGAGACAGATATCTGGAACAGAGGAAATACAACAGCCATGCTCGCCTGGCATAGATTAGGGAAGCTCGATGGAGAGGGATATGCCCAAGCGGTCTCCAGTCTAAAAAGCTGATGCTGGACTCGAGGCTTTTTCGCGAAATATTATATCCGTTCGAATGTTGCATTAGGATTCTTGAAATTATCTTCCACCAATTGAAAACCAGATCCTACATAATGAAATAGCCATGCCATGCGAAACGTCAGTCCTGAATCCTCATCAGAGGTGCACACGATATATACCTTATGCGGCCTTTAACCCAGATAATTGAATGAGCCATCCTGGATGCTGAACATTTATTGACACATTATTAATAAAACCAATAAGACCATGAATCATGAGGGATCTCTGAGAGGAAAAAAAAACATCGTTTATGAATGGGACCATGGCGTACTGAATATTTTTCAGCCTAGCTACCAGCTAGCAGGCAAACAGCCTACGATAGCGATGACCAAAAAGTGCTAATCCTATGTCTAAATATGCCAATTTCTAAGGAGCGAATTTATACTGGCGTGAAATACAATTGAAGCGCATTTTAAAACTGAATGGTACTAGTCGAGAATGAAGCTGTGGACCCAAATATCCGGGAGGGGCGGCACAAGATCACTGATGGCGGAGTAGTGAGAGTGAACTCAATACAACGGTTGAGCCCGATGCTGCATGATGAAACACACCCGCCATCACGCACAACCGCCGACAGAGCGGGCCTCGAGCTCGTGCAGCGAAACGGAAAGTACTATAACTGGGTACCTACGAGGGTCGGCTGCGTGTCGGCGAAAGAACGTGACGCAGTTCGACCTGCGCAGTCCGAGTGTCCTGCCAGCACCCGGCCAGCGCTTCCTTTCTCCGCTGTTCCGCCGCCCACGCTTCCACAGACGACCCTGGGCTGAATTTATATCAGGGCTTGGTTGAAGGTGAACAAGTCGCGGCTGGCAGCGGACCACAGGTAATACCCGACGGTGAGCATTTTAGCTAGTCTGCAGCGAGGACCAGACAGGTGCAACGAGCTTCCAATCAATCGAAAAACATCAGACAATGATGCATCATTGTCCACGTAATGGCGCATGCGATAACGAAAATCATTATGGGGTGTGAACGAAATATCAAATTACAACAGTCGGACGTAAGATCAACTAAACTGTGTGTACAATGTACGATCCAGCCTAGGAGAGAGCACGACATGGTTTCAGTCAGGAACTATAGCTCTTGCCTCAAGTCAGCCTCCTTGCCACAGAGGCTTCAACGTAGCAGTGGCAGTGCCGTGGGCGTGAGGTCGGAGCTGCACACACACCGGTCGGCGTCCTGTGGCACTTCCTCGACCTTCGGGGGGCTCGAGAGGTGTTGGCTGACACAAGGGCGGGTCGTCTCTGGCTGTGACTGGTGCAGACGTGTGGGCCGTGCACACTGGGCGGTCGAGTGTGTCTGGGTTGTAGGGCAGGGAGAGCGGGATGATAACGGGGCCAGACGAGGTTCAGACTGGGAGAGCGGGACGAGAACGGGGCCAGACGAGGTTCACACTGGGCGAGCGGGACGATAACGGTGCCAGACGAGGTTCAGACACAGCAGTGTGGGCGGCAGTGGTTGGATGTGCCGGCACCAGTCGGCACCAGGTACTGGCACTGCCGGCAGCTATAGCTGCAGACCGGTCATAAACTAGACAGGGTGCCAATCGGCCACTGGACGCCATCGACGCCCCGGGGTCGGTTAGGCATACTGAGCACCGATAGAACAATCTGACAAGCGCAACTTCCACGGCTGCGCGCTCTCCAATTGTGTAAGGCCTCCAATTCAAGACTGACCACTTGCAAACTTTCACCCGAGCAGCTCGTGCCGCGATTACATCATATGTCACCTTTTGCCGAAAAATGCTGGATGTACTGGATATTAAGTAGCACTGGTAATGGTAAGCTACACCTTGAATTGAATGCTTTATATTAAACGTCGTATTTCCGTCGTGAGCACAACCGAAGGCTAAATTTACAGAATACTTGAAGTTGCATTAGTAACACCAAACATGCAAGCGTTTCCATAATGAAAAGGTCTTCGTGTACTGCGACATTTCGGAACATGTTTTTATCTTCAAAAGAAATGCTTATGACAATCTGTAAAGCAGGAGGTACGTCCAGTTTAAGGATCCTTTGGTAATCCAAGTATTTGCATTGCATACTATCACCAAAATTTTGCTTCTTGATGAACTGGCAACAGGACATTTTTCTAGCCTCCGCCCATGCGCAATACAATGTGGGTGCAATGGAATTAATTTCACATCGTTTAACTCCTGATGAATCGGCAATCTGACAGCGCAGTCTGTAATGTCAAAGTCAATGTCTGTCAATGCCAATGTCTGTAAAACAGTAATAATCCGGGCATTCGTGACGTCGCTATGTTTGGCTAAAACTGGTGAGTCGGTAGGTTTAAGCTGAATCCTGTTTTGCCTGACAATCTTGATCACAAAAGAACGGGGGCTTAAGATCAGTATTGATCTACCTTCCAGATGGAATAATTTTAAGCGAATTACTTAAGAGGATATACATTTGTGTGCCTCGCGATGAAAAAACATTAAGTTGTGAGATATACGGAGAAATAATGCTGTTCAAGTGAATAGCATAATACAAACGTGTACATTTCTACAAATGTTTCAATACAATTCCATATGAATTTATCAGGTAATTTCAGAGATGCAGCCAAAAATTTCTTCAGGGGCTTCTCCGAAAAAAAACTGAGATTAAACGGAGTTCGTTCTAGGCGCACGAGACGCGCCGAAATTTCTTGTTTTGCTCTGTGAAAATAAAGAAATATATTGCTTGATTTAGTGTATTTTGGTTCCTAAGATTGATCCGGACCCTACTCGGCGATCGCTTTCAGATGACGCCTCTTTCGCTTTCGTGCGACCCTTAGTTTGGATTTTAGAGGGGGTTACCATCCGCCCCGTTGGCTAGCAATAACTACACTTGGAATGGTCCGCAAAATTGAGCTTAAATTATGGTTCCGTTACCTGTACAAATAGACGAAATCACCACAGACGCCTTTTACCTCAGACCAATATTTATCATACGATGAGAGTATTACTTATATGCTGACTTCGTTCACCACATTGCTCACAGACGTGTTGCATTATAATTACAAGGGCACCATCCGCGGTGAATCATGCAAACATCCGCAACATCCGCTGGCGAAAGATGAGACAATTTAGTTTCTATGGAGAACTTATGCAACAGCTGCACAGTGTCCATCTGAAATAGAAGTGGTGGCAGAAGAGCACGCTACTCAAAATCAGTACGCCGACTCTTCTAGTCTTATCCATGAACACCGTTAATCCAACTTTTTAACTGTAACCTTTGACATGGTGATCCTTCCGTGTAAATCACCTTCGACCCTAGCGGAAGGAACATGTTAACATATGATATTGAGCTTTTTGTTATCTTTTTCCGGTTAAGACTTGCCTCTATCGAGCAAAGGAAACAGGAATATTCGTGAAATACTTGATGATCTTTGCAAGATTTTGGTACAGCCCAACAGCTAAGTGCCCTCAGAATGTTTGGAACAGCGGCCCGCTTCAGCTTGGCAGATCGAGATCAATGCAGACCGGCGTATCAGCAGTGATAGATAATTCCACCAACAAGGTCAGCCTGAAAGTACGACCGCTAGCGATCGTGAACAGAGCCGTCCAAGCAGGCCGGACGGTCGTGACCAGCACCGATTGCGGTGCGCCCGGCTGACGAGCCAACAGTGGTGGGTCGTGATGGTTTGGAGGGGGCCGTGCAGAGACGGGTGGGTGGGTGCACAGGTGGTCGGACGGGCGAGCGACAGGCTGGCGGCCGGCAGTGGTGGGTCGTGATGGTCTGGAGGGGGCCGTGCAGAGACGGGTGGGTGGGTGCACAGGTGGTCGGACGGGCGAGCGACAGGCTGGGGGCCGGCAGTGCGCAGAGCCGGCACAGCGGGCGGCCGGTGGACGGCAAGTCGGCTACAGACGGGCGCTGGCCTTGCCAGCCGGCGAAGGTGGCGATCGGCCTTGGCCAGACGGGCGCGGCGGCAGCTACAGCTGACCGTGCACTCTGGCCGACGGCCGCGCACCTGGACACATTCGGCGTCCATTCGGCCTGTTTTTGCCGAAGGAAATGAGGCGGTGCATGGCGCGGCCGACCCGCCCAGTGAGCACACCAGCCAGTATGTGATTTTCGTCGCGGTGGGTCACTTTCCACGGCGTCCTGGCCAGGCGATGATGTCGGACGGTGTTGACTCTGGAGGAAGCTGGACGTGGCGTACAATCGCAGGCTGGCTCTCCACCACACCGGCCGACTGTCGCTGCTGCCACAGCTGGAGGTGAGCCTTGGCACACACGGCCGACCTCGGGTGAGCGTTTGCATACGCAGGGCGTCGCACCACGTCCGGCCACAAGTGATCGCTGTGGTCTGGGTCACCTCGATGACCTGACATAAGGCCGCAGGAAGTGAAGGATAGGTTTCACTTGTCTTCCGCGTAGGTATGATGTGGGTCGGAAGTTACACACACAATGCCGGGGTGGCGGCGTAATCCTGCGGCGACTAATGAGGCGTGTCGACAGCTGATACGGAAGCGTTCCGGTCAGAAGCTGAAGCCACACCCAGTCGGACCGTCCTACCACGCACCAGGCGGCCACAGCCTCGGCACAACCGCCACTCAACCGACGCCGCCGGTCGCCTGCACTTGCACACTCAGGGCCGGGCGCGGTTGCACGCCTTCGCACGGATAACCTTGAACATGACTGGCTGCAGATGCCGCGTCACAGCACGTACACGTCCGCAGCGTCGGCAGTGGCATACTTACCCTTCAACATGGCTGATGAGCGCCGCCGCACTGCCCCGGTCTCCTCCCAGCGGCGTGGCGATGTCGCAGAGTCACCGGTCCGTCTCAGACTGACGCCCGCTCGCCGACGTCGGCCAGGAGAAAGCAGTGACGCTGGCCGCCGGGCTGTGATTGGTCGCTGGCCGGCGCCGGGAAGGCCACCGACTCGGCCGCCGACGTCGCCGCTGCCCTCCTCTGCCCACACACCGGCTATCCGCCTCACGTCCGCACTGTACGCCCCCCTTCGGCCACAGGCGCGTTGCACCATCTGAGGTTGACTGACTGTGGGGGCTGGCGGGCGACAGGACAGAGGGAAGAGGGCGTGGGCCCTCGACACTAGATGCGTCGCAGGGTCGTCGCAACCGTGGGGGCAGCGGAGGCGATCGCCTCCGCTGCCGTGATACTGTGGGGCGCCGACCCCGCTGACAATTGAGGAGGCCTCTATTCGAAAATGCACAGAAAAAAGGTAGGCAAAGAGGTCGACGGGACAGAAGAGCATGCTGTCAACGAGGCCCCCAGGAAATCTGATCAGGTCCCTAAAGAGACTTAGGGCAGATATTGGGAGGACTCACCCAGGACGAAAGTGATGCCAACAAGACGGACAAGAAGCCATCCGGGTTAGACAAGTAGGCTTCCGATTTGTGACAGGATAATCTTAATTTGGAAAACGAGGCCTTTAAGATGGAAGAGGATATAGGATACGAGAGATTTCCCCCGACGTGAGAGGAGGCCCCAAGATGGGTAAGAATGTCTCTGCAGGAATGAAAGAAGGCCAGAGACCAGCCAGATGAGGCACATATTTTGGAAGAGGACCCACGGAGAGAATATTTAGGACGCACAAGCACCTTGTTAAGAGGATAATGAGGGTCCAAACACAGATGAAGAGGCCTTCAAGACGGGAGAGGAGGCCACATAATTTGAAAAAGAAGTCTCCCAGGAGAGGACAGGAGGCCCAAGAAATCAAGAGGGCCAAAAATTGTCACGGAGGATCTCAGGATTGCAAAGGAGGCTCCAAAACGGTCAGGGAGATCTAAAAAATGAGAGGAAGCCCTAAGACGGAAGAGAAAGGCAATGGGTATGAGATGACGTTCGGAGACACAAGAGGAGACCCCAATGACTGACAAGGCTCCACCAAGATAGAAAAGGTTGGTCTCGAGAAGTGGCAGGAGGCACCTAATTCGGATGAGGTATACACCACGCTGGAAAAGAGGCAGTATTATGAAAGAGGAGACACCTTAAAGTGGAGGAGATGGCCATCGGGAAAGAGATATTGTTTCCGGGGGGAAAAGAAGGCCACACGATGGGTAAGAAGGTCCCCTTCTTACCCATCGTAAGAAGGTGATCCCCAAGAAATGATAAGGCCACTGAGATAGGACAGAACGCTTGCAATTTGGAAGAGGGACCTGGGAGAAAAAGTGGTGGTGGAAGAAGCCACCTGGGAGAGAAGAGAAAGCCGCCGGGAGATAAGAAGCAACCCTTGAGATGGGCAAAACTCGAATCAAAACACAGAACAGGAGACCTCCAAGACGTGATAGGAGGCCCGTAATCTGGAAAAGGAGGCATCTAGAAGAGAAAAGAAGACCGTTGCAGTACCAAAAAGAAGACTCGAAAAAGAGGTTAGGAGTTAACCAGAACCGAGTGAGGTTCCGAAGACCGATAAGAAGGCCCCCAGGAAGTGAGAAAAGACCCCTAAGATTGGGTGGTAGCCTAAACGATAAGTGCATCTGTAGACGGAATCTGATGAAATAAAAAAGAAGCTCCCTCTCCCCTAAGACGGACAAGACGTCCTCATGACAAAGGAGGTCTCCGATGTGTAACAGGAGGCCCCTAATTTGGCATAGGAAATCACAGGCCATGGTAAATGGGTCCCCCAGGTTGTAAAACCGAGTCTTCCAAGACAGAAGATGGGGACCATGGAATGTTGGGGGGGGTATTGTGAACGAAGAGACATCCAAGGCCGCAAAGGAGGCCCGAGAAAATGAGACGAAGCTCCCTGAGACGCGAAAGGAGGCCCCAACTTGCAAGAATAAGACCCTAAGAAATGACAAGAGGTCCCCACACGCAAGATGATTAACTGAGACAAGTAAGCAAGCAGTCATGATAAAGGAGGTCCATAGCACTTGAGAGTAGACATCAAATTTGGAAAATATCCTAGGAAACAATAAAAGTCTAGGGACTCACGAGAAGCCTCGAAGGAGGAAGGTAGTGGGACAGGGATGAGGATCCGGAGATGCAGGAGACCCCTCATATGTGTAAAACTTTCCCAGAATAGAAAATGGGGCTGCCGATACGTAACAGAAGGCACCAAATTCGGAAGAGAAGGCCATAAGATTGGAACGGAATCCCCATGATAGAAGAGAAGGCCTCTGAGATAGGAGAGGAAGGCTATACGATAAGAGGGATGGATCCAAAGAGCAAGAGGAGGCCCCAAGATGCTGGTAAGAAAGCCACTGAGATAAGAAAGGATGCCTCCTTACTTGGACAATGAGGCCTCTGGGAGAGAAGAGTCAACCAGGACATAAAAGACCACCAGAAGATGGGCAGGAGGATCAAAACACAGAATAGAAGGCCCCACGATGTGAGAGGAGGCCTGTAATTTGGAACAGAAGGCCTCTAGCAGAGAAAAGGATGCCCCGCCGGACTCGAGAAGAGTCCCTGAAGACGGGTTAGGATGTCCGCAGGACCAAATGAGGCCCCGAAAACCGGAAGGAGGGCCAAATAAATGAAAGGAGGCCCTTTAGGTGAGAATGGTAGGAGGTATGCAAGGAGGTGAGGCTCCCAAAATTGAAGAATCCCCTCACTCCACTTCAAAACGTGTAAGGCGTCGCCAAGATAAAGGAGGAGGCCCATGAGGCGTGAAAAAGAGGCCCTAATCTGGTGGAGAAGGTCCCTGGAATACCGGAAGATGCCCCAGGCCGTGGTAAAGAGGTCACATGATGTGAGAGGAGGCCCACTAAAACGGGAAAGGAGGATCATGGCAAATGGAGGCGGGTGGACACACGATACATCCAAAACCGGAAAGGAGGCCCCAGGAAATAAGAGGAGGCCCTTAAGGTGGTTAAGGAGGTGAGGTTCACACAATTGAAGACTTAACAATGCGTCGCCAGGATAAAGGAGAAGTCTCATGAGGAGTGGCAAGAGGCCCCTAATTTGGCAGAGGAAGGTCCCTGGAATACGAGAGGATGCTCAGACCATGGTAAAGGGGCCACAGGTTGTGAGAGGAGACCCACTAAGACGGGAGTGGAGGATCATGGCACATGGAGGCGAGTGGACACACGATACATCCAAAACCGGAAATCAGGCTTCAGGAAATGAGATGAGGAAACACAAGACGCGAGAGGAGGCCACTAGTTTGCAAGAGAAAGCCCTAAGAAATAAGAGGAGGCCCCAGTAAGCAAGATGATTCCTCAAGATGGGCACGTAGGCAGTCAGGATGGAGGAGGCCGACAATACGTGAGAGTTGGCACCTGATTTGGGAAAAGATGTTTATAGGAAAGTAAAGACGGCTCAGGATGCACAAGATGTCCCCCAAAACTGGCAAGGAAGCTTTCAAGCCAAAGAGGAAGGCTCCCAAAACAAGAAATGAGGCCCAAACGAAGTTAGATCAAGTTCCTAGGAGATGGGGTGCGGAGATTGCGAGAAGGCCCCAGGATATCAGGAAGACCCAGTAGACGAAAAGGATGCCGCCGGGAACAATTAGGAGCCACCAGCTTTGACGAGGATTAGGACCCAGGATCAGGACCCAGAGTCGTAACAGAATGTTCTTAAGTTGGAAGAGAATACCCCTAGGGGAGAAGAGCAGTCCACCAGGATGCAAGATCACACCCATAAGTAAGGAAAAGGGGCTCCAAACATAGGAGGCACAGAAAACATGAGAGGAGGAGCCTATTTTGGAAAAGGAAGCATCAGGGCACAAGAGGAGCCACCAAGTGCGGGCAACAAGGCCACCAGCATAGAAAAGGAAGGAGTCCCCAAATATGAGCAAGGAGAATCCACCAGGAACGTTCATTCCTGAAAATTATCCAGGCGCATAATGCCCGGAGGCAATGGGCGAGCGCAAACGGATTGAGGAGACAACATCCATAGGGTCCCACGTTAAAAGTTGAAATTATTGGGGAAAACAGGGGTGAAAGTGGGCTGAATACTATTGCCATCATTCACAGATATTGCAAGATGAATCGCATGCTATCCATCTTGCAATATTTATCACGTTTTGCTACCCACTGTAATGTGTTCCATTGCATTGTATTCAATAGCAGTAATCACGAAAAATATCAATTAGTTGGTTATTTGGGTTTAGGAGCGCGTCGACTGCGTTGGCTATACAGCGCCCATAACAATGTTAGAAGGGCAGCTTAAGCGGATTGGTGCCAACAGATCATTCAGAATCAACAGAACACGAACCTTCATAATAAAAACGGATAATTCCGAGCTTCTAATGTTGCATGTCGGTGAGGTGTGCAAGCTGCTCCGAAATTGACATCCGAAAGGAAGTAAAAAAGTTGTTCTGAAATTAACATGCACGAATTGTCACTTGTATATGTACCATTCGCGACGAACAACATCAGGCATGAACCATCACGGGTATAGTTATTTTGATTTAAAATCATCCAGCGTGCTGAGCGCATTGTTCTGACAACTGTTGTACTATATAATTGTCCGATGGTTCCAGTTCTGATAAGTCTGTTAAGTTTTCACCAAGACTCGCTAATCTGGGTCAAGGCTTTTGCACTATACCGGTGAAGCAAACTAGGACAGGTATCAGTTTGACATGTCTGGATATTCAGGGTAAGATTGCCAAAGCTTTTGTGGCAAGGTTTGTCATTTACAATACATACATTTTTATTGAGTGCCCATAGTTTGTGTACATCCCTGTACGCCGTCTTTCTCAACGCAGTCCTATTTCGCGACGAGATATAAACTGTTAAATCGCACTGCTTAGGCGCATCTTCACGGTGCCCGTCCTTTCGGTACGTGTCTAAACGGTCCAGTGAGCATCCATTTATTCCATGTGATCTGCGCATCATGTACAAGAATGTAAAAGTCGCAATGAATAAATCGAACCTGATTGGAGACAAAGATTCGACAAATGGTTCGTGGGATACTTGGTATAAAAGATAAGTACTCAGTTATGCGAACCCTTCAATTCACAAAACAGCATGAGACAAAGAAAAATATAGCAGGTAATCCTAACGCCATGTAGGCCCGCAATGGGGTAGGGTCCTTTTGATCCTTGCCCCCACTAGAAGAATTTGGTGGTGACGCCACGTCCCTCGTCGTGAAGCGGGGAGCCACATCCCTCGTCGTGAAGCGGGGAGCCACGTCCCTCGTCGTGAAGCGGGGAGCCACGTCCCTCGTCGTGAAGCGGGGAGCCACATCCCTTCGGGGAGCCACATCTCTCGTGAAGCGGGAGCCCCCTGTCGTAAACGTCCCTCGTCGTGAAGCGGGGAGCCACGTCCCTCGTCGTGAAGCAGGGAGCCACGTCCCTCGTCGTGAAGCGGGGAGCCACGTCCCTGGTCGTGAAGCGGGGAGCCACGTCCCTCGTCGTGAAGCGGGGAGCCACGTCCCTCGTCGTGAAGCGGGGAGCCACGTCCCTCGTCGTGAAGCGGGGAGCCACGTCCCTCGTCGTGAAGCGGGGAGCCACGTCCCTCGTCGTGAAGCGGGGAGCCACGTCCCTGGTCGTGAAGCGGGGAGCCACGTCCCTTCGTCGTGAAGCGGGGAGCCACGTCCCTCGTCGTGAAGCGGGGAGCCACGTCCCTGGTCGTGAAGCGGGGAGCCACGTCCCTCGTAGTGAAGCGGGGAGCCACGTCCCTCGTCGTGAAACGGGGAGCCACGTCGCTCGACTGGCACTCGAGCCGTTATACTTAATCTGCTCTCAGTCATCGACGAGGAGTTGCAAATGGCTTCGAGCTGCACGATCTCACACGGTTACAGTCTTTGTGTTGCAGTGCTTCCCGTTCGTGTATGAAGGCTGTTCGCACGTCAACAGATACCATAACTTTAGAGGAGGCGACGGGGGGGGGGTGATTGACAGGAGACACGAGTGGAATAATGAAGGAAGGTGAGAGTAGGGGAGAATGCGGTGCGTAGCATCTCATTCAGTTCCATATAGGAAGGTAATGATGAGGCGGGCGGCAGTCATGCCAGGTCGGCCCGGCCACCGTGTACTGACTAGACAATGACCGAAGAAAACTCAGGAAATTGAAACTGAAGCGACAGGAGGAGAAAGTGGCCATCCTTATGTAAGGATAGTACGTGTATGGTCGATAGATTGCATTGTTTGACCAGCAGATGCCCGTCAAGTTTGGTAGGTCGCTGCATGGCTCTAACCACGTCGCGTGATCAGCTTCATCAAAGCCGTGCGCCGTTTCGACGCGTAAATAAATAGCACCATGTCAAGTCTGCATGGCCATCGGTATTTGAGACATTTTCTTGTTTATTTATCGATGCGATGCTTGGCATAACATTTTAAAGCAGTGGTCATTCTATAGCAATTAAGATCGCGTTTGCTTTGTCGTACGTAAGGTGGTGTGTGTGCGGGGGGATCAGAGAGGCCGTAAACCCAAGTTATCGAGTGCCTCAACCACCAAATATATGAGTGTTGTATGAAGCATCGATGAACAATGGCTTGGTTCCCTAAAATTTGCTCTTGCTACAAAACATTACACATTACAAAACACGCGCACTGGAGGTGGGGGGGGGGGCGAAATCCGCCCACCCCTCCGGTTTTTCGTAGATAACTCCAGATTTTACCGGCCGATATACGCCATTGTTTGTGTAACCGCCAATAAATGACCGGCACGTTGTTTGAAGTAAGCAAAATGAATATCAACTGAACATTTTTCGAGTTAGGGGTCGCTAAAGTCCAAAAAATGTCTCAGCGCCAGATCACAAATTTCGGCGCTGATGCGCTTCCGGTATATTAGCAAAATGGAAGTGTTCTTGGCAAAGTGAGCGACTTGTTTGATGTACACTGTCATGCTACATGGTTCCAGAGTCATGTCAAGTCACCGAGGTCAAGTCAGGTCAAGTTCATAACAGGTTAACACACGCCCTAGAGGGCGTATGGCGAAATCCGCTAATCCTTCCGATTTTTCGTACGTAACTCCATATTGTACCGGCCGATATACGACAAGTTTTTCGCGTACCTGCTTCGAAATGACCGGCGCATTGTTTAAAGCAAGAAAAATGAAAATCTGCCGAGAAGTTTTCAAGTTAAGGGCCGTTAAAGTAAAAACAATTCGCAGCGCCAGACCACAAAAATCGGCGCTGATACGCTTCCCGTATATTGGACACGTATAGGGAAGTGTTCTTGACAACACTAGCAACTTGTTTGATGCATATTGTTATGCTATATAATTTAAAAGTCATGTTAGGTCGCCGAGGTCAAGTCAGGTCAAGTTCATGATAGGCCAATGGACCAAACTTGGTCAACTGGAATGTGTCATAAATGCAAATGACTGTCGTGCGATTGATGTCACTTTACATGTTACTCCCTATACATCCCGAAATCTACTATTTGTCATTGTGTGCCTAAGCGTTTCCATACTTTATTCATGTATATCACTCCTTTCTTTGCAAAACCGATTGTGCCGAGCCGCCCAACGGAGCAGTCGTGATGGGAGCCCGGTTCCGGCAACTGTAGCAGGTAATGACCTAATAAAGTGCTCCTATATAGGTGACCTGAGGTCAAATGGCGAATCTGACATCTGTATTGCATCATTAGTAATGTCCAAAGCATCATTAATGCTAATTTTGGAGCATTTAAACACAACCACAGCGATCCATAGCAATGAGAAGCCAAGCCACACAAAACCGGAAATGTTTGCTATTTTGACCTCATTTGACCTGGAAGATATTGACCTGAGGTCATGCACTTTGCACACAATAGAGTGCACTATGGTGCCCATCCGCCCTGTTAATTTCGTTGCTCTAGCCTTCATAGGAGCTGAGATCTTATGGGAGGGGGGCGGAATCCGCCCCCCTCCAGTGCGCGTTATTTTCTGAGGCCCTCCAGGGCGCGTGTTAACTGAATCATTCACTAGGCGTCCATGCCTTTAGAAACCGGAGTAAGCAAAAATGTGCCGGGTGAAAATATCAGTAATAGCACTTTATAAAATTGCGGGACAGGCGCAGTGTCCCTCTTCGCATCACCGCCGCAGTGCCCTTTAGTGGCTCGACCATGTGGCGTTTTGTACGTTGCTCCTGGAAGTTTGAAATGATTATCATGGAACTTGGGTTCTTCTACACTGAAAAAAACTCACCGGGCACAAATCAACCCAGAAATAGTAGCCAAAATTGAATAACTGCATTCAATTTTTATCAACATTTTGGGAATATTTTGGGAATCTACCCGTTGGGATATTGCGACTCCAGCACATTCTTGCTATATCGCATGCTAAAATCAAATGATATATTATTAGTACTGCAGCACCCTCACTTCGTGCATCTTCAAATATTGCTATAGCTTGTCAACTCCAGATCATTATTTAATGTACTACTCGTACACCTCAGTAATCGAAAGGGAATATGCCTGCCTCGGTTTCTGGTGCACAACACCATTATAATAAAATTGTTATCAGGGAGAATACATCCATTCCACTTTATTCTATCATAAGAATACAGATATTCAACCATAGGCGTAGGAACAGGGGGGGGGGGGGCAGCAGGCCATGGCCCTCCCACTTTTCAAAGCATGTGTGTGGATGGGGTCAGCAATGGTAGCTGGCCCTCCCACTTTTGCGACACTTAAATTTCCTAAAAAGCAGCACACATGTTTGAATATGTGAGAAAAAAACCTCCCTGCAATCCATAACTAAGCAAAAGCTGCACATATGACATCGTAGCGCTTCCACTCGCACCACTCGGGACATTTCCCAATCCAGCGGCCCACTGACGAAACAGTGTGGGCGGCGCTATTGGCCGTGCTCGTGCATAAACTGCGTCGAGAACTATCTTACAAACAAACAAACATCGCTGCACTTCATTTTTAAGTCATGCACACTTTGACATGATCTTACAACAACGGAACTAATTCAGGAGTTGATGTAATACATTACATGTATTGACATTCAAACCTTATATTATGTCATGAAAAGTATATAAAGCATATCGTGTGCCAGCCAGAAACCAAATGCATTCATACTATAGTTACACCGTGGTTCTCTGACTGTTAACATATTTCACATTTATTTCATTAGTATTGCCTACAGTAGAAAATCATTATAGCTGAATGCAGTAACGTAACACAATCAAGGTAAGACATAGGATTTACTAGTGCAAGTTCCTTGCTTTGATATTAAATAGCCATGTAATATATATGGCCTTCGTCCTAGCTGCCATACACTTCAAAATTTACATGAATTTTGATTCCTGAAGCATACAAATTACTGCCACGATACATCCATTGTGTGGCTGTGGTATGGAATAGAACGTACAAATGTCAATTTTTCAATGGATTTTCAC
Source organism: Imbricaverruca yamaguchii (assembly GCA_034440575.1). Lineage (NCBI taxonomy): Eukaryota > Metazoa > Arthropoda > Thecostraca > Neoverrucidae > Imbricaverruca > Imbricaverruca yamaguchii. The sequence goes on along the minus strand of JAOTOL010001503.1, from coordinate 211,836 downwards.
AGTTTGGCACAGCACACAGATATCCAACCTTTTGAGTGAGATGTCTGGGTAGTATCGTTGCTGGTATCCAACATAGCAAAATGCTTATTTCCATCATTTATTATGGTAGCATAGACACAATACTGAAGTCCACACACTATTATATCAACTTCAAGTGTGAGAACAGCTCTCAGAACCTTGGAATCCCCAGAGAGGATTAGGCCCACGTGATGCGACCTGACAAGGTCACATGAGAAGTGATGTGAAAAGTGATGATGTGACGAGTGATGAGTGATGCTTGCTATGTAACCTGACAAGGCACATGACGAACATGGCAGCTGACCCGAGTGGATCTTCAGCTGGGTAACTGCGCAGTGACATTGACAGCACGTTAAACATTCACCGAATTACAACGAAAACTACTGCCAAGGTTTTTCATCGTACAGCGATGTGTGCGTCCAGGGTAAGATTTAAGAACCCGAAGACAAGGGGATGAATTTAGGCCGATTGCAGGGTGTATATTTCTGAAAACATTATTTTTGGTGCAAGCAGTTAAATGGGCATAGTAATGTACATTTTGTGCCATGTATTCCATAGACGTCATTGTTAAGCTACAAAACCATTAGGGCATGCGCAGTGGCGTACCGAAGTGGGGTCATTGGAGCAGTCCCCCCACCCCTGAGAGGTTATGGACCCTGAGTAATCGATCCGGATTTCGGAAAAATGGCGCCAAGCTCCCTAAAAATCCCGCTGGTGTCTCCAACAGTCGCACTGGGGCCCATAAAAACCACGTTGGGGGCCAAAAAGCCGCGCAGAGGCTCCTGAAAATGACACTGGGCTCCTACAATATCACCAAACCCCGTGAACATCACACTGGGGCCTCAAATCGTGTCGGGATACTAAAAATGACGCTGAGGCCTCCCAAATGTGGGACCAGTCCATGAAAATACCGCTGGGGCTCCAAAAAATCTTGCTGTGATCCCGAAAAGTCGCACCAGGACCCCCGAAAATCACGCTGGGCGCCAAAAAGCTCGCCGGGTCGTGACAATCACGATGGGGCCCAAAAGTTCGGGTCAGGTCCCTTCTAATCGCACTTTAGCACCCAGAAAGTCTGATCGGTGCCCCTGAAAATCACACTGGGAATACAAAAATAGTCGTGCCGTGAGACTTGAAAATCACGAAGGGGGCTGCAAAAAGACGGGCTGGGCCCCTGCAAATCACGCTGGGGCTTCAAACGTTCGCCCCTGGGCCCGCCCAAAAAATCACGCTGGGTCGAAATTGTCGCGACGAGATTCTTGAAAATCGCAACGGGAACCCCAAAAAGCTGAGCCTGGGCCACTGAAAATCATGTCTAACCTGAGGGTACACAAAGTCTTGCCCGGATCCCTCAAAAACACTCTAGGGACTTGACAGATCGTACTGGGGCCCAAAAAGTATCATCGGGAACACCCAATAAATGAAGCTAGGGCACCGGAAAATCATTCGAGACATGGAAAATCATTCTGAGGAAAATCACTCGAAAATCATCATTCAAGTCAGCAATCGCTCCCAAACAAACAAACACGTGTTGGGTCCCTTTGGGGCCCAACAAGTTTTGTGATTTTGGCCTCGACTACAGTGTGTGTCGAGGCCACTAAACCTCGCGATAGGCATCCCAACTAATGACGGCGTGGGTCTAAAAACGCACTTAGACCCAAAAACGTCACATCGGAAAATTCAGAACAGGTCCCGAAAGAAAGTTCTCCTAGGGGCCTTTCCACTCTGAAGGGTGCCACAAAAAACTCGTTGAGCTGCCTCAGTGGTATACCAAGGAGACAAATCGCCCTTCATCCCGAAGAGGCAGACCACCCAAGAACCAAAGAATGGCACCTGGGTCCCCAAAAATGGTTTTCAGGCTCCATAAATTCTCATAAATAAAAGGGAAGCGTATTTGGAGGGGGTCCACCCACCCCATTAAAAAAAGTCTTCGGACTACGACCACTATTTTAATAAAAGGGGACCTTTTCAAACATAATGAGTAGTGACCAACTGAATTTTCCTATGGGGGGGGGGGGCGTAATCTACCACTATCTTTTCTAATTCGTCGGAGTTCAACCCTAGCTCCCCCACCCTATTCGAATATTTTATTTTGGCATCCCTTGAAAAGTCACCTCACACTGCTGAAATTAGACTTATACCACAAAAACCGGATCGATATCCGGAAATGCCAAGCTGGAGCCCTTCAAAATAAGGAGAGATTCCAAAAAATAAATGTACGGGTAAGGATAATGGCTCTGGAGCACCAAATATATCACCAGATGTCTTCACAAATTGCGTACGGCACCGAAAAACATACCAGATCTTGAAAAATCAACGTGGGATACAAGTAACATGGCCTCAGGGTCTCTAAAAATTAGGCCGCAATTCTGACTTATAAAAAATAACTGCTGCTGAACTACACACAGTACTGAAATTGCATCTATACGCATCACTTAAATATAAAATTTCCCAATTTCAGAGATTCCAGTTCATGGCGCCCGGTCGCCACGACGCCAGCGTTCGTGCACATGCACACCCATCTTGCGCATTTGCCGCATTCGCTACACTTCGTGCGATGCAACGGCTTACGCCAGGCCTCCTACGTTTTGCTAATTGCTGCCAAATGATAAGCTTGCGCTATATTTGACATGATGGAATGCTTCCTCTGAACGTTCGATTAATTAATTAATAATTCGATTAATTCAATTATATCGTTAGTTCCCTACTTCCAACATCGTATGGTGGTTAAGAAATGCAGGTACCCGCTGAGCTTTTATGCGTCTTATATCTTTGATAAAATATGCTACCAGAGTGGCTGCCGAAACGAGGCCCTGCCTCAGTGTTCTTTTTTCTACCCGTTTCGTCTTTCTTCGTCCACGGATGTGTCTTAGAGCTCCAATCCGTTTTTGTTAATGGCCCAACACATTTTCGAAACTCCTGTTCGTTTTAGGGTTTGTTGCTTTTTTGTGCGCCAAGGATATTTTTAGGTGTCGGGGTGCTTTCACAGATCCCGATGTGTTCATTTAGTGCTCGGTCATCTTCTTCGTTTTGAGACCATGTTGCTTTTTGCGGCCCCTGCCTCTTTTTTCAGGCCTTTGTGCAGTCGCATAGCCCCTGTATGCCTTCAGAGCTTCCGGTTTATTTCTTTATAGAGCTCCCGGAATGTTTATTTAGGGCTGCAACGCATTTTAATACCATGTCGCTTTTTGCGAGACTGTACGCTTTGAAGGGGGACCAATTGCACTTTCGGCCCCTGTTGTGCTCTTAGGGTCCCGCTGTGCTTATTTGTGGCTTCTGACACACACTTCTGGGGCCACGGTACAATTTTGGGGCTTCGGTGCGATTCTGTTGCGTCCCAGCGCGACTTTTCGCGCCCAGGCACATTATTCCGGGGACCTAACGTCAGTTTCCTGGGCTCAACGCGATTTTTGTGGATCTCTTCTAAATTTTCCTTAAAGTCCGAATCACGGCCTGATTTTTCGAGCCCCTGGCACCATGCTTTTCTACCTCACCTCGATTTTGTTTCTTCCTCCGGTATGTTTTTGTGGGCCGTACACGATTTGGGAAGATAGCTGATATGTTCGCTGCTCCAGAGCCATTTTCCTGACCCGGACAGTTGTTTTTTGTAATCCCTCCTTATTTTGGAATACTCCGGCTTTATTTTTTTGGATACCGATGCGATTTTTTGGGGCCACGCTTTGCTTATGTGGGGCCCTAGGCGCCAATTCATGGGAACCCCATGTGAATGTTTGACTCCCAGACCAAATTTTGGGACTACCGATGGGAATTGTGCTTCCCGAGCGCGACATTTATGAAAACAGGTAAGTCTGCATGACATCCTGGGTCCCCCTTAACATGGCATGTGACTTCATCTCATGTTCCATGGACATTATCTGCCAAGTTAGGGGCCTCCTGCCACGGCTCATGGGCCTCCTCCTTTGTCCTGACAAAGCCTACCCTTCTTGAGGGCATCTTCAATTTTGGAAACCTCACCTCCTTCCATACCTAACACCACTCCCATCTTAAGGGCTTCCTCTCATTTCCTGGGAGTCTCTTCCAGTCTTCGGGACCTCATTCAGCCCTGGTGACCTCGTATTCCGTCTTGAGGGACTCCTCTCGAGTCCAGCAAGGCCTCTTCTTCTCTTCTAGAGGCCTTCTCTGTCAAATTAGGAGCCTCCTCTCACGTCTTGGACCTCCTACTCTGCGTTTTGATTCAATATCTGCCCATTTTAAGGATGGCCTCACATCTCCTTGTGGACCCCCTTTCTCTCCCAGGTGCCTCCTGTTCAAAATTACAAGCAACCTTTCTCATCTCAGTTCCTTTGTCATTTTCTGGGGAGCTTCTGGCCCTTTTTGGAGCTTCCTTTCTCGCCTGGAGCCATCTCTTATTTAAAGGCCATTCTCTCCTATTTTAGGGGCCTCCTCGTTGAACATGGGCCTCATTTACAACCTTGTGTTGCCCTCCTCCGAATAAGGTGCCTCCTGTCTCGTTTCTTGATCATCCTTTTCTATCTTGGTGGTGACTTACTCTTGGTGGTTTTGTGGCCTGCTTTTGCCTCTCTGAAACCTCATTTCATATCCACTGGCTTTCTCTTCCGTCTTAAGGCCTCCTCTCATTTTCTGGGGCCTTCCCATATTTGGAAGGTTTCAGAACATAGCCTCAGAATTTCCATCCCTCCTTCCCGTATTGGGTCTTCTTTTACAATCCTGTAGACCTCGTTTGAAATCCTGGGGGCCTCCTTTGCAATCATGTGGCCTCATTTGTAATCCTGGGGGCCTCCTTTGCAATCCTGGGCCTCCTTTACAATCATGGTGTCACCTTTGCAGTCACGGGGGCCTCCTTTATAATCCTGAGGGCATCCTTTGCAATCATGGAGGCCTCCTGTGAAATCCTGGGGTCTCCTTTGCAATCCCGTGGCCTTCTTTGCAATCATGTGGAACTCCTTTGTAATCCTGGGGACTCCTTTGCAATCCTGGGGGTATCCGTGCCAATTGTTGGCACTCTCTTGATTTCTTGGGCTTCCTATCCCCTCCTAGGTGACTCACTTTTTTAATCATGGGCCTCCTCTCACGTCTTGGAGGCCTCCTCACCTGTGTTTAGAGGCTCATTGAGCCTCATCATTCTCTTAGTAGGGTGCATTTGTGTCATGGTCCCAAATATTCCCTCCTAGGATACTCCTCTTCTAAAATATGGGCCTTATCTGGCTGGTCTCAGTGACCTTCTCTCATTCCTGCGGAGACTTTCGTACCCATATCGTGTACCCTCTTGCGTCTGGATGAATGTCTCCTATCATTCCTTATTTTCTATTGTAAGACCTGCTCTTCCAACTTGGGGTCATCGTTTTCCAAATTAAGAATATCCTGCCACCAACCGGAAGCCTTCTTGTTTAACCTGGGTGGTTTCCTGTCCGTCTCGGTGGCATTCATTTCGTCCTGGGGGCCTCCTCCCAATCTCTGTCCTACGTCTCTTATAGGGATCTGATTAGATTTTCCGGGAGCCACTTTGCCAGTCTTGGGGCCTCCTTGACAGCATGATCATCTGTCTCGTCGTCCTCCTTGCTTACCATTTTCGTGTGCATTTCCGGATAAGGGCCTCCTCAAATTGTAGGGACGCCCAACCTCACGACAAGAGGGGCGACTGCCCCCTCTGCCCCCCGGTGACAACGCCCTGTTTGTAGGTGATTTAAAATGAAATAATGATTTCGAGTGCTTAATGTGAATTTATGTTTTTTTTTTTTTATTTTAGTTCTCCGAGATATTTAAATCTGCCAAATGACATGACGATATCAATTTGAACGCATATTTCAATCCATAGCACGAGCCTCATTAAAAACATGTTCACATTCAGCACCACCACACATGCATGAATCACAATCCACAAGCGTCTTGCAACACCCCGTGCAATATACATCAGAGAAACAACATTGATAATCAATGTTGAAAGCAAGCAGCTCACACCGCTAAACCTATATCCTATATAATAAACAGCTGGCTGGGCAAGATGACCATAGCTAACCCGGCATTTGCTGGGATTCCGATCCCCACACCATTGTCTATCAACTCCAAAAGCTACGACCCAGTTTCGCCCATTGAAACCACAATAGACAGATGTCAACGAGATGTACTCCTACTCGGATGGTGACTGCGATTCGTGACCCAACAGGCCCCTGAAATTAAAAGGTCAACCTTTTTGGTCTAGCTCGTGGCTTTGATCTGCATGTGGAATTATAAGATCGCTAGAACATTATTCTAAAGCCATGTTGTCACCATTGTCTTATGGTTATATAGCTCATGTTCATGGGTTAAAATGTCACGAGGATGTGGAGAAATTGCGTTAAGAGGTAAATACTTCTTAGAGGTGAATCCATCTCTCATCAGAAGTGCTTTGAATATTCTGTCATGCAATAAGCCAAACGGAAAAACGCCAATGGAGTCCTCGAGGGGTGCATGTATAACTTCACATCCACATGCACCTCCCTGCCCCATCCCAGCATACAAATCGAAACTACAATTACAATCAAAGGATTTAAAAAAAATATGACAGCAGTATCCATGACAACATCGAAAGGGATAATGGGACATTGTGTGTAGCTACATCGTCCAATAAATGGTGTGCGGCACTGAAAATGAAAATGCGCCGTGCAATGCAATGCTCTATTTTGTGCATGAAATGTGCGAACCTTGAATGATGCATACGCTATTGTATGTCAATCAATACCTTCGCTTTGGGTTAACCGTGCTTATGGTTACGACTTGAAAATGTTCTTTGGTAAGTCTAAAACTCCGCTGAACGTGTGAATAGCTTCCAAAATGCTTAACATTAACACAATGATATTGACAAACAAATAATGCAAAACCTCAAGCGAGTGAGCAAAGAAGTGATCAAGATCGAGTATGGTGTTATTAGGAAGCAATGGACACACACACACACAAACACATGCTCCCACACACCCACACATATATACTCACACACACACACACACACACACACACGCACACACACACACACATATATATAAATATATATATATATATAAATTGATATATTTAATTATTAATGTATATGCATGCATATATTTGCATATATGTGCATATACATGCACATGTATATCTATACATCTATATATGACCACATGGGTGCTGTATTAGCGTAAATGAGTAGTCCACGGCGTCACATCAATCTGCTCGAACAATACTTTTCTAACTGGGCATTTTTCTCCGGAAGGTGTCCTGTGCCCATTAGCTGGAGTGCATAATACCTTCAGGTTGAAGTATCTCAAGTGGAAATAGAGAGATGACGTTCGATTTTGTTTGCCCTGGCAATGTAGGAAGTGTGCTGTTACGCTGGCGCGCATCCCTCGACTTGGAGGAGAAGGCTCTGGGGGCATCTGGGTAGTTGGGGTAGGAACGCGGCAGAGGGTCACCCGTGTCTGAGAATTGGAGACAAGTTAAACTTTCCGTTAGCACTTCGCGTTTTAATTAAAATTCCTTGAGCGGATGACATGTGCAGGGTCAATGCGATCCACAAGCTGATTTGGCCTGTGTACTTCAAGTCCCGACTTGCACTAGCTAGAGCAGATAATTGCATTAATGCATATTTATACAAGTACGAGCACATTATATATGCATCATTTATACCGACTGACCAAACCATAAACCCGTGAACGAGACAACATGAAAGGTATTTTTCCTACGACAATAGTTCGACTGAACGTACAGAAACATACTTGAATGTGGATCCACAGCAATTGCAGTGTATCAGAATCATATTTGTCTGAACTGTTCCTGGTATCAAATTGAGCATGGAGTCATAAAGTTGAGCAAATCTGAGTGATATAAAAGCTGCAAAACAAGCCACACCAACAGTGTTACTGTAATTCATAGGGAGGGGCGCTGACCGGAGAGCACACCAACAGTGCTACTGTAATATATAGGGAGGGGCGCTGACCGGAGAGCACACCAACAGTGCTACTGTAATACATAGTGAGGGGCGCTGACCGGAGAGCACACCAACAGTGCTACTGTAATACATAGTGAGGGGCGCTGTCCGGAGAGCACACCAACAGCGCTACTGTAATACATAGGGAGGGGCGCTGACCGGAGAGCACAACAACAGCGCTACTGTAATACATAGGGAAGGGCGCTGACCGGAGAGCACACCAACAGTGCTACTGTAATACATAGGGAGGGGCGCTGTCCGGAGAGCACAACAACAGCGCTACTGTAATACATAGTGAGGGGCGCTGACCGGAGAGCACACCAACAGTGCTACTGTAATACATAGTGAGGGGCGCTGTCCGGAGAGCACAACAACAGTGCTACTGTAATACATAGGGAGGGGCGCTGACCGGAGAGCACACCAACAGTGCTACTGTAATACATAGGGAGGGGCGCTGACCGGAGAGCACAACAACAGCGCTACTGTAATACATAGGGAAGGGCGCTGACCGGAGAGCACACCAACAGTGCTACTGTAATACATAGTGAGGGGCGCTGACCGGAGAGCACACCAACAGTGCTACTGTAATACATAGGGAGGGGCGCTGTCCGGAGAGCACACCAACAGTGCTACTGTAATACATAGTGAGGGGCGCTGTCCGGAGAGCACACCAACAGTGCTACTGTAATACATAGTGAGGGGCGCTGACCGGAGAGCACACCAACAGTGCTACTGTAATACATAGGGAGGGCGCTGACCGGAGAGCACAACAACAGTGCTACTGTAATACATAGGGAGGGCGCTGACCGGAGAGCACACCAACAGTGCTACTGTAATACATAGTGAGGGGCGCTGTCCGGAGAGCACAACAACAGTGCTACTGTAATACATAGGGAGGGTCGCTGACCGTAGAGCACACCATCAGTGCTACTGTAATACATAGTGAGGGGCGCTGACCGGAGAGCACACCAACAGTGCTACTGTAATACATAGTGAGGGGCGCTGTCCGGAGAGCACAACAACAGCGCTACTGTAATACATAGGGAGGGTCGCTGACCGGAGAGCACAACAACAGTGCTACTGTAATACATAGGGAGGGGCGCTGACCGGAGAGCACAACAACAGTGCTACTGTAATACATAGTGAGGGGCGCTGTCCGGAGAGCACACCAACAGTGCTACTGTAATACATAGTGAGGGGCGCTGACCGGAGAGCACACCAACAGTGCTACTGTAATACATAGTGAGGGGCGCTGTCCGGAGAGCACAACAACAGTGCTACTGTAATACATAGGGAGGGGCGCTGACCGGAGAGCACACCAACAGTGCTACTGTAATACATAGTGAGGGGCGCTGACCGGAGAGCACACCAACAGTGCTACTGTAATACATAGTGAGGGGCGCTGACCGGAGAGCACAACAACAGTGCTACTGTAATACATAGGGAAGGGCGCTGACCGGAGATCACAACAACAGCGCTACTGTAATACATAGGGAGGGGCGCTGACCGGAGAGCACAACAACAGCGCTACTGTAATACATAGGGAGGGCGCTGACCGGAGAGCACAACAACAGCGCTACTGTAATACATAGTGAGGGGCGCTGACCGGAGAGCACAACAACAGTGCTACTGTAATACATAGGGAAGGGCGCTGACCGGAGAGCACAACAACAGTGCTACTGTAATACATAGTGAGGGGCGCTGACCGGAGAGCACAACAACAGTGCTACTGTAATACATAGGGAGGGCGCTGACCGGAGAGCACACCAACAACGCTACTGTAATACATAGTGAGGGGCGCTGTCCGGAGAGCACAACAACAGCGCTACTGTAATACATAGGGAGGGCGCTGACCGGAGATCACACCAACAGCGCTACTGTAATACATAGTGAGGGGCGCTGTCCGGAGAGCACAACAACAGTGCTACTGTAATACATAGGAGGGCGCTGACCGGAGAGCACACCAACAGTGCTACTGTAATACATAGTGAGGGGCGCTGACCGGAGAGCACAACAACAGTGCTACTGTAATACATAGGGAAGGGCGCTGACCGGAGAGCACAACAACAGCGCTACTGTAATACATAGTGAGGGGCGCTGTCCGGAGAGCACAACAACAGCGCTACTGTAATACATAGGGAGGGGCGCTGTCCGGAGAGCACAACAACAGTGCTACTGTAATACATAGGGAGGGGCGCTGACCGGAGAGCACACCAACAGTGCTACTGTAATACATAGGGAGGGGCGCTGACCGGAGAGCACACCAACAGTGCTACTGTAATACATAGTGAGGGGCGCTGACCGGAGAGCACACCAACAGTGCTACTGTAATACATAGTGAGGGGCGCTGACCGGAGAGCACAACAACAGTGCTACTGTAATACATAGGGAAGGGCGCTGACCGGAGAGCACACCAACAGCGCTACTGTAATACATAGTGAGGGGCGCTGTCCGGAGAGCACAACAACAGCGCTACTGTAATACATAGTGAGGGGCGCTGACCGGAGAGCACAACAACAGCGCTACTGTAATACATAGGGAGGGGCGCTGACCGGAGAGCACACCAACAGCGCTACTGTAATACATAGTGAGGGGCGCTGTCCGGAGAGCACAACAACAGCGCTACTGTAATACATAGGGAAGGGCGCTGACCGGAGAGCACACCAACAGTGCTACTGTAATACATAGGGAAGGGCGCTGTCCGGAGAGCACAACAACAGCGCTACTGTAATACATAGGGAGGGGCGCTGTCCGGAGAGCACAACAACAGCGCTACTGTAATACATAGGGAGGGGCGCTGTCCGGAGAGCACAACAACAGCGCTACTGTAATACATAGGGAGGGGCGCTGTCCGGAGAGCACACCAACAGTGCTACTGTAATACATAGGGAAGGGCGCTGACCGGAGAGCACAACAACAGCGCTACTGTAATACATAGCGAGGGGCGCTGTCCGGAGAGCACAACAACAGCGCTACTGTAATACATAGGGAAGGGCGCTGACCGAAGAGCACACCAACAGTGCTACTGTAATACATAGGGAAGGGCGCTGACCGGAGAGCACAACAACAGCGCTACTGTAATACATAGGGAGGGGCGCTGTCCGGAGAGCACACCAACAGTGCTACTGTAATACATAGGGAAGGGCGCTGACCGTAGAGCGCCTCCACTGCAGCATCACAAGGCTGAATTATCAGGGTATTTGATAACTTAACCAACAAGGCCAGGCAAATGAAGTGCACACATTCAACATACAAAATATCCAATCACCATGCGCGAAATTGTACCGGCACCAATGCTTACACTTGTTCGCATTTTCCTTTCGTGTGTCAGCTTCATGAACCGAACAGAGCGCAGAATTGACAAGACACCCAGGGGCTCCGAGGAGGTTCACCTCCACCAGGGGGGGGGGGGCATATCCAAGCTGTTCGAGTCCCATCTGTCGGTAATCTCCGCCCGCGATCAATCAGCATGGGGATTGGCCACACTATATGACGTAAGAATCGACGCATGATAAAGCCAATTAACACCTTAACCAAAAGGATAATTATTGTTCTTTTTGATCGGATAATCGTTGAAATGCATATCTCATACATCGTACTCTATATGCTTCCTCCTTAGATTTATGGTAGACAACCAAATTCTAAAGCTCTACGAATCATTACCCATCCAAGATTGCTCTGGCTGAACTAATTAAATGATATGACAACAGACTTGGGGAATATATTTTACATAAACCCATGCATTGTACGCACAGAACTGCATAAACACATGTGCATTGTACATTATTTTAGACAAGCTTCCATTCATTTTAACTCTCTTAGCCTTAGATCAGGATATATAAGAAGACCAGCATGTCATACCAGTGTAAAGGCGCCGGGACACCGGCGCTGAAGAACCACGCATCAGCGCAGATATGGTATTACCCGGCGAGATTTGTTCCATCGTTCACAAAGGAACCACATACCGCTTGTTGTCTGAATATGGTGGCTAAAATGCCAGCCCCCGTTCTCCGTTATCAGACCAGAGCTTTGTTGCCCACACACACGGATGTACACTCGCCCACGAGCGGCTGCAACAGTGCGACATTCTGTCCTGTCGTTTACCGAGCCGGGCCCTGTCGGTGGCAGTCGCCTGTCCTCGGTGCGACCGGGACCCGCCCGGTCCGCCAGGCCTCTCCACACATGGCACCGGAGTGGGCGACCGGCACAAAAAGTGCCCCACCACCGGTACGACACGCAGGATGATACGGCTCAGCTCGAAGGCCGACCATCGCGAAGCGGATTTGCCAAAGCGCAATGGAAATGAGCTTTCTGTCTGATTGGAGCAAATGGACTGCAACCGCCCATGACGTTTGCAACTGCTTTGAGTTTGAACATCACTCAGACAGGTGGTCCGCAATTGCTACCGTGACGCTTCGGTGCATTCATAGGTGCATATACACAACACAAGCCGAGCTGGATACTGGATGGCTTCAAATAGGTAATTCATTCAACTATCTTGCTAGCGACACGTTGTAAGCTGTTTCTAGGCTGTGTTCGCGAGACCCATTTAGTGGTTTGCAGTCTGCCAGATGAGGCTTGTAGTCCGCGTTCTATTTAGCTCGATCTGTGTGCGGTATCCATGTGGCTATATGTGTCGATATGCCAAATATATTCCAGTACCTATCTTCATAGTTGTGATTAAGCACTTGATGCAGAACCAGCCAACATTGAGAAGTGAATCACAATCCGCGATGCTCAAAGCTGAAAGACAAGCGCAGCAGACGGCAGGCAAACACTGTTTCCCAATAGGGAACAGGCAAAGCAATTACTAGTTCGCCTAAAAATTCACTGAAACTTGTACGATATAGACGATGGGTATAAATGTTACCCCAAGATGACCCCAGTTAAATATATGGAAAGAACGCACTTTACTCGATAATATGGATGTAATTAGGTGACCTGGCACAGTGTCGTTTGCACCCAGAGATAACTAAATTCAGTGGAGCTTGTTGCTCATGGTTAGCTGTACTGCAATTGTAATACTATTGAGTACATTTTATATTTGACTGCTGCAACATTGCCATAACTTGAGCACGTTCGTGTTTATGCAAGATAATTGTAAAATGTGGGAAAATAATTATGCTATATCTTAGCAAACCTAAGTGTGACTAACATGAAGTGATGTATTTCACTAGATGATTCAATATAACATTGTAGACAATCACACTCGGCCTGAAGCCACAGCCGGAATTTTCACAAACAAGAAGCTATAGGAACTGTCATTTTCAGGTATCTTTCAGAAATGTAATCGGAAAAGAAAAGAACAGACGTGAAACTTATGACATGAAACAAGCAGATGCATGAAACACTCAGATAAACGTATGGCCTTCATGTGAAAAACGTGGCAACGTGACAGCAAACGTGACAGCACAAAATCGTGACAAACGTATGCACGTGCTCATATAAACTATGCGCGTTCCGACAGAGACATAAAGACATAAAAGGTTAGTACAACTATGAGCCACAAGGGCCCTTCTTGGTTGCACTCTGTACACTGAACCAGTTGCCCACCAAATCTGTCAATCAGCCCTCCCTCTAATACTGAAAAGCAAGCCCTCACATAAACACCTAAATCCTTCTCCTGTTGAGTCACTGATAGCACTTGGCCACCCATGAAGTATGGAGCCTTCATATGCTGCTTACCTACATGCATGAATTTGCAAGTATCAAAATTAAATTTCATTTGCCATTCTTCGGACCACTTCACAAGTTTGTCGAAGTCTTTTTGCAGCGAGATATGCTCATTTTGACCTGTTATTGCCCTAAAGACCTTCAAATCATCCGCAAATTTCGAAACTTGAGTGCTTGGGCCACTTTTAATGTTATTTACAAATATAATGAACAGTAGTGGCCCCAGTACTGATCCCTGGGGGACTCCACTAAGAACATTTTACCATGATGACTTTGTACCATTTAGCATCACTCTTTGCTGTCTATCTGAAAGCCACAACTCTATCCATTTTAAGATGCTACCTCCAATACCATGGGCCTGAAGCTGTATCATTAACCGTTTATGGGGTACCTTCTCAAAAGCCTTACTAAAGTTAAGATATGCTACATCAACCTGATTTCCCTGATCAAATTGTTCTGTGGCGAAGTTCAAAAAGTCCAAGAGATTTGTGAGACACTACCGTCCTTTCCTAAACCCATGTTGAGTATTTTGGATCAATCTGTTTCCTTCCAGATAACTAACTATTCTATCCTTGATAATTGATTCGAGTACCTTGCAGTCTAGGGAAGTGAGACTTACTGGCCTATGGTTTTGAACTTTCCCTCTTTCTCCTTTCTTGAAAATAGGAACTACATTTGTCATTTTCCAATCGGTTGGAATTTCATTTTGTGAAACTAATCTACAAAATATGATGCTAAGTGGAAATGCCAGTTCCTTTTCAGCTTCCCGCAATACCCTAGCATAAATTTCATTTTTGATAATGTTCCTGCTGCCTTGTTTGGCTTTATTTTCCTGATATGATTGTAAACAACATCCCTATCAATGAAATCAACATCATTTATCAGATCACATGTCACTGAACTATGGTGTACGGTCGGCAGATTGGTCATATCTTCCAATGCAAACACTGATTTAAACTGCTTGCTCAGCTCCTCAACCTTCTCACTATCCTCACACAATGTAGTCCCATTTACTTCCAGTGGACCAATTGTGCTAGAAACTTTACTCAGCTTGTAGAAAATAAAGAACGTTTTACTGTCCCCATTACAGTTCCTAGCTAAATCCAATTCTTTTGCTCACTTTGCTGCTCTGGTTTTTTGCTTCACAGTGTCTCTAGCTTTTCAATACGCCTTTAGATTAACGACATTTGAAGCTTCTTTAAACACTCTAAATGCAATTTTCTTAGCATTAATTGCTTTTATCAAGTCTGGTGCAAGCCATGCTGGCTTTCCTACCCTTCCTTTGCGTGTTTGCTTTTGGGGGACATGTCTAATCTGAATTTCCTTCCAGTAAGATTTGAACTTTTCCCACATTTCACAGGCATTTAAATGGGAGAATTCTTCTTCCCATCTGATGCACTTAAAGCCGCTCTTGTGCGTTCAAAGTCTGCTTTGTTGAAATTTGGAACCTTTACCAAAATATCACTAATAATCTCCATAGGCACACTACATGTGCCTTGAATCTAACTATGTTATGGTCACTTCTTCCCAGAGTTTCTCCTACAGTTAAGTTTTGAACAAAGTCACTTAAATCCGAGAATACAAGGTCCAAGAATGAGCCATGCCTGGTAGGTTCCGATACAAACTGGTGTAAGAACAGGTCTTCTTCAAGGCATTTCCTAAACATTTTGCATGATGGGGAGCCAACACCAACATTTTCATATCCTTTTAGATTAAAGTCATAAGGCACTTCCTCTGAAAGTTTCTACTGATTTCCTCACAAATCACCTTATCAAGCTCCAGTTGCTGAGAATGTGGCAGGGTTCCTGATCGGTAGAAAGCTCCTATCCTCAGTGTATTGCTGTTGCCTTTTCCCACAGTGGCATCAAGCCAAATGGACTCCACAGGCACATTTTTATCCCCACCTGCTACTTTTTGAGAACTGAATAAGCCATTCATATAGAGCATTACACCAACCCCTTTCATTTCTGGACCCCTATTGCACCAAAACATATTGTATCCCTGGATCTCATAGTCCTGCCAGTTATCTCCAAAATACCCTTCACTGACACATGCCTCCGTAATGCAAACACAATCCGGTTTCTCCTCAGCAACACAACACTTGAATTCATCAAATTTCGATCGGATACTCTAAGCATTAAACATCATACACTTAACAAATGGTTCATAACCACTTTTGGCCTTTTCATGCTGAGGAGTTCTTGTATCACTAGATGAAGTATCACTCTGCCTCCTTGAACTACTGCTGTCCCTATTTGCTGATTTTGAGGTTCTATTGCCTTGGCTGACACTACTGGAATATTCCGGAGTTGGCAATGCAATTTCATCCCTCCCCACCCTATTTCCTAGTTTTCCTGAAGGACATGCTCATATACTTTGCTTAATAAATGGACCCCCTTCTCGGAGAAGTGCAGGCCATCCCTCTGATAGAGGTCCCACGATGCATAAAACCTGCACCAATCGTCCACAAAGGTGAAACCTAACTCATGGCAGAGCTTACCTACCCTGGCGTTGGCTGCTATTGCTCTAGAGCTCCACTCAGGGGAGGCTCCAGCCCTAGGCAAAATTGTAGCTACAATGACTCTATTGTTACCCTTCTGGGTGGCCAGAAGGGCCCTGTAGAAGCTCGCACTCCTAGCAGGACCTATGTTATTTACCCCTACCTGTACTATAACTGTACTAAACTGGCATCAGGCCTGGTGATGCACCTCTGTCCCTCCTACCTTTACAGAATACCCGATCTAAATGTCGCACACGAGAGTCGCCTACGACCAGCACTGTCTCTTTACTTATGCTATCCTGGGGGCAGTCATCCAATGCCTGGAACCTATTCGGTGTTAATATGCCTGCCCTCCGGGCCGTTCGACTAGGCTTCCTCTCGCTCCTACCACCTGCCACCTGCCACTCACTGACCCTTTCCTTAGGCTCGCGTCACCAAATCCTCCACCCCCTGACCTCATGCCACTTCCCCTCCTGTGACCTACCAGAACTACCCCTCCTCTGTTCACTATTAACACTCCCCTCTCGAGAGATCCCAGCCACCTGCACAGTAGGGGAAGCCTCAGCTACCTGGTGGCCTGCGACCACCGGGGCATATGATGTCCCTGCTACGGAGTGACCCCTTGTTGCTTTTTCTTGCCTACCCTGTGCCTTGAGCTTGGAAAGCTCTGCCTTAAGGGTCCTAATCTTTTCCTCTAGTGCCTGCATCCTGGTCGAAACCATCCTACAGGCTGCAGCTTATGCCTAGATTTATATTCAAATTAACTCGTTAAACAACCGACAAACAAGCCAACTATTATTCACTATAAATCGCTACCACCTATACTGTCAGTTAATTGTCTAAGTACCTCAAGAATACCAACACACTAAGCAGAAACTATTAAACAATTGTTTGTTTATTTTTGTTGTTTTTTTATAAAATAAATTTAATGTCTAATCTAATTGTCTTCTAGACAAGTAGACAACTATATGAATATCACTTTCGATATCACTTATGACTAGACAGAAAAATGAACAGTCACACAGCACTTATGAATACTACCAACTTAGTACCAATTAAACTCTATCTTAAACTTAAACACCAAACACACTATGCACCACAAAAATAAATAAAGTATGTTAGGAAAGTATTAATGTTTCTAATGTACTTACGATATCTACACACTTGTAATATCTCCAACTGAAAAAAAAACTAAATACTAAATTATTCCAAAAATGAAGAAGCCCATATACCTCTGCGATTACCCGGTATATGGAAATACACCGAGTGTAATTGAAGCTAACTATTTAAATCCTAACCTAAACTTTAACGCCAAAAAGACCAAAACTTATTCCTTTACCCTACAAAAATCGAAGCCACGATGCCACGCCTAAAAACAAGATGGCGCTCGGCAGCCTTGCTAGGTTGATATAGTACAACTTGCGTGCTACGAAAGTGTTTATCAGATAAAACTAATGAAATATAACCAGAGAAGTAATTGCTAAACACCTATCCACAGCTTAGACTAGTGTACTGCCCTGTTTTGCAACGACTTATCTGGAAAGCTGGAGCTCCAAACGGACGTGCTTCCACCGTGACACCTGGCGGCAAACATACACGCACACAAACACAGTCCGCAAGTGCACCAGCTTCGGCTGGTGAGGTGCTTGGCGAGCACGCGGTCCTTAGCTGTGCATCCTTCTCCTCCCCATCCCATTGTCCACTCACTGGCTATATTCGTATTCAGACCCTGAAGCGCCAACCCTCCTCGTGTCACGAGCAGGTCGGGGTAGTCTCGTACCCTCAGTCTGTCCCCCGAGGTTGACGGAGTCTGTAGGCTGAGGTCCCCCGTCGCACGGCGCTAGTTGTGACAGGGGACCAACACTCGTCTTTAGTCCCGCTATCTCGACGAGGAGGTCGGGCCCATAGGGCCCCATATGGGTCAAGTGGCAAGTCACCTCGGGCTGGGGACCTGGCCTCTGACCTGGTGCCTGCCGGCCCGACCGGCTAGGGTTCAGGGGTGGGCAGCGCTGCTAGTGTAGTCGGGGTGGTGAGCCTCTCTCTCCCAGCCGTGCGAAGGCGCTGCCTGCCCCGTATAGCTCCTCGGGCGCCTGACGTCCTCCCGTCCGCGGGACTCAGGCGTCCCTCTAGTTGGGCCCCTATGTGGTGGGGCGCCGGAGGAGCCGAAGCAACTACATAATGCATGGCACCCACCAACAAAAATGCCTTATGGTCCCCCCGGAGGGCGGAGAGAGGCGGAGAGTGCATTGCAATTCTCCGAGTTTATATATAGTGTTAGGAAAGGTGACGGAAAAACAGACGAGATCATTCCAATGAGCATAGAGCCAAACAAAACAAAGAATTCCTCGCGAGGCGTGATTAACTGTTTTGACTTGAGAGATGTGCCGGTGCAGTGAATCGAAGACGGAATGTCCGAGTATATGGTGACCAAGGCTAGGAAAATGAAGGTGAAGAGAGGTGCAAACATGATCCCAGCCAACAATGTCATCTTAACTTTCAGCACAGCAGATCATCCCATCGAAATTCGGGTTGGTTACATTCGTGTCAAGGTACATACCTTTCTTCCCAATACAATGAGATACTTTAAATGACACAGGGTTGACTATATCAACCCATACTGCCGAAATCGCCCTGTGTGTGGAAGATGTTCTTTCTACGACCATACCAGTGAAAGGTGCAACTCCGAGATGGCCTTCTGTACGAACTGCGGCAGGGGACAAAATCCACACACTTCATCTGATCGAACCTGCCCAAGGTACATGAAGGAAAATGAGATATTATCCATAAAGCACACCCACAGCGACCCCCAGCCGCTTCACACTCTTTCATAGATTTCTCCGGAACAAAACAACATTGTTGTGTCATAGTGTGATTACGTACATCCTGAACATCGAATCGTGAATGTGTGACGCTGCCCAAAACTGTTAGTGCCTTAATCATCTGAAAACCGCTATATTAAGTTTGAATTCCTCAACGGATACCGATGCTTGTAATGTGCGAGGGCGAGCCACATTACCCAAGAGAACTCTCTGAAGCGTGAGGCAAGATTCGTAATTAAGCCAAGTTCCCGGTCCTGCCATCAAAATTTCATAATCAGTGCAAGCATATGACAAAACGGCAAAACAAACAGAACTATCGCCATGTCCACTAGCCGCAGAACAGCCACCAGTCGGAATCGCGCATCCATACCAACATCAATCGTTTTGCACCTCTCTACCCCAGTCAACCCCGCCCCCTAGAACAGCCGCCGCAGATGTCTGCGTGTCCGGAGGTCCGGACCGACCTCGGCCAGCCGTGCCCGGCCGCGGCCGGACCTAAAGACAACAGCGCCGAGCCGCCCCCTGGCCTGGTCCGCCCCGCCGAATCGGTCCCGGTCGGACGCCGGCGACGGCTGAGGAGGCGAGGGTGCCGGGGCGGACAACAAGTGAAGAGGAGAATCATTGAACGAGCAATACTATCAGCTCAAAGGAGTGCTGCTCTGCATGCCACTCCCGGCACTGGGGAAGCCCCCCGTCGTGTGGAGTGCCGCCCAACACCCTCAGCAGTACAAAACACTGCGAGTGCAATGCCACCTCGACAGCGAACATTCAGCCGATGTTGCTTGGAGCCTCCGCGATTGACGCTTCGACAAACGCGGAACGTTGGCAAAGTCGAGCAACAGAGACGTTGTCGCCGACTGAAAACCGGCCACGGGAATGTTAGCTCGCTGGCCAGACACCTAGATGACATCAATCAACTCTTATCGACTGAGGAATTTGACATATTCTGTACCACCGAGACGCTGCTCTCTGTGGATGTGGACGACAGCACCCTCATCTTACCTGGCTTCAACATCAGGCGGAGGGAAGTGTCGCACGGGCGTGGAATCGCTATCATCTCCCGTAATCGTCTCACTGTTGAGCCACTATGGGTGCCTACACCGAACTCATCTCTAGAGTCACTGCGGATCACTGTGACTGATCTCGCAACAGTTATCACTGGAGTTGCCTACCGTTCCCAAAATAGTGCAGTGACACCGGCTATATGATCAACTGGTTCACGTCCCAAGCCTGAGCGGGCAAGCCCATCTTTCTTCTCGGTGACACCAACTTTGACGTCTTGCAGCCCAACAAACCGGGTGTGCGGTGATTAAACTTAAAGTGGTTTCACGCACATCATACGGTGCCGAAAGATGCATATCGCTGCTCTTATATCGCTCTATAATCTGCTCTAAACTTGACTATGCGCGCTTTGTGTACGACGGTGCATGTGCAACAGACAAGCGAACCCTAGACACCATCCACCACCCTTTGTTGCGTATTGCTGCCGGTGCATTTCGTACGTTACCGGCAGTGAGTCCTTTGGTGGAGGCCAATGAACAAAGCATTGCTATACGTCGCGAATTGCTTGGGATGCGCTATGCATGCAAGCTGCGCCAGTTTTCAGAACACCCCACATATCGGTCAGTGTTTCCCGACGTATCCTTGCCCTGTTCAGAGGGAGACGACGGGATAAATCTGTTCTTTTCCGAGTGAGGATCCGCGCCTCCTTTGAGAACAGTGGCATATGAATGAGTGGAATGGTGCGTGTGGATTCTTTAATAACTCATCCTTGGAGGCTGACATCTCCATATATTGATCTATCACTGACATGGGTGAGGAAATGAATGTCATTCCTGCAGAACTCAAGCTCAGAGCACTGGAATTAATTTCGTCATACCGGAACTGGTGTTGGCAGTGTCTTTGTAACAGACACTGCAACTCGAACATTTTCCTTCCATCAAATGCATCGATGTACACATTAGAGCTGGTTGCAATCAACAAAGCCCTGTGTTTTATTCAGATCGGACATGACACACTGCTTGCGATATATAGCCACTCGCTCAACAGCCTATTGACGCTGAGAGGGTTTGATCTACCCAACCCAGTAGTGCAAAACGTGTCATCTAGACTTACGTTGCTCAACACGGTAGGTAAAAGGTAGTATTATGTTGACTTCCAAGTCACGTGGGAATCGACGTAAATGAGGTTGCGGATGCTTCAGCGAAGCCCACCGTTCAAGGTCCACGCAACTGATGTTTTTTCTCTCCCTGCGAGATACTTTTTCCCAGACATTATGAGTGCCGTTATAAGCAAATGGGAAGTTAGGAAAGTTAAGCATCATCTTGCTGAGTGGTCATCATCATCACATAGCATGAGACGTAAGGAGGTGGTATTATGCTGCCTACGAATAGGCCACACATACGGCACCCACCGGTACCTTCTGAGCGGTGGCGAAAAGCTGTTGTTCCGAAGATGCTATGCTCTCCTTGGTTGCGTGCCCCAGACTTGCCTATGAGCGGAGACGTCACTTCGGACGCACTACAATCTCGCTACGGGAAATATTAGTGGATGAATAGCTGTCCCACTCTCGGCGGGGGGTCAACCGCCCCCTCAGGTTTTTTGCGAATAGCGGATGAACGGCGCGCGGCAGTGCGCCGAAATTTTGCATACCTTTCCCACATGAATTTGGCATGCTGATTCAAATTTTTTAGGTCAGGTCATCTAGGGTCAACGAGTTAGTGAAGGTCAAGTGAGGTCACCTCGAAAAACGTTCAACCAGTCGTCACGACTTAACGGACACAGATATTTTAATGAAACTTTCAGCGTTTGCTGCTTATCTTTACGGATGCAACAAAAAGTACGAGGATAATTTTTCTCTTTTTTTCGTTTTTGACTACATATAAATTTTGCGAATATGCCAAATTGTAGTTCAAATACAGGATTCTGGCTAAAGTAATCATTTTTTCTTAGGTCAAGTTGACTTCCCACAACGTTTCTCGGTCTGCTCTACCCATTGGAAAAGGAAAATTTAAGACAACTTGAAAACTAAAAACTTTGAAATATTTTGTTTTCTTTTTTTTTTGGGGGGGAGGGCAGGGGGGAACAAATTATAGCCCTGGTCGATTTCGCTGTCCTTTTCTCCTTCCAAATAAATTCTGTTTTTCATATATCCCACAAAATGAACTCACCAGAGTCAAAAACATAATGTAAGTCGTGAAAAGTCGTGAAAATCTAGCCCCCTGGTGACGTCACTTTTGGGGGGAAGTTGTTTTGGAGAGTGGACCCGGACCCTACTCGTCGAGCGCTTTCCGATGACTCCTCTTTCGTTTTTGTGCGACGCTTAGTTTCGATTTTAGAGGGGGGCTTCGACCCCCCCCACCCAAGACGGGGTGGAAGGATTTGACCGGAAAGACGGCGCGGGTTAATACGATGACAGCCATGTGGTAAAACCAGGATGGGTATGTTGTACGTCACGACGATGGATTTCATAATGTGTCGCATTTAGTATCTTTAATCAGTTTCGGCTTGAAAACTTGATCTGATTGACGATGTTATGGCCGCAGCGTGACCTCTACAGTCGATGCGCCCGCAAACCACAATAACCAACAAAACGCACACGCGCGCACACGCGCGCACACGCACACACACACACCCACGCACGCACACCCACGCACGCACACCCACGCACACACACCCACGCACACGCCTTTCCCACACACTGTTCCAACACCAATGCGTACATGCATTCGGCTTTTCGTGACATGCAGATGACATCCTCAGCAATGGCAAGGAAATGGCAACTTTGCACGTAAGGCATACTGTGAGCGCTGAGCTCAAAGAAAAGACATGGAAAAACGCACTCGACAAACATAAAGGTTAACACAATTGTATGCAAGGACATACCACCAATGGATCCGGGTTACTGCCTTCAGAGGGTAAGCAAGCGTCATGATGCTTAGCTGCGACCGCTCCCAGTGAACTTTAAATCTAGCCGGGTAGCAGAAGCTCCCTGAAATTAATCACTTCGTGTTGGTGATTTCAAAGCTGGTTTACTGGTTTTGCGGAAAAATAGTTTCAAAATCTTGGTAGAGCACACGATGGGGAGATTCATGAGTTTATATGTAGGAAGGTCCACTCGTTTGGAGGAGCGCCATTTCCTCGGTGCGGCAACATGAGCGGGAATGGGGCTGCACTCAAGGGTCTGGAGCGGCGGCTTTTCCTCTTAACAGGGCTCATTTTCCTCTCAGAAGGACGCCAAGGCTGAACAATTAATTGCGCAAGGGATGGAGTGAGGGTGTGGGAGGTGCACTCAGGCGTTCATCAAGGTGCCTTATATCGGTGAAAGAGTCGCCACCTTGTCATGTGTGCACATGCCCCTAGTGTTACCCTTGTATTTGCTCCTGGAGCACACGTCGTAGATGCTCATACCGCCATTGACCGTGACCCAGACGAAGGACCTGGCCGCTTGTGGTGTTCCGTTGCAGGGGAAGTGCCATATCACTAGGCATTGGGGAATGGATACGCCCCTTGGCCTCCTAGATCTGCCACTGATGAAACCGGTGCATAATCGTGTGATGTGGTCTGAATTGTGTACCAGATGTCCCCAGTCGGTGCAATGCTTCATCATAATGCATGATACTGCTTTCTTGGTGCTGTCTTTTTCTACTCCATTATGGATGCAGTCATTTTAGCTTACCACCTGTAGTTTTGCATGGCATTCAGGGTGGAAGCCTATGCGTATGCTTCTGAAGAAAACAAATTTGGAGTGTACACGAAAGGAAGCCAATGGGCGGGTCGAAATTGTTTGATGTGGGGGAATACGACATTGGTGCTCCATGTTAAGAGTTAAAAATACTTAGGGAGGGGGCGAAGTCAGCATGGGGAAGGGAAAAACCGACTACCCACCATCTGATCATGACCATAAATCATACAAATTCAAATCCAAGTGATATAAATTCTTCACGCTCAAATTCCAGCTACAACATACACAAATTCAAATTGCATCCTACGGCACTGATCTCTCTGCCACAGCTCGTAATCAAACTGCCTGAAGATGGACCTTTATGGCAGTCTTGGGCCACAGCTCAATCCAAGGCACCACCGAAATCCACTACCACAGCCGGCCACCGCTCACAACCCGTTGCCAAAAACCTCGACCCCAGCTCCCCGTCATCAGATCCGACCGAGGCGGGGTCATGTCACCACCAATCGCCAATCACGAGCTGGAACACATCAGGTCACTGCAACTGAGCCAACAGTCAAGAGGCCCGTCACTGCTGCCACCACCGCTAATTCCCCATCACAACATGTTGAATTGAAGATAGTCTCTTGTCTGCATGCACAAACGCATAGTATTGCATTAGTTCACGAAATGTCTTCATTGCGGAACTGTCCATGCTGATGAAATATGAACTGGGTAAATTATATCCTGAAAGACCAAAGTTATCGGAGATGACCCTTTATAAACCACTTTCATGAGCATTCGGGCTCCTGTCGGCTTGGTTGTTAGATGATATTTAACCCGCGAGTCGCTGGGGGGGGAGTGAATGGATGATCCCCCTCCTTGGTTAATCTGCAATAACGACAAACCAATTGAGACAGCAGCTTGATACTTTCGGTACCATCCAATAAATACCTGGGTTATTTTGTGCAACTTCCCTACACACCCTCTGACTCAGGGGAGTGCAAATACCGCGGCTGCCGGGTTAAAAGAGAGGACAATCAATAAGGCTCAACAATTTCACACACAAGACACGAGCGCTGAGGAAATCGGCACTTCGATCCGGTAAAAAAACGGCAGGGGGATTTCACAAACATCATAATTGAAACTTCCCTAATACTCAACGTGGCATATGGTAACGTGGCACATTCTTTTATCATTATTATAATCCCTTTAACCCGTGCCGTCTTTCCGGTCAAATCCTCACATCCCGTCTCGGGGGGGGGGGGTGGGGTGGGGGTGGGGGGACGGTTGAACACCCCCTCTAAAATCCAAACTAAGTATCGCACGAAATCGAAAGAGGTGCCATCGGAAAGCACTTAACGAGTAGGGTCCGGGTCCACCCTCAAAAACAATTTCCTCCCACAAGTGACGTCACCAGGGAGCTAGATTTTCAGGACTTTTCACGACTTACATTATGTTTTTTACTCTGGGGAGTTCATTTTGGAGGATATATGAAAAAACAAAACTTATTTGGAATGAGAAGAGGACAGCGAAATCGACCAGGGCTACAATTTTTTGGGCCCCTCAAAAATAAAAATTCCATCTTTCCAAAATTTCAGAATTTTGAGTTTTCACGTTTTCTTTAATTTTCATTTTCTAATGGGTAGAGCAGACCGAGAAACATTGTTGGAAGTCAACTTGCCCTAATCAAAAATGCTTACTTTAGCCAGAATCATCTATTTGAACCGCAATTTGGTAAACACGCAAAATATATATGTAGTTAAAAACGAAAAAAGGACAAATTCTACTCGTACGTTTTGTTGCATCCGTAAAGATAAGCAAACGCTGAAAGTTTCATTAAAATATCTGTATCCGTTAAAGCGTTTTGACTCGTTGAACTTTTTGGAGGTTACCTCACTAACTCCTTGACTAACTCCTTGACTAACTCGTTGACCCTAGATGACCTGACCAAAGCATTTTGAATCAACATGCCAAATTGATGTGGGAAAATGTATGCCAAATTTGGGCGCGCTGCCGCGGGCCGTTCGTCCGCTATCCGCGAAAAACCTTAGGGGGCGGTTGAAGACCCCCCCCCCGAGACGGGACGGGTTAATATGATTCTCAAATGCTTGCACCATATCATGCTGCGTACCAGATGATAAAATCCATGCGAGGGAACCATCCCAATGTTTGTATTTGGATCTCAGCGAACCAGGCGTATATTGCCACGAGGAATTTCCGTCAAACCTACCCAACGCCACTTCATTCATTACGCACTTCTTTCTATCACTTGTGAACACTGTACCTGGTTAATTAATTGGCTCACTCATGCCTCGTCTCCACCGTCCCGCCAGACCCACCCTTTAAACAGGATAGAATTCGTTTACTTGATTATATTATAAGTTATATATATATATATATATATATATATATATATATATATATATATATATATATATATTACGATATTGAAATGTTACCATTTTTTTAAAAAATATGAAGCTTAGCAAGGTGGGAGTCTTATTATAGTGGCAATGCCGGAATGCACTTTTTTGTTTGTTTCAAATCAAGCGCAATGCTGTGCGTACTAACAGTAAAAGCTTGCACTATGCTTTTGGGAAAAATGAGTAAAATAATGAGAAAAACAAATTATGTTTGGCTTATGTAAACAAACAAATCTTGGATTCCCCTCAACAAAACAGAAGCTGTTTATGCCTACTTTCATACTTGGCATTCCATAGTGGGGTAAACTGCAAGCTGCATCGCAATGCAACTACTTCATAAATGATCAATGAATAGCATGCCAGGTTTATTTTTAACCAGCGCCGTCTTTCCTGTCAAATCCTCCCACCCCCGTCTTGGGGGGCGGCGGCTGAAGACCCCCTCTAAAATCTAAGCTAAGCATCGCACAAAAACGAAAGAGGTGTCATCGGAAAGCGAATCGGAAAGTCCACCCCCGAAAAAAATTTCCCCCGAAAAAAAAAATGTCCTCCCAAAAGTGACGTCACCAGGGGGCTAGATTTTCATGATGTTTTAACGACTTGCATTATGTCTTTTACTCTGGGGAGTTCATTTTGGAGATACATGAAGAAAAAAACAAATTTATTTGGAATGAGAAAAGGACAGCGAAATCGACCAGGGCTATGATTTCTTTTTGCCCCCAAAAATAAAAATTTTACTTTTTTCTCTCAAAATTTCACAATTTTCAGTTTTCAAGTTTTCTTTAATTTTCCTTCTCCAATGGGTAGAGCATACTGAGAAATGTTGTTGGAAGTCAACTTGCCCTAATAAAAAATGCTTACTTTAGCCATAATCCTGTGTTTGACTTGCAATATGGCAAATGCGCAAAATTTATGTGTAGTAAAAAACGAAAAAATGACAAATTCCACTCGTACGTTTTGTTGCATCCGTAAGGATAAGCAAACGCTGAAAGTTTCATTAAAATATCTGTATCCGTTAAAGCGTGACGACTGGTTGAACTTCTTCGGAGGTGACCTCACTTGACCTTGACTAACTCGTTGACCCTAGATGACCTGACCTAAAAAATTTGAATCAACATGTCAAATTGATGTGGAAATAGGCATGCCAAATTTGGGCGCGCTGCCGCGTGCCGTTCGTCCGCTATCCGCGAAAAACCTTAGGGGGCGGTTGAAGACCCCCCCCCGAGACGGGACGGGTAAAGTAACGAATATTGCACATTTCGCATCACATGATTGGTAAAATACATAGAGCTCCAAGTACATAGAGCTGCAGTTGAAATGTACATGTGCATTGCGATAGTTTGGCAGATGTCATAGCATAACTCCAAGCAGTACTGTGATGTAACAGAGTGGGCAAGATGCATGCTCCAATTACTGCAATATATTAATAACGTTCATGGAGGCCTTTCAAAAATGGACTGCTATCAAGTGACAAATTGTAGGGATGATTTAGCTATATGCTATATATCTTAAACAAGGTACACATGTTTCAGGTTGATCTTGACATGGAATGCCAGGCATGCTGTGAAAATTGAATTAGTTTACTTACTGGGAGATATACATCGCGCATGTGTAGCAGTTCATGCAATCAATTATCAGCTTATTAGTCAGACATGATCAGCTGTCCGCACCTGTAGGCTGTTATGGTAATCATATGTAGGCAGTGGCGTCGCCACGAAATTCTTCCAGGGGGGCAAGATCGAAAGGGGGCCTCCTGCTCCCCGAAAAGGGGCCTCCATTGGGTTAGGGCCTCCTATTTTTTTTATACCCTTAGTATGGTTCGGGAATGGGAAACATGATTTCATATTAATGTACTGTTTGTTCTTGGCATGGTGCATTATTTACTCAACACCCAAAAGCAATACATTTTTTTTCGCTGAAAACTGGGATACACCAAGGTATAAATAAGGAACATGTGGATAAATACCTACGTGTCAAAACCAACCAACGTCTCAATACTTTTTCCAACAGAAGAATCTTCCCGCTGGCCTCTAGATTGCAGCGAGGCTGATGCTAAGCATATCTTTCAGACATCTCCCGTTGATCAACCCACCGTTTTGTACTCCAAGAATAACTGAATATAGCTAGATTCATCACTACTGTTATTTATTCCCACCAGCTTCATGCCCTAAGCAAAGCTTAAGCGATCACTTCTCAGTACTAGGACGATAATTTCGGGAAGGTGACAATGAGAAGTGGGTTACATTGGTTTTCTGATCGCAATCTTAGGAATTTGCAAATTTTTCTAACATTTGGTCTTGGTTGCAAGGCACCTGCCAAACAAGTTAAAATAACAAATTCTGCGCGAATCAATTCACGCGCCTGGGATTTCGACCGCAATTTTGTCAAAGGAGACCTATCGAAATGAAATGATTAGTGATCAACTAAAGTATCCTGTGGAGGGGCCTAATCTACCACTATCTTTCCTGATTCGTCGGATTTCAACCCTAACTCCCGCACCCAATTCGACGGTTTTATTTTGGTATCCCTTGATAAATCAACTTACACTGCTGAAATTACACCCATACCACAACAACCGGATCGGTATCCGAAAATGTCAAACTGCCCCCCCCAAAAGGAGGGATTCCCAAAAAATAAATGTCAGGGTCGATAAAATGGCTCTGGAGCACAGAACACATTACCAGATGCCTTCACAAATGGTGTACGCCGCCGAAAAAAAATACCGTATGTAAAAAAATCGAGATTGGATACAAATGAATAGCGCCAGGGCCTCGAACTGTCAGGCCGGAATTCGGACTTTTGAGAGATAAAAAATCAGAAAAGATCCACAAAAATAGCATTAAGCCCAGAAAACTGGCGCTGGGTAACCGGAACCACGCGCCTGGGAGCGATAAGTCAGGGTGGGACACATAAAAATCGCACCGAAACCCCCCAAAAGCGAACGCCCACAACTGTGCGCTAGAAGCCCCAAATAAACACAGGAGGACCCCAAGAGCATACCGGAGGCTGAAAATACAACTGACGCTCTGAAGCACACAATCTCCCAAAAAGCGGCAGGGCCTCAAAACATGCGTTGCAGCCTTAAATAAACATACATGGAGATCCAAAAAAATACACTGGGAGCTCTCAAGACACGCAGGGACCATGGTAACGCACAAGGGTCTGAAAAAGTGGCTGGAACCACAAAAGGCAAAATGGTTCCAGATCGAACAAAACGGCAAAATCGACCAGGGTCTAAATAAGGACATCGGGATTTAGAAAACGCCCTGACACGTAAAAATATCCTCGGTGCATAAAAATCAACAAAACCCTAAAACGAGCAGGAGTTTAGAAAATGTATTAAACCGCTAACTGGAATTTAAAATATATTACCCATCACTTTGAAATGTAAAAATTCCCAATTTCAGGCATTCCAGTTCATATCACGCGGTCGCCACAACGCCAACGTCCGTGCACGCGCGCGCATTCGGCGCATTCGCAACACTTCGTGCGATGCTACGGTTTCTGCTAGGCCTTCTGCTTTTTGCTAATTATTGTCACATTATAAACTTGCGCCATATTTGACATGCTGCAATGCTTAGTATGGGCGCTGGCTGCGAAAAGTCGAGTAATTAAATCCAATCATTAAATCCCTACCTCCCACATTTTCTGGTAGTTATGAAATGCACATTCCGTTCGGCTTTGAATCACCTGATATCTCTGCTGCTATCCTCTCAGAATGGCTGTCGAACCGAGGCCCTTCATCAGAGTTCTTTACTGGACCCGCTGCGTCTTTCTGCGCAGCGGCCTAATGCCTCGGCATTTTCGGCTCCGGTGCGTCCTTATGACCTCTGTGTACCATAAGAGCTTCTTGTGCATTTTTTTAGAGGTCCGGGTATGTTAAGGCCCTGTCGCTTTTTGGGAGACTGTACGTTTTGGAGGGCCAGTTGTATTGTCGGCCCCCGTTATGCTCTTAGGTTCCTGTTGTGTGTTGGGGGCTTCTGACGCACAGTTGTGGTGCTCCAGTACGATGTTGTGGCTTCGGTGCGGTGCTTATTAGTCCCAGCGCGATTTATCGCGCCCAGGCGTGTGGTTCCGGGGACCCAACGCCAGTTTTCTGGGCTCAACTATATTTTTGTGGATTTCTTTTTGTAGTTGTGAATTCCGAATCCCGGCCTGACTTTTCGAGTTCCTAGCGCCACGTTTTTGCATCTCACCTCGATTTTTTAGATACGGCATGTTTTTCAGTGTCGTACGCAATTTGTGAAGGCATCTGGTTGCATGTTCGGCGCTCCAGAGACATGTTCTTGAACAGGACATTTATTTTGTTAAATACATTCTTATTTTGGAAGGCTTCACCTTCATTTTTTTCCGATACCGATTTCGTTTTTTTGGTCACACTGTTCTTACGTGTGGACCTAAACGCCAATTTTGTGGAGCTTTAACCGATGGGAATTGTGGGTCCCGAGCGCGATATTTTGGGGGACAGATTTGAGTTTGTGGGAGGCGTTGTACTTAGTTGTTGCCCCAATGCGACTTTGGCGGTTCCTATTGCAAGTTTTCGAGCCTCGGAACGAGTTTTCGGGGGCCCGAAATACTTATTTGGAGACCCCTGTGCGAATTCTGGTGGACCGACGCAAATTTTGGTGGCCCCAGCGCGAGTTTTGGAGCCCCGGCACGATCATTGGGAGCTTATACCTCTCAGGATAGAGTGGGCCCCTTTGATATGCCACTGCGGTCATTGAAGGAGTATATTTTTGTCCCAGTGTGACATTCTGGTTATGAATTGTTTTTGGAGTAGCTGCAACTTTTGGGGCCCGGCGCGCCCATCTGGGCCTACAGGGTGATTTTCAAGGGCTGCGACGCGATTTTTTATATATAGTCCAATGTGATCTTTTGGGCCCCGGCGTCACTTGCTTGGATCCCTGGCGCGAGCTTATACTTTTTTTTGGGTCTAGAACGTTTTAGGTTTTTTTTGGCGTCATTGTTGGGAGAGTTGGAGTGCGTTTTGTGAGTGTTTTTCAGAGTTGGACCCATATCCGTAGTGTTTTTGTTGCTCTGGCTTCATTTGTTTTGGTCCCAATGAGACTGTTGTGGATTGGTACGACCCGCCGTTCCACTATATATATATATATATATATATATATATATATATATATATATATATATATTTGCATGGTCCGGTCGTAAATTTTTGGTACACCGGGCTCAGCATGATTTTCAAGGACCCCGGCCGTATTTTTTTTGGTCCATGTCGTAAACTTGAAACACCCCTGCACGACTTTTACCATCTCTTATGGGTTTCTTGCAAATTATAGGCCTCATCTTGCGTCATAAGTATCTCGTCCCATTTCCTGGAGCCTCTTTACCGATTTCAACGTCTTATGTCCTACCCTCCTCCATATTCATTGCCCTCCTCTCTCGTCTTGAAAGGCCTTCTCTTACATCCTGAGGCCCTTTACCATGGCATGGGGCTTCCTCTCATGTCCCAGGGGCATTATCTGCCAAATTAGGGGCCTCATGCCACGCTTCGTGGGGTCCCTCCTTTATCCTGGAAAAGCCTTACCAGTCCTGAGGGAATCTTCAATTTTGGAAACCTCACGCCCCTTCATACCTGTTACCACTCCCATCTTAAGGACCTCCTCGCATTTTCTTGGAAATCTTTGTGGTCTTCGGGGCCTCATTCAGTCCTGTAGACCTACTCCTTTTTGGGGGACTCCTCTCGAATCCGGCAGGGCCCTCAATTCTTTTCTAGAGTCCTTTTTTTTTCAAATTAGTAGCCTCTCACGTCTTGGGGACCTCATGCTCTGCGTTTTAATTCGAACTTCGCCCATCTTACGGGTGGTGTCCTATCTCCCGGTGGACTCCTCTTCTCTCCCAGGTTCCTCCTCTATCAAATTATACACAGCCTTTCTTAACTCAGTGGCCTTGTTATTTCCCGGGGACCTTTTTGGACATCTGCGAGCCTTTTCCGCCTGGGAGATATCCTTCTTATCCAATGGCCTTTCTCTCAAATTGTACGGCCTCCTCGTTCATCATGGGGTCTTATTTCCAACCTTGTGTCGTACTCTTCCGAATTAGGTGCCTCCTGCCATGTTTCTGGATCGTCCATTTCTATCTTGGTGGAACCTTACTCGTTATGGTGACTATTGTTGCGTCTCCGAAACCTCATCTCATATCCACAGGCTTTCATTTCCGTCTTAGGGCCTCTTCTCACTTTCTGGAGCCTCCCTTTCCATATTGGGGTCTCCTTTGCAATTCTGGGGGCCTCCGTGCCAATTTTTGGCACTCTCTTGAATTCTGGGGCCTCCTACACTCTCCTAGGTGACTCCTTTTTAAAATTATGGGTCTCCTTTCACGTCTTGTAGGCCTCCCCATCTGTGTTTGGAGCCTCATTATTCTCTTAGCAGGTTGCTTTTGCATCCTATTCTTAAATCTTCTCTTCTAGGGTTCTCGTCTTCTAAAATATGGGCCTCATCTGGTTGGTCCCAGTGGGCTTTTCTCCTTCCTAGGGAGACCTTCTTACCCATCTTGGGCCCCCTCCTGCGTCCGGATAAACATCTCTTATCATTATTTTCTATTGTAGGGTCTTTCCCTTCCATCTTGGGGACTCGTTTTCCAAATAAAGAATATATTGCCACCCATCGGAAGCCTTCTCGTGTAACCCTGTTTGGCCTCTTGTCCGTCTCGGTGCTCCTTGCTCACCTTTTTGTTAATGCCTTTCCAGATAGTGGTCTCCTCAAATTACAGGAGGCGCCCCCACCCCGAAGTCTCAAGGGGTGGAGACGATTGCCCCCGCTGCCCCACCCCGGTAGCGACGTACCTGCTCCGAAACCTAATCTCATATGCACTGGCTTTCTTTTCGGGCTTAGGGTCTCCTCTCATTTCATTGGGCCTCCCTTCCCGTATTGGGACTCATTTGCAATGTTGGGGGCCTCGGTGCCATTTTTTTTCTCTCTTTTTCGTCTTGGATCCTTTTCGTCCTGGGACCTTCGTTTCGTCCTGGGTTCTCCTTTTCGTCCTGGGGCATCCTTTTCGTCCTGGGGGACTCCTTTTCTTGATGGGGCCTCCTTTTCGTCCTGGAGGGCCTCCTTTTCGTCCTGGAGGGCCTAGTTTTCATCCTGGGGCCTCCTTTTTTCCTGGGGGCCTCCTTTTCGTCATGGGGCATCCTTTTCGTCATGGGGTCCTCCTTTTGCCCTGGGGGCCTGATTTCGTCCTGAAGGGCCTCCTTTTCGTCCTGCGGGTGTACTCTTCGTCCTGGGGCATCCTTGTCGTCCTCGGTGTGTAGTGTGTGATCAGTGATCAGTAGATGTAGGCCAGTGCCATCCAATATCTTCGAACAAAATTTTGATGAAGCAGCAGAGTGAGTCAAATGCCCCTTGTAAAGACTGCCACCTTTTGATGATGTTGGTGACGATAATGCAAAAACTGAATTACTATCCAATGGAAAATGTATTGATCCTTTAGCTAAAATTGGCATGCACTTTAAATGGAAGGCATGCATTTTTGGATCTATTATTTGCATGGGATGTCAGCTATATTATGGAATTTGAACGGGCTTTATTGCATCATTTATTGCGCTTTATTTCACACTTCTGAGGAAAATACTCTACTTCCAGCCCCCACTCATCCGTAGGCGTATCCACACCCATCAAAATAGTCGTACCCCTGTCTATACAGTGGTACACACACACACACACACACACACACACACACACACAATATATATATATAAATATATATGTAGATACATATATATACATATATAAATGTTCGTCGAAGCAAGCAAGGCCACCGGCAGAGATCAGCGGTCTGTCTCGGCATGCAAAATTGCTCCACATCTTCTGCATCTTGTCCGGCGTTCGGTGGCCGATGAATATTAGTTCCGGTTTACTTACAGTAGCATTTGCGTCCCCTGGCACTAACGTATTTTCTACGATCCATTTGCTCCTGACGATCGGATGCGATCCAAACTAAAATTGTCGCGATTATTACGAACCGGCAGCGTACCAAATGGAAAATATAATTCGGGGAAATCAAGCATCGCAGAACTCCACATGTGTGACGTCACATATATTTTGACCAATTGCAGAGCGAGGAATTCTGAGGCGCTTCTTTGAATTGCTTAAGCAACTTGGGATTTAAAATAATGAATGACCATCGTTTTTAAAATTACAAGTAACTAGTGAAATTTGAACAAAACTACGATCTTTCCCGACATGAAACTTGTCCATTGTCCACACTTGTTAGGCGTTATGAGGGGACACAATACGGTGGCGCCGGACTAGTGGTGGGTATATGAAGGAACACCACCAGGGTGGGCTTGTGATGATTAGTACCATATTCTAGTTTCAAGGGGAGGTGCAAGTAATTTCGAATGGTTACATTTGAACAACATTGAGGTACGCTGTAGTTGCTTATGATGTTTAGTTCATTTTATTATCAAATAATTTCACCCCGTCACTTTGCCCTGAAAGTGAAATGGGAGTAATTGGCCACACAACATCTTATAATAAAGTGCGTCTTACATCTTCGGTGTGAAGTGCTGACAATTTCCAACGTGCTTAACTAAACAAAAATCGAATGTGCTACATTTTGATAACATCTTGAATATATTCAAAGAAGGCAATTTTTGCACTGAATTCCAGGATTTACGTTTCCAATTATCACAAGGATCAATGGGGCTGTGGAGTCGAAGATCGGTGAGGCGGTGGAGGCGAAGATCGGTGGGGCGGTGGAGGCGAAGATCGGTGGGGCGGTGGAGGCGAAGATCGGTGAGGCGGTGGAGGCGAAGATCGGTGAGGCGGTGGAGGCGAAGATCGGTGGGGCGGTGGAGGCGAAGATCGGTGGGGCGGTGGAGGCGAAGATCGGTGAGGCGGTGGAGGCGAAGATCGGTGGGGCGGTGGAGGCGAAGATCGGTGGGGCGGTGGAGGCGAAGATCGGTGAGGCGGTGGAGGCGAGGATCGACGGGACGTTGAGGAGGGATGTGTGCAGAGCTCTGGGAGGCGGCTGCTGATGGGATGGTAGGGCGGGTGAGAGCTGGTGTTGGAGGGGGATGTGAGCAGAGCTCTGGGAGGCGGCTGCTGATGGGATGGTAGGGCGGGTGAGAGCTGGTGTTGGAGGGGGATGTGTGCAGAGCTCTGGGAGGCGGCTGCTGATGGCATGGTAGGGCGGGTGAGAGCTGGTGTTGGAGGGGGATGTGAGCTTAGGTATAGAGAGGGTCGCTGCATAGCTTCACCCGGTGGTATGGTGTGAGAGGGTGCGGTTATGGGGTGGAAGTGCCAGTGGTGGAGGTGGCGTAGTGCTGTTGCATGTGGCATGCTATGAGTTGCTGCATACCGGCACACCTCCACTCGCATGCCCACTTGAGGAAATCGGGGTCGGTGGCGGGAGGCGGGCCATCACAGGCTGTACACCTTCCTTCGGAAGAGTTTCAGTCTGATGCCGTGTGTTGTTGTTGCTGAGTTTGACCAGCCTGCCACTTCCTTGCTGATATCGTCTGCTTGCGCTTGTTGATATGAGTTTCTTTGGAGCAGCGAGCAGATTTTGTCGAGTTGAGAAGCAGTGGTCCTGACGGTACCGGAGTGGGGTAGGGGGTGTAAAGTCGGGGTGGAGTCGGGTCATCGCCATTTCACTGAACATTGCAAGAACGTTCACGTCATGCACTGTTATGGGTGCTTTTGTTTTGTTTTGTGGCAATGTCGTGTTCTTTCTTCTTTGTTTTGACCTTTTGTTCTTGTGTTGTTTCTCTTTGTTTTGCTTTTGATTTATTTGTTTGATTTTTTTCTTCTATTTTTTTTTACTATTACACGTTTTGGTTCAAAACTTGACTGTAGGCGAAACTCTGGGAAGAAGTGACCATAACATAGTTAAATTCAAGGCACATGTAGGATAAATTGTCAAGGATAATTTGGTAAAAGTTTCAAATTTCAACAGAGCAGACTTTGTCTGCATAAGAGTGGCTTTAAGTGCCATCAGATGGGGAGAAGAATTCTCCAATTTAAATGCCTGCGAAATGTTCCTATTTTCATATTTTCAAGAAAGGAGAAAGAGGGAAAGTTGAAAACTATAGGCCAGTAAGTCTCACATCCCTAGTCTGCAAGGTAATCGAATCAATTATCAAAGATAGAATAGTTAGTTATCTTGAAGGTAGCAGATTGATTCAAGATACTCAACATGGGTTTAGAAAAGGACGATCGTGTCTCACAAACCTCTTGGACGTTTTTAACTTCGCCACAGAACAATTTGATCAGGGAAATCAGGTTGATGTAGCATATCTTTACTTTAGTAAGGCCTTTGACAAGGTACCCCATAAACGGTTAATGATACAGCATCAGTCCCATGGTATTGCAGGTAGCATCTTAAAATGGATAGAGTTGTGGCTTTCAGATAGACAGCAAAGAGTGATGCTAAATGGTACAAAGTCATCATGGTAAAATGTTCTTAGTGGAGTCCCCCAGGGGTCAGTACTGGGGCCACTACTGTTCATTATATTTGTAAATAACATTGCAAGTGGCCTAAGCAGTAAAGTTTTGAAATTTGCGGATGATTTGAAAGTCTTTAGGGCAATAACACGTCAAGATGAGCATATCTCGCTGCAAAAAGACGTAGACGAACTTGCGAAGTGGTCCGAAGAATGGCAACTGAAAATTAATTTTGATAAGTGCAAAATCATGCATGTAGGTAAGCAGCATATGAAGACTCCATACTTGATGGGTGGCCAAGTGCTATCAGTGACTCAATAGGGGGAGGATTTAAGTTTTATTCTAAACACAAAACTGGGGGCATCAGAACAGACCAAGGAAGCCAGGAAGAAGGCACTGAGAATGCTCGGGGCAATAAATAGGAATGTATCATACAGAAGTGAGGAAGTGATCAGGAAGCTTTACTGTGCATACGTCAGGCCACATTTGGAATACTGCATCCAAGCTTGGTCTCCTAGCTATGAAAAAGATTGTTGGCTTTTAGAGAGAGTACAAAAGAGGGCTACAAAAATGGTTAATGGCATAAGCAACCTGGCATATGAGGAAAGATTGAAGAAATTGGATATGTTTTCACTTAGATATAGAAGGCTGAGAGGAGATCTCATCGATGTCTTTAAATTTGTCCATGGTTTGGAGAGGGGATATCTTGGGGAAATGTTTGAATTGAACAGAAATGATGCAGTTAGAGGTCATAAATTCAAAATTAAATAAAGACATAAAAACATCAAAGATTAGTGCAACTATGAGCCACAAGGACCCTTCTTGGTTGCACTCTGTACATTGAACCAGTTGCCCACCAAATCTGTCAATCAGCCCTCCCTGTAATACTGAAAAGCAAGCTCTCTATTCTTATAATGATTGTCTATGCTCTTTTTAAATATGTTCAATGTGCTGCTACTGACAATGTTTTCTGGCAGCTGGTTCCAGTGTTCTACTACCCTGTGTGTGAAGAAACTCTGCCTTAACCTTGTTCTGCTGTGTCTTTAACTATCATTTTCTAATGGATAGAGCGGACCGAGAACCGTTGTTCGAAGTCAACTTACTCTAATTAAAAATGCTTACTTTTGTCAGAATCTTCGATTTGAACTCTAATAGGCAAGTATGCAAAAATAATAAGTAGTCAAAAACGTACAAAATAAAACATTCCTCTCGTACGTTTTGTTGCATTCCTAAAGATAAGCAAACGCTGAAAGTTTCCTTAAGATATCTTTATCCGTTAAAGCGTGACGAGTGGTTGAACTTTTTTGGAGGTGACCTCACTTCATCTTGACTAACTCGTTGACCCTAGACGACCTGACTTCAACATTTTTACACAGCATGACAAATTGATGTGGAAAAAGGCTTGCCAAATCTTGACGCGCTGCCGCACGCCGTTCCTTCAATATCCGCGAAGAACCTGAGGGGGGGGGGGGGGGGTTGAAGACACCCCGAGACGGGACGGGTTAATGCTGCCCGTGACTTCCCTCAATAGTTTTGAAGATACCCAAGGACACCCGAGGTCGCATTTATTCAAGATATATCAATATATGAGCAGGGGGAATGCAATCTAAAACGTAGAAAGCCTTGCGATAATGCAAAATTGTTGCCCAGCAGAGCACAATTTTCAACCCGAGCGAAAACGAAAGATGATCATGGTTCGCATTATTAAAGAATGGCCTGGAAGTAGAAATTTCTACCGTTTGCTGATTTATCATTCGGAGTTTTCGTGACGACAGATGGCCTGTGAGGCTCGTTGATTGGGTAGATCTGCCTTTAGCACTTTGGTGATACTCCTGCGTATATATTTTCACGTTATATATGATTAAGTATAATTTTGCGCCGATGATACTCAGATGATAGCTGAGGATTGTGGGCGGATATGGAAAAAAGTGAGGGGGACAAATCGCCACCTTTCAGAAATGTGGGGAGGGGGAACATGTCCTCCCAGACCCCCAATTGTTACACCCATGCTAGTGGGCCTGATGGTGGTGATTGCTGCGTGCTTCGCGATGTGATATTTGGGGGTGTGGTGGGGGGTGGGGGGCCTGCATTGAGTGGGCGGGCAAGTTACGTCGTGGTTTGTTCTCTTTTGTTTCTTGGGCGGTGCTTTGTGTTGTGGATTGTGGCCTTGTTATTATTGTCGTTTCTGTCTGGGTTGTCTTGAAGCACACTGGACTATAATGGTTTAGTCGTATAACTTGTGTGTTTGTGTGGATGGCTGTTGGTGGCGTGTGTGGGCTGCGCCGGCTGTTGGTCGTTGTTCTTAGACCTTGCCCGAGGCAAGGCCCAGTCCTCTTGGTGAACAAAACGGAGGATTTGTTTCTCCGTTATCCACCGAGGGTAGGCCCTGTCCCGGCGGGCCTTCTATTCGCCTTATCCGACGCAGCGTAGTGTGCCGCTCGTACATGCGTGTTTGTGGTGTGACGCGGTACAGTTGGCACGGGTGGGTGTTGTATCGTCGCACCCTCCCCCCCCCCGTTCCAGTGTCCGTAGTGCTGACAAAG
Source organism: Imbricaverruca yamaguchii (assembly GCA_034440575.1). Classification (NCBI taxonomy): domain Eukaryota; kingdom Metazoa; phylum Arthropoda; class Thecostraca; family Neoverrucidae; genus Imbricaverruca; species Imbricaverruca yamaguchii. The sequence continues at coordinate 172,876 of JAOTOL010001503.1, read as the reverse complement.
TTGACAGCCCCGAGGGAGGGCTGCTCGTTGTGTGACTTGGTATATAGTGTAGCCAGCTTTAATGTGTGTGTTTGTGTGGCTGTCTAGTGTTGAATGTCAGTATGAGGACGTGTGTTTTTTTGTATGCTGGGGTGGGGTGAGGGGTGGGGCGGGAGTGGGGTGAGGGGTGTTGGGTGGGGGTCGGTGGGGGCTGTAGACGGAGGAGACCCCTTGGCTCCCAAGCCTGAGAGTCAGTTGCTCCTCCGTCATCTAGGCCAACTCCCGTGTGCAGATTGTGCCCTGTGAGGTGTTGAGATGTATGGCTGGCGTTATTGTGATTGGTATGTCTCTGCTGAGTTCAACGCGTGCTAGTATGTCTGCGTCCACGGTGTTGTAGGCCTGGATCAAAAGCGCCCCCGATATAATTTGGCGTGCGTGGTGGCTTTTGTGTTCAACAGGTATTTTCTTCCTCTACTGTCCATGGGTCAAGGGAACCCATGGCCTCCCCATCATCCTGACTGGAGATGAAGAAATCACCCGTGGGTGTGCCCGTCTCGATGTTAGTGGTCATGTTGCGAGGTAATGTATTAGTGTGGTGTTGGGCTTGATGTTAATGTTGGACAGGAAAGGTGTAAACGGTTACACGTCGCGGCGGGTGGGGAGGGGACAACCTGGGTGGGAGGGACAGCGGCACCGCCGGACCAACCTGAAGTCAAGGCTTATAGATTAGAAGTTGAAGAGTTAAGGTGGAGGTCGGAAGAGTAGAAGGAAGCGAGCTGGTGGCAGGCTGGTTGGGCGATATGCGGGTCCGTCGGGTTGGAGCGGCCAAAATAGCGTCGGCGTGGCCTCCCGGAGGGTGCCGTCGAGGCTGCTGCTGCTCGTGCTGCCTTCGTCCTGCAATATGCAGCGGCAGGCTGGCTGTGCTTCAGTGCAGCCTGTCGGTGTCTTCCCACATAGTGTCGGATGCTTCCGAGTATGGCGTCTGATCAGCCAAATGGCGTCCGTGTGTTCAAGTTGTGAGATTGCAGGTGGTGATGATGCGAATTGCCGGCACCTTGGCAAAATGAACTTTCTCGTGAACCCTCTCCCCACCCAGTCCCCGCCCAGCCCCCGCCGTCAGCACCTTAACCCGTCCCGTCTCGGAGGTCTTCAACCGCCCCCTCAGGCCTTTCGCGGATAACGGACGAACGGCGCACGGCAGCGCGCCCAAATTTGGCACACCTTTTCCCACATTAATTTGACATCCCGATTCAAAATGTTTAGATCAGGTCATCTAGGGTCAACGAATCAGTCAAGGTCAAGTGAGGTCACCTCCAAAAAAGTTCAACCAGTCGTCACGCTTTAACGGATACAGATATTTTAATGAAACTTTCAGCGTTTGCTTATCTTTACGGATGCAAGAAAACGTACGAGTTGATTTTTTTCTCGTTTTTTACTACGTATAAATTTTGCGTATTTGCTATATTGCAGATCAAACACAGGATTCTGGCTAAAGTTAGCATTTTTTATTAGGGCAAGTTGACTTCTAACAACATTTATCGGTCTGTTCTACCCATTCAAGGACGAAAATTAAAGAAAACTTGAAAACTCAAAAGTTTGAAATTTCAAAAAAATAACTTTTATTTTTGGGAGGAAAAGAAATATAGCCCTGGTCGATTTCACTGTCCGTTTCTCATTCCAAATACATTTTGTTTTTCATATATCCCCGAAAATGAACTACCCAGAGTAAAAAACATAATGCAAGTCGTGAAACGTCGTGAAAATCTAAATTTGTTGGGGGGATGGACCCGGACCCTACTCGTGGAGCGCTTTCCGATGACACCTCTTTCGTTTTCGTGCGATGCTTAGTTTGGATTTTAGAGGTGTGTCTTCAACCGCCCCCCCCCCCCCCGAAACGGGGTGGGAGGATTTGGCAGGAAAGACTGCGCGGGTTAACGTCACAAACACTATACTCGCTCTAAACATACTCGGAACCTCTGAACATACTCTCTCCCATCCACGCTCAATCACACGAAGGCTCACAATCACACGAATCTGTTGCATTCGTCTATTGCACTATGCATCTGCCGTCTTGTCTTCAATAGAGAAGTGGTTTCTTCGGTGCTAGGCCACCGCATCCTCCCTTCCTCCTTGAACAAATCCGAACCACGTCCTTGAACACAGGAATGCCAGGCACAAAAATCAATTTAATCTGAACAAACTAGACGGAGGAAGAAGAGAGAAGAAAAGCACCTGTTCCTACAACATTGGTACTTGTCGTACGTCCTTGCACATATTTCGACACCCCCAACTCTCACCAGCCACATCTTTAATTTAGCGAGATGTAGCATGCAACAACATCCATGCATTGGCATTAGAGGCACTCTATTTTGTAAATGCGTACATACGTGCAGCCGTACCATGCACCGGCGATGTCACATTCCCGACGTAGGTCGCATTCCAGACATCACATCTTAACTGCAGGTAGCGCAACAGTAACTGGCAGGAAATGCACACACACACACACAACTTCAAACCTGCTATCGCCTCATTCAATCAGCTCGGCTGGAACATGTCCGCTGTGTCATAAGTGCAAATGGTGTAACGGTGTCGTTGCATTAGGAGTTGACAGCGTGGGCGTAATTTTCAGCCAGCCTAGACCGCGACAACATCGAACGAAGGCTCGTGATTCCGTGCTGACCATACAGGTAGACCCCGAATAAAATGGCGGCCCCATCGCTAAAGAATGGGTTCAGATTTTTCCTCCGACACGAAAGAAGCCCAAATGCGACACAGAGCCACCGGTTCTGGTCCAGGTCGTTGCTGATGCGGTCCCGTCCGGCGCCAAATGTGATCGTCCCACTTGGACCGTCCGATAGGCGAGGTGTGTTGTGACCTGTGTGTGTATGTCGGCCCGCCCAGGTCCGGGTTCGACGCTACCTCGGAATTACGTCATACTTGTGTGCGGCACCGTTGGTGTTCAGTGTATCTCCTGAGGTGCATCTCGTGCACAAAGAAGACCTCTGATCCGCATAGATGACGTCATAAATGTGACATCAATGTGCATAAGAATGGCATCGCATGCGTGTTTTGTTTACATCGGCTCACCACTCCCCGGATCGGTGAGATCATTATGCATGATATCAACTATACCTGCTGAGATCTCGTGACGAAAATAAATCTGTTGAAAACAGCCTCAAGCAGTTAAAATTACGATTCAACGTGCGTGACAATCCAATTGCCCGCCGAACAGCATTAGAGTTAGGAAGATGAGTACTAAAGAATTGAAATGCAATTTTGATCGCTATTTCTCGACATGCATCGAAAATATGTGATGTCCTTTTGAAAACAATAAATACATTTCCTCAACTTTGCATCAGCTGGTGAGCTTCACGATTCCTTTATCTCAAAACATAGAACAGAGTGTTTGAAAATGTCTTGTATATTTCGACGGTAATTCGTGTACGTGTGATACGATACCACAAGTTTGGCAATTAATCATAAGGGTGTCAATTGTTGCTGCTGACGACCAGATGTGCAAGCATGTGCGATACCCTCTTTTAATAACGAAAGCCAGTTTTGCCACCTATCATATGTCGCCCTACCTATTGCATCTACCCCTTTTGGCGTACATTCCAGAGGACAGGACCACCACTAAAGATGCAGATCACTACCGAATCTCTCTCGGTCGTGCAAACATTGATTACCATCAGTCATTCATTTACTGGTGACAAGAAATGGTATATAGATACAGATAAAATTTAATGCATAGATTGAATGCCTAGCAAATATGTTCCAATCATGGGTAATTTTTCAGAATTTGTTTATTTGGACACAATTGTGACAAGAAATGGTATATAGATGCAGATAAAATTGAATGCATAGATTGAATGCATAGTAAGTCTGTTCCAATCATAGGTAATTTTTTCAGTAATGTTTTTATTTGGACAAAAATGTTCCAATGCTTCCCATACAAAAACTTTCCTGAATATTAACCCGCGCCGTCTTTCCGGTCAGATCCTCACACACCGTCTCGGGGGGGGCGGTTTGTAACCCCCCTCTGAAATCCAAACTAAGCGTCGCACGAAAACGAAAGAAGTGTCATCGGACAGCGCTCGACGAGTAAGGCCCGAATCCACCCCCAGAACAATTTCCACCAAAAGTGACGTCACTAGGGGCTACATTTTCACGACTTTTCACGACTTACATTATGTTTTGGGCTCTGGGGAGTTCATTTTTGAGGATATTTGAAAACAAAACAAAAAAATATTTGGAATCAGATAAGGACAACGAAATCGACAAGGGCCATTACTTTGTTTGGCCCCTCAAAATAATTTTGTATTTTTGAACTTTCAAAACTTTGAATTCTCAAGTTGTATTTCATTTTCCATTTCTAGTCGGTAGAGCAGACCGAGAAACGTCTTTGGAAGTCAACTTACTCTCATAAAAAATGCTTACTTATAATTCCTACTAATAATTCGTCTCTTACGTTTTGTTGCATCCATAAATATAAGCAAACGCTGAAAGTTTCATTATAATATCTGTATCCGTTAAAGCATAACGACTGGTTGAACTTCTTGGAGGTCACCTCACCTGACCTTGACTAACTCGTTGATCCTAGATAAACTGACTTCAAAATTTTGAAACAACATGCTAAATTGATGTGGGAAAAGGTATGCCACATTTTATCTCGCTTCCGCGCGCCGTTCATTCGCTATCCTCAGAAAAACAGAGGGGGGGGGGGGCGGTTGAAGACCCTCAAACGGAGCTGGTTAAAATAGTCAGCAGACCAAAATTTTAATGTTTTCGAAAACGCCGAAGTATTAGTTCCTTCCTTCACCTGTGCTTCTAAATCTCATGAGCTACATATTGGTAAGCTATGTTGTAAAGCCTGGGACATTTGTCTCAATTTATATACATTTCGCAGCAAATATCGCTGGATTCCTGGGATAATTTTCCAAGTCTTGGGTGAAACGACTCGAGAGGTTGAAGGGACCATTACATTCTTCAACGGGGTATCCCATCCCAGCCATCGCACCAATCAGCGTACATTTCCCTGATACACGACCAATCAGATTTTAGAATGACATATGGTAAAATAAAATACGATATGTGGTTCCCCGAACTGTTGTACCATAACACGAAGTGATATCCCCAATATTTTATAATCAGAAGCGAAAACAGGGGATGGAGAGCAGTGGAGACCCGCCCAACTTCCGCTCTAGTTATTTCTCAGACGAAGACTCACCTCTCAGGGCAAAAGGCGACGAAAAGGAAGGGAAAAGAAAGGGGTCTTAGACGAAAAGCACCACTTTCAGTGTGCCTGAGTGCACCCCATCCCACGTTCAGCCATTTTTCTGCCGAACGCATCGTTCCGGGGACTTTTGCAGTGCCGGCCTCCCGATGAATTCGTGCTACCCCAGACAAGTGCCCCACCCCAGACAATTTCTGGATTCACGCAGGCTACAGTTTTCCAAGTTAATACATGCAAGTTTGGTAAATATCTTAATTTATATGAAACCTCCATGTTAGCACAGTGGGGCTGCAAATGTTCTCGATAAGATTGTACTACCAGGAAGTTGCACGTTCAGAGAGAGAGAGAGAGAGAGAGAGAGAGAGAGAGAGAGAGAGAGAGAGAGAGAGAGAGAGAGAGAGAGAGAGAGAGAGAGAGAGAGAGAGAGAGAGAGAGAGAAGAGAGAGAGAGAGAGAGAGGGAGAGAGCAAGAGCAACACAAGAATTCCCGGCAACGGGATGCGGGTAGGCGCCGGGTTTCTGCAAGCCATGCTAATTCCAGACAGCATTCCTTAACGAGCAAAGGTAACCAGAAAGCTGACGTCAGCATTCCTCACCTGCACTATTTCTATCGGTTCCTCCATCTCATCAGACATGCTAAGCTCACGTTGAGATCGGTAATTCCCGGCACGTTTGAGCGTTACTGCGCACCATGCTTGGTGGAAAGCAGTCAGAGGAAATAGCAAGAAAATGAATGAAACTACATACGAATTGTATAATAAAGCGCTCACATTCTGTTGCATTGTGATGGAGAAGCAAGTCAACATATAGTCTGAAAATATTTTGACGCTGGAATACTGTGAGAGTGGGGAAATGATGGTGAGCAGGAGAACTGCAGATAAGCTTTAAATTAAATATTTATATTTCGTACGATGCGGTACTGTTTGATCACAGGAAATATTGCTGAGTGGTGGCACGCCGCATTACAGCGGGTCGCGAACTAGAATGACACCTTGTGATCACGAAACATTTCTATGCAATCAATTGATGACAATGCAGGTGTTATTTATAAGGTTCCCAATATTTGGGATCCATAGTGCCATAGGATCCATGTTCCCATCCAGAAGAAATGAGAAATCAGCAATTGAGCGCTCTCTCTTTCTCATATAATTGTGCGCATTTTCGGCTTCCCTTGCAAATTTGGCAACTTCCATGAAGAGAAAAGCGGACAATTTGAAAAAGTTCTATATTCTACATGTCCGGAACAGTAATGTGGCAGTGTAAATTAAAAACTAGCGATGAGAGCACCGTCCGATCAGTGTACGATGTATTTCTTAGGGAGCCCCTAATCATATAGGATACGAGTGCTATCACAACAGCTGTAAACAAAAATAGATTTGACCCTCATATTCCTATTACACCCAATCATTGTACGCACGCCGTACCTTCGACACCTTTGGAATTATTTCGATATCTCAACACTCTAATACCGTGCGGCAAGACACGTCGAAGAACACCCGCATAATGCAAATTGGAGCCATAGCCACGAAACGCGAGGAATATAAAATTAAACTAACCTTTGACCTTGACGCTTGATCTGACACGTTCCGGTTTGAAATGTTACTCGAGGGTTGCCCGCTTTTCTCTCTTGCTGGGCTTTCTCTTGATACTAAGCATGGGTAACTTTTGGAGAAAACAAAGAAAGACGAAAACGAGGAAGAGAAGAGAAAACGAGAAATCCAAGGAAATCGAAGAAATGAGTTCGACCTTTTACTTCGAAAATTAATGTGATTTTTTAACATCTTGCTAGAGTGCCACACGGCACGTCAAATGACTCCACTTGATGCAATTTTGAAGTCATCTAATAAATGAAGTTATTTAACAAATCGTCATCAACCTTATCGTTATCAACCGGTACCGAATTGATATGTTGCAGGATGGTACACAACAGGCTATTGCTTGACACCAGACTTGGGCAGGCTTGGGTGAAAACGAAAAAAAAATGGGAGGCGACCGAAGAAACCGGTTCGCGTTGGACCTTGACTGTTAATCTGCGCCGTCTTTCAGGTCAAATCCTCACACTCCGTCTCGGGGGGGGCGGTCTAAAATCCAAACTAAGCATCGCACGAAAACGCAAGAGGTGTCATCGGAAAGCGCTCGACGAGTAGGGTCCGGGTCCACCCGTACAAAAAAAAATCCCTCAAAAGTGACGTCATCAGGGAGGCTAGATTTTCACGATTTTTCACGACTTACATTATGTTTTTTACTCTGGGGAGTTCATTTTGGTGATATATGAGAAAACTAAATTTATTTGGAATGAGAAAAGGACAGCGAAATCGACCAGGGCTATCAATTATTTTGCCCCCCCCAATTTTTTTATTTATAAACATTTTTGAGTGTTCAAGTTTTTTATATCTTTTCTAATTTTTTATTTCCTTTTTTTTTATCAATCCGAATATTTTTTTCTATTTAAATTTTCCTCTTTGTTAAGTTCTTTTATAACGAAAAATTTTTTTTTATTAAAAAGGCCTCATTTGAAATTGTTTATTAAGTTAATAAATATGTTTTAATTAAAATTTTGCAATTTTCTTTTTTTTTAACGGTCAAGGTTGGTCATCCATTGAAAATTTCACTTAACTTTTTTTTATGTCCCGGTATGACGAAGGATTTAAAATTTTTAAATTTTTCTTTTTTTTTTTTTTAAAGTTTAGGGGGTGGTCGAAGACACGGTTATTTTTTTTATTTTTCGTTGCCCTTTTTTATATTGCCAAAAAAAGGCGGGTTAAATTTTTGCTTCCACACGGCGATGTTTGGGTTTTTTAATGGGGTCCCCATGTAGGGTTATGCAAAGGCCCCCCGAGGGCCTCCTCGGATGCCGATTAAAGCTAAGGTTTCTTTTGTCCCCATGTGTTCGTTTGGTTATTTTGTTTACTGTGGTCCCCGGTTGCTCAGTTTTTTGGTGGGGCTCCCAAGTCGTTACTTTTTTTATTTCTACCTATGCCACCGCCCTTGTCAATCGCCGCCCCGGTCAACTGGGGCCGTTCAGGCCGCCGCCCATGGTCCGCGGGGCTCCCGTCGGCCCCGTGTCGGCCCCCGCCCCCCCCCCCCCCGCCGGCCCCGCGGCCCCCGTCGCCCCGGCCGCCTCCGATGACCAAGGCGGCCCCCGTTGGCCCGTCCGGCCGGGGTCGGCCCAGCGGCCCCCGTTGTCCCGCCCGCCCCCGCCTGCCCCCGCGGCCGTCGTCCCCCCGGCCACCGGGGCGTCGCCCAGCCGCCCCCGTCTTCCCCCCCCCGCCCGTCGTTGCCCCCCCGGGCCGCCGACCCCCCGGCGGCCCCCGGGGCCCCCGTCAGGGGTCCCCGTCGCCCCCGCCACTGGGGCCCGGTTCCGCTGGCCCCCGCGCCCCCGCCCGGCCGGGCGGGGCGGGGTCGCCCCCCCCCCCCCCCCCGACGGCCGGGGCCGCCGTCCCCCCCCCCCCCCCCCAGGCCCGGCGAGCTGGCGCCTTCCCCCCGCCCCCCCAAGCCCGGGTCGGGTGCCGCCGCCCCCCCCCCCCCCCGACCCGGGCGGCGGGGGCCCCCCCCCCCGCCCCCCGGGGCCGGGGCGGGTGGCCGCCCCCCCCCGGCCCCCGATGACCAGGTCAGCTGACGTCGTCCACACGGCCACCGATGACCAGGTCAGCTGACGTCGTCCACACGGCCACCGATGACCAGGTCAGCTGACGTCGTCCACACGGCCACCGATGACCAGGTCAGCTGACGTCGTCCACACGGCCACCGATGACCAGGTCAGCTGACGTTTCCGTCCCCCCCCCCCCCCCCTCCTTCCCCCCACACTTGGGCCCCCCGTGGGGGGGGGGGGGGGGTTGGGTTTTTTGATTTGGGGGGTTTTTCCTTATCACGCGAGCTACAATCTTCGGATTATCATAAAAAGGTTTAATTATTCATATACCGCGCTTTGTGCCGTTCTGATCTTGGGAATGTGTTGTGTGGGGTAGGGGGTGGGATAGGGGTCGGGGTGGGAGTGGGGTGAGGTGCATCAACTCGTGCTACAGGTGTCACCCCTGCTACCAAGGTCCGACAGCGTGCTGGTATATGAGATGATTTTACAAATTACTTTCTCGAACCTTATATCACTTGATGTGTCAGCTGCATCTTTGCACTCATTTCCCCTGAAAGTGATTTACATGCGCGAGCTGGTGAAACTCAGTGGCGCGAGGAAGCCTAGCGGTTGATAATTATCGGCTAATTGCACCCGCTCTCTTCCACACGCCGTCCAAGTCAGGCTCCAGTAAGCAAGCACAGTGACTGCTGGGGTAGGTGGCCTGTAGGCCACAGACGCCTACAGACCATCAGTGGCTCTCGCAGCGTGACTCAGAGGATGACAATGCATGGAAGCACCCAATACGCCAGCGTACCTTGTGCTGTGTTGTCGATGAAAAACCAGCCGCGGGAACGCGTGCTCAGTTTGCCACCTGTAACATAACATGCATATATTCACCAGTTCTGCAGTTTATTGTAACTGCTTAATATTCTACATATTCGCGTGCTATCTACGAAGTGCACTTTCACCGATAGACACGAGTACAATCACACATTCAACGTGAAAAGCAAACGTCACAGACCACAAGCGCGCTAAGGGCTTGGACGGAGGCCTGGAAATCCATCACATAGTGTGATGATACACTGACAGTCACGTTCCGTGTTTAGAGTGGGGAGTCGTTGGGGGATGAGGATGGCTGCCGTGATGCGTATTCTCCTCTTGTCCCGTATGTGTGCGATGTTAGTGCTTTGTACCAGCTCTTGTTTAGTGACGTGTCGGTGGTGTTTAGCCTGCATACTGGTGTGGAGCGCCCGACTGCAGGTGACAAGTCAGACGTGACAGTGATGTGGTGCGCCCAATATAGCTTACTGAGGGAATTTGAAGTATGCAAGATTCATCTGGGCATTTATGTCCACAAACTACATTAGTTGATTTAATTTTACCTTTTTCACCATGTTAATTCTCATAACAAGTTTAGACGTTTTTTGCTTTTGTAGCAAATTATTCGTTGTACGTTATTGCGTGCCGCTGGTTTGATGTTTTCCGATACGATTTCCCGGAGTACCCTGTTATCTGTGCGGTACGAAGGGCTCATTGAGTTTTTGTAAAATAACGTCAAAGTCAAAGCTAAAGTCAAAGTCCTGTATTGGGGCACTTCCAAGTGGTGGCTGCTCTGCACCCAGACAATGTTACGTGAACACTTTAGGTGAAGAACATTGCGTCAGAAACATGTCAGGAGCATACAGCTTATGAAGACTTACACCTATAAAGTAAAACTAGCGACTCTGCGCCAAAGCACTTATGAATGCAGAGCGACTCGGTGCTTGCCTGGTAACGGGTGGTAGCCTGTTTCAAGCGACCCCGGCGCGGTATGAAAAACTTCGCTGGGGCTGCGTGAATCGACATCTGGTGAGACGAACCTCACCGACTGATCCAGCTCTGGTCTCCCTCTGTGATACTTGTGACCGCCAGGTAAGTCTTGCCCAGAAGCCAATGTTCGCGAAATGTCAGGTGTCAAGTCAGATTTCGATTAAGTATATAAAAAATTCTTGATTTTACCTTCGGCGCTCTTCTGCGTACTTCTAGAAGTACGCAGAAAATAGAAATATCACGCCATGTCATCGTGGCGTGATATTTCTGTAATTTTTGCAGATTCATTGGTTGCTTGCGGTGATGATGAAATTGATACGATGTTTCCTAATTCAGGTATACATCTATGAAACGGCAAGGAGCGGCCGGGGGTCGCTGGCAAGCGTGCGCGACCTGAACGCCCCGACCAAGAAATAGGTAGGTGTTTTCAGGCCATGCTGTTTTCAGGAACATAGAATGGACGCTTCTTGTGAGACACATCACATTTTTGTTTTCGTTCGAGAAGAGGAATGTTGGCTTAAAACGGTTAACAAAATGCCAGTTGTCACTATATATGTCAGTGTCTCGTGTGTGGCGTTTCAATTTCACCGCCTCCGTCGCTACTATCTTCGCCGCTGCGGCTTCTGCCGCCACAGCAGCCACCAAGCTCCCTACCACTGTCTTCACGGACACTGCGACCGGCACTATGACATCGACGTTAACGCCACCACCGCTACCGTTACCGACGTTACCGCTACCAACGCTACCTCCATCAACGTTGAAGCTACTGCCACCATCACCGACGCTGCCACCATCGTTGCCGTCAACGTTGCGGCCACTGACGCTGCCACCGTCGTTGCCGTCAACGTTGCGGCCACTGACGCTGCCACCGTCGTTGCCGTCAACGTTGCGGCCACTGACGCTGCCACCGTCGTTGCCGTCAACGTTGACGGCCACTGACGCTGCCACCGTCGTTGCCGTCAACGTTGACGGCCACTGACGCTGCCACCGTCGTTGCCGTCAACGTTGCGGCCACTGACGCTGCCACCGTCGTTGCCGTCAACGTTGCGGCCACTGACGCTGCCACCGTCGTTGCCGTCAACGTTGCGGCCACTGACGCTGCCACCGTCGTTGCCGTCAACGTTGACGGCCACTGACGCTGCCACCGTCGTTGCCGTCAACGTTGCGGCCACTGACGCTGCCACCGTCGTTGCCGTTAACGTTGACGGCCACCCCACCCTCCGTCAACGTTGCGGCCACTGACGCTGCCACCGTCGTTGCCGTTAACGTTGCGGCCACTGACGCTGCCACCATCGTCGCCGTCATAACCGCACTTAGGCCATTTAGACACCATGGACTACTCGTGCGTTCACGGCTAATATCGGTTTCATGTTTGCTACAGGTTCCATCCAACTCCACATCAAGGAATGAGAGTTTATTGTTCACGCTGAGTTCACAAGTGAAATGCACAACAGATTATTCACAACACACAACAGATTATTCCTGTAGGCGCGTCTGAAGTTGATTGAGTGCGCCTGCCCCCAGTGATTTCCAGAAAGATACCGTCGACGTATCGTTTGTACCCGTGGATCTTGTCATTCAGGTCCTTGAGGGCCAATTCTTCAACACCACACATGTAGGCATTAGCTAACAAGATATTTAGGGGTGATCCCGTAGCCACACCCTCGACTTCTTGGTACAGTTGGCCTACCGGGCATCTGAATAGTGCTTCTGTTGTGTATGCTTTCAGCATGGACTTCAACAACTTCTTGGGCAGGTTTGGTGGCCTTTGTTTGTGGTTCTCAGAGACGAATCCTAGCATGATGTCAATGGATCATGCTAGGATTCGTCACCGGCACATTGGTGAACAAACATTCAACGTCAAAGGACGCAACTATTCCCTTTGGTTTACTCTTGATTACCGTGATCAAAAAATTTACCTTCAGTTTATATTCAGTATATATTTAGATATATAAAAATAAATATATATATTTATATATAGGTATATATGCATATATACACCCACACATATATATATATATATACACATATATACATATGTCTACACAGAGACACACACACACACACACCCACACATACACACACACACACACACACACACACACACACACACACACACACACATATATATATATATATATATATATATATATATATATATATAAGCATAAACTAAACATATTCTCAAAAACAGTGAAATTATAATGGACATGTCTTCGTAAATAGATGGAGGCTGGGTAGTTTTTCCAAGACCAACTAGATTAAGCAGTCTGTAGCGTGGATAAGTTGGAGGTGAAGCTAAGTGGAGCGGCGCTCCACTGGTTTGAAAGACCAGTATTATAGATAGGTCGGCCCGGCATCATCCCTAATGGTTACTCACCTCCGAGTGTACAACCCACCACTGATCGACATGAATAATACTACAACACACTTGGATCTAATTGTATGCTAATGGCCGTATTCATGAATTAACTACACTAATGATCGTACATTTATGGCAGCTGACTGTCAGAAACATAGCCACTCGGATGGCAACATCCAGTGGCGTTCAAGCGACGCTCAATCTGTCCGAGCAAGGACAAACACGAGCGTTTTTCAGTAGTTCACACAACGCGAGTATCGGTTGGTGATTGATATTATTGTGATATTATATTATTCCTTGCGAGTTCTGATAGCTCAGACACTAAAGGTTGAAGTATATAAAGAAAACGGTGCACAGAGAATGATAACGGGTGGATGGTGCCGTATGGTATGTGGTCCTTGGCTTGCACGTGTGCGCGCCGACGTGTCAGGCGGCACCATCCACCACCTCCCACATGCGGCAGGCGGACATTCGGCTCACTCTAAGGGCTGACCAGGTCGTCGCAGCTCCACCCTGTCCTTATAAGTCGGCCCAGTGAAAGGATCGGGCACCAGAACCTGGCTTCTCAGGGCCGACTCCTCCGCCCCGCGGCTTGCTGTCAAGCCAGCGACGAGGTACAGATGGCGACATCTGTTATCAATAACTGAACTAGCTGCCGTGGGCAGTACGGTACCGACTAGATCCTGGCACACAGGACGCAACTAAGCAACGCGAGCCTGGCGATGAGTCACAGTCGCCAGATGGAGCAGACAGGTGAGTCAGACAGCAGAATTACGGACAACTTTTCCCTCATCTGAATTTCTCTCTTTGGAATACTTACCCCAGTGTGAAATATTCGGTAGACGATTGCAAGGCACCCCTACAACGCCAAATTCACCAGCACCACTAGAACATATGGATACAACACATCTCTGCACAACAAAAATCCAACCACACCTATGACATAAAACTAACGGCGAACACATTGAACATATCAGTTGCCGGTCGTGTCTCGAGCTGCATGGAGTGTTCAGTATTACCTGCTTGCCACGTACAGAGCCACTGATCACTCCGCCCTGCCAGTTTTGGTGCGATTGACTGCTGGCCGTATCAGTTTATTTTCCATTTTCGTGGGGTGACACCCGTCGCTCTTTTTTCTCAGATTCTTTCCTAATGGGGTGACACCCGTCACCTCACTCCATTTTCGTCTCCGTTGCACTTCCTTTCCATTTGTTCTTCGTGCGCATTTAGATCTTGGTTGGATAGGGTTTTTTCCCCGTGATGGGGAAAAAGAGGAAGAAGGATGCTGACCCATGCTCGCCGACGGACTCCGACTCGGAATTCTCACCTTTGACCACACCTGACCAACGCGTGAACACGGAATTGGCCCCTGATGCTCCCTCGCTTAATCCGACCGTTGATGACCCGCGCGGGAATGATGATGCCACGGACGCGCTCTGTGCATCACCGACCCCAGCCCGTCCCAAGACCACGACCTCGCCTCGCAATCTGGACAGGACCATCACCCTCCACGCTGTTGACCCTTGCTCGAACCAGACCACGCCCTCCCACCCTGAACCAATCCAATCCGTCGAACCCTACCTCGACAATGCTGGCTCTTACATAGTAGTCAGGCCTGTCGAGGAAACCGTTTCCTTCCGCCGTATCAACGTTTTCTGGCCGACGAAACAACTCCTCGGCATATGTTCCTTAGCCAATCCTGACATCGAAGCCCTGCCAACGGTACCCTTGTCATAAAATATCAAACCAGAGCCCAGACGAAAGCCCTCCTCCGCACTGTATGGGTGGCGGGTCTGCCGTCGGTGGGGTGTCGGGGGTGGTGGCGGGTGTGGGTGCGAGGTGTTGTGTGGGTGTGTGTGTGGGGGGGGGAGTGGGGTGGGTGTATGTGGGGTGAGTGGGGTGGGTGTATGTGGGGTGAGTGGGGTGTGGGTGAGTGGTGTTCGAAATAGTGCCTAAACTCGGGGTGAGTGGTATTGGTGTGTGAAATGTATTTTAGATATTGCTAACCTCGACTGGAACTGACTGAACTACTTGAACTGACTGAACTTATTGAGGGCTTGACCTAAATCACTCCTTTGTTGATTGTGCCCATGTCAGTGGTGTATTGTGTTGTGTTTTGCCGCCACCTCCACCACACATTCCCCAAACCCAAACCGACGTGATGTTGGTTTAAGTTGCCGTCCCTAACACGAATTTATATATGTGCGAAGTCAAAGTTTTGGGTACAACATATAGGTAAGTGAGAGTCTTTAGCCAGATTGTAGTCAATACGTCGCATAAGAGAATTGATGAGAATTGAATTTGTCATTGGTTTGAATGACATGTCCCGTGTTGGGACTTTTTGAACGCTAGCAATAATATAATTTTGCAATAATGGTTTGAACACTCACTACCACCACCCGGAAACGATCAGTCCATAG
>JAOTOL010001503.1:0-155000 GCA_034440575.1 Imbricaverruca yamaguchii | reverse complement strand
CGGATGGGACAAAAATGTAAAAGCTTCATGAGGAAAACATAAGCCTCTTTACAGCACCACCACATTTTGTGGTAAATCCATCGCAATTTCCCTCCATTCCAATCGCAATACCACCAAGGGCACCATCTTCGCGCCGGAGCTTCGCTTCATATCAGAGGAAGATATTCAAGCGGAGCTCAGGCCGGAGGGGGTGACCCATGTCCGCCGCATGACATCCTTCAAAGACGACCAGAAACGTGATACGAGCCTCCTTGTCAATTCGAAGAACACCACCTAACCCATGCATCTTTACAAATTCTCCCAAATCTACACCACGAATATTTAGGTTCTGCCCAAAAGCGAACCGGCCTTACAATAGCTTCACACATCAAAACATATTCTACACAACTCCAATACAACATTCCACATATTACTGCTCTTCCTTCACCAACTACGCCACCGTGGCAAATCCCCGAACGACACATTTTTTATCTCACCACCACTCCAAAATCACAGCTTTAACCGGAATACGTCAAACAAAAATTACACCAGTTTCGTTCTCGATATCATCATGTTCCTTTTGTCTTCACCGATGGATCTAAAGACACAAATTACACGGGAAATGCCATCGTTTTAGAGATACACAAAACAGCATCGCTTGCCAAACGGGACCCCCATTTTCATGTCCAAATTACATGCCATCCTCATTGCCCTTCGCTATGTCCGCAGCCGTTCAATTTGTCACCCCATGCGCAGTGTCGTCATTTGTTCCGAATCCAAATCCGTTCTTTAATCACTTTATTCCCTTTCCTTTTCACACCATTGCCATATTTCCATTTGTAGCCGAATAGAAACACTTCATTTGATGTGCATCGAGGTCCGTTTCCTGTGGATGCCCAGTCACTGCGGCATCCCAGGGAACGACCAAGCAGATGAATTAGTTAAATCATCATTACTACGTCCAAACATAACAGAATTTCCACAACATTTCGAAGCCATTAAATCAACGATAAAACAGAGCATCCGACAATTTTGAAACAAACAATGGACTGAAACTACAAGACACCACTTAATTACGTTTCATCAAACCCGCCATCGATAACTGGACCACATCATATCAGAAAGAACAGACAAAAAGGAAAAATTTTATCTCGGCTCCGCATCGGTAATACTTTTCTCACCCATCGATAGATTTATACTGCTTCACACCGACCTTCATGCCCATCATGCAAAACTCAATCTTACAGTTTCACATATTCTTATACACTGTCAACAGTACCATGACCATCGAAAAACACTTACAAACTACTGCCATACACACAACGTCCCATTTTCTTTTGCGCACCCTATTAGGGGATAGCCACCATTTGCTCATTAATCTACTTTTACATTTTCTCAAGAAAACGAACTTGCTTCAGGACATATAAATTGACTTTCGTGACATAATCTTTCTTATTCTTTCCGTTCCTAGTACAAAATTGCCTGAGCAGCCCGACGAGCTCACCATAATAACATGCGCACGTCAGGGGGGCAGATACCTGCCCCCTCCGGTTTTTCCTCATTTGTCACCAATCTAATCGGGTTAGCAATGCTAAACCTCGCTTAGCTGTTCATTGGTCTTTTCCGCATATCCTCATACATGTTTTAACCTGGATCATCTCAGGTCAGGTCACCAGGTCAGGCAAAGTGACCCAACTACACTCGGAGTGCTAGGTGGCATAACTTCCACAATGATTGGGCGATTTATTTCAAACTTATAACATGTCATGATCTCATCAGGAACCATAATATGTATATCGTTTTTTTTTTCGTGGCACCGACCTCAGTATCAGGTCGCGGTTATGGTTTCCCCATTATAGGGCTATGGTAAAATATACAAATGTTTCCTGGTTACATATTTGCGCTCGGAATGATCTCACAACGGTTGTGGCATGTAGATAGAAGCTATGCTCAATGTTACCGCTGACATTTTTGCTCAGTGACCTCACCAAGGTCATCTGAGATCACTGGAACATTTCTGCGCATTTTATCGCACTGCATTGAGCTAGAAGGCTGGAATTACCGTCATTGTGCTTGTATCGCCAAGACGTGTCTATTGATACATTACATGACCTCCCTAGGCGACTTCATGACCTTGACCTGAGGTCATGACTTCATGATCTTGACCTGAGTTTCGGTTGACGTGACCTTAAATTACACCGCCTATTGTCGGTAGCGCATTTCAAGGACTGTCGAATAACGTTCGCCGTTTGCTTCTACCCAGTGACCTGAATGTTGACCTGAGCGAAAAAATAATGACCGAAACACTTTCGATAGAACCCGTCGCCAGCTATCCAACGCCGTTTTCCGTTTGTCGCTAGCTAGCATAGTTCTAGAGATCTTAGGGATGCAGACATCTGCCCCCGGACATGCGAAGTTGGCGCGGACCTCCGGACGTGCGAGTGTTAAATGTAAAATATACCGAGCTGTGCAGTTCCCGTGTTCCCGCGCCACCTCCCGTGTAGTTCACACCGACTCGCACAATTGCCGGACGTCTATGGAGAGGGCAGTACTATTTCGCTTCTAAATACCCATCACTCTTTTCCTTTGTTTCTTGGGGTGACACCCGTCACTCTTTTCTTTCGTTTCTGGGGATGATACCCGTCACTCCTTTCCTTCGTGTCTGGAGGTGACACCCGTCACTCTTTTCTTTCGTTTCTGGGGGTGACACCCGTCACTCTTTTCTTTTGTCTCTGGGGGTGACACCCATCACCCCGCGCGATTTTCCACGTCGTACTTCCTTTCCCTGTGTTTCCCTGTATTCTCGTTTGTTTAGGTTCCATTAGGTAGGTTTTTTCTCCTGGATGGGAAAAACACGCAAAAAGAACACAGACCCCAGCTCGCCACCGGACTCCAAATCTGAATACCCTCCATTGAACACACCTGCTGACCAACGCTCGACCCCGAACTTGACTCTTGATGCTCCCTCACTTAATCAAACCATCGATGACCCGCGCCGGAATACCGCTTTGGATGACGCCATGGAAGCCCTCTGTTTCTCGTCGACCCCTGCCCGTCCCAAGACCACGACCTCGCCTCGCAATCCAGACCAGACCATCACTCTTCACGCCGCTGACCCTTGCTCGAACCAGACCACACCCTCTCCACCTGAATGTACAATCCAGCGAACCATACCTCGACAGTGCTGACTCGTACGTAGTCGTTAAGCCTGTCGACGAGCCCGTCTCCTTTCGTCGTGTCAACGTTTTCTGGAAGACTAAACAGCTCCTTGTCATCTGCTCTTTATCCAATCCCGACATTGAAGCCCCAGCCAACGAAACCCTTGTTATCAAGACCCAAGCCCGAGCCCATACAAAAACCCTCCTCCGCAACACCACATTTTGTGGGAAATCCGTTACCGTCACTCTCCAATCGGGCCGTAACACTTCCAATGCCACCGTCTTCGCGCCGGAGCTCCGCTTTATGTCTGAGGAAGACATTCAGGCGGAGGTCAGGCCGGAGGGGGTGACCCACGTCCGCCGCATCACTTCCTTTAAAGACGACCAGAAACGAGACACGAGCCTCCTAGTCCTTGCCTTTAATTCTACCACTCTTCCCAAAACCCTCATCGCCGGATACCTTCGCTACCAAATTACTTGTCTTTATCCCCAATCCTCTTCGCTGTTTCAATTGCCAGCGCTTTGGACATGGCAGTAAGACTTGTCGCCAAACAGCCCGCTGCCCAAAGTGTGGTGAACCACCTCAACCTGACTCCACCTACTCCAAGCCTGCCCAATGCCTCAACTGTCACACATCAGACCACCTCACCACTTCCAACCTCTGCCCAGTCTGGCGACGTGAAAAGGAGATTTGCGCCGTCAAGGTCACAACCGGGGTGTCTTACCCCTAGGCCCGGCGGTCAGTCAAGGCCACCTCCCCATCAAATAAAACGTTTACCCAGGCTGCCATCGTTGCTCTACCCACGCGTCGAGTCAACACTACTACTACCTCGATCCAAACTGACATGATTCCCGGCTTAACACAACTAAAAAAACTTGCATCACTCACCACACCTACACAAACCACCCCGGCTCAGAACACACAGACCATTCCGACCAAACAGACTCCAACGAATTCTGCAAGGAATGCCAGACCACGCGGCCATTCGGCTGCCGGGTAAATGCGCGCAACTTCGGGGGCTCGCCGACTGATCCCGGCGCTCCTGGTGCCGGCTGGCGTCCATGTGACCCAACCAACTCCCAGCCGGCTGGCGTCCCTCGCGGCAGTAGCCGGCCGCCGTGAGCCGGCCGTCAAGGTCACCAATCAGCCAGACGGCACGGTTGGAGCCGTCCGAGCTCAATCCACACACCCGCATGATTTCCGCACATGGATGAGGCACGCACCAAAAAGTGCACACAAACATTAATTGTTTATGGCATATGTCCCTATTATTGCAATATAATTGTCGCAGTTTGATATCAAAATGGGCCGAAATTAGGGTATTCTTTAGCGTTCTCACACTCATTCTTATCGCAATTCAAGAAACTTTGTTTTTACGTACAGATACATACAACTTCAATTTCTTTAACTACTCTTTGTACCGTGGCGACGAGGTCCGTGAATCACACCGCAGCGGCGGTACAGCCATATGCATTAACAATGATTAAGACTTGTCGCAACCAAACTAACACAAACTAACAAACACAACCAAATTATACTCAATTCACCTTGACAGGTAGTAGCCTGCACTTCACGACTACATGGAAGAAATGTAGATGTTTGTTCAATCTATATTCCACCACAAACAGATAATACAAACATTTTGACACAAATAGAAAACCTCATAACACAATTCAAGAATTCTTTCATATTACTTGGCGATTTGAATGCCCATAACCCAGCGTGGGATAAAACACGCACACTTACAGACACTCGTTGACGCATAATTGAACAAATTTTAGACCGACATAATTTAGTAATACTGAACACCGGAGAGCCAAACTTTTTTTCACCTGGGATATAATACCAAAACATCTCTTAATTTATCAATATGCTTGCCGACTCTTGTCAATGATATTGACAGGACAATTGACACCGACATTCACGACAGTGACCACTACCCCATCAAATTAACACCCACATTTTCAACAGCAACCTATACCACGCCCAGTTTTATCCCCCGCTGGAAAATTTCGAAGGCCGATTGGACAACTTTTCAGGAACTTTCTCATATTCAATAGAACCCCAGCATTTTTCCCGTCCAAAACATAAGCCAATTTACAAAAACACTTTTCGAAGAAGCTTCCACTAACAGAACATTTCACAAAAAATACCAGTCCCTTGGTGGTCGATCGAAGTTTCCCGAGCAATAGCCGCAAGAAAAAGAGCATTTAAAATATATTTACGCCATCCCGACAAAGAAAATTTAGTCCACCGTAATTATGAACGTTCGAAGACACGCCGCAGCATTCGCGAAGCTCGTCGCCGTTCTTGGTCATTATATTTACAGCAACTCACCTCTCAAACACTGGACGCTACATGACCGACGTAGTCGATGCGCCCCTAAACCCTAATAACCAACCAACCAACCTCTCAAACATCTCTAAGAAAGATCTGGCAGTTAATCCGCCGATTATCAGGACGCACTCCATTTAAATCACTCCCGACCCTCAAAATTCAGAACACCACAATTACAGATCCACACACAATAGTAAATACAATAGCGGACACCATGGCTCACAATAACCCTGACAACAAACACAGACCGGATTTTTACCAAATGCACAACACACATTTCACACCGACTTGGCACAATTCGATTCGGACAACACTGAAACATTCAATATCCCTTTTTAAGTTTCAGAACTGGATACTGCAACTTCCTCCGCCGGTAATACTTTTGTAGGCCCCGACAATTTACATTATTCTTTTTTCAGTCATTATCTAAATACACAAAACATTGCATCTTACAAACATTTAATGGATTATGGTCTGGCCATACTTTCCCTGAATCCTGGAAGGAAGCCCTCATCATTCCTATACCAAAACCAAGGAAAAACCACAACAGCCCCAACAATTTTCGACCCATCGCACTGACCAGTTGTCTAGGAAAACTTTTAGAACTTATGATTGTAAAAAGACTAACTTGGTAGAAACAAATTATCTTTTACTTCCAATTCAATGCGAGTTTCGTCATGGCCACAGTACAATGGATCATCTCATTCGATTAGAAACTGACATCCGGATTGATTATAAAAAACATGAACACACCATCGCGGTATTTTTGGACATTAGTAAAGCGTATGATATGGTACACAAACCGGCCTTCATTTCCAAACTTCTTCACTTCGGTATAAAAGGAAATTTAGCTCATTATTTGATATGATTTTTGTTTGGTTCCCGTCATTCTCGTCTTCGGTGCCGGTCAACAATTCCTGAATTACATTTCATGAATAACGGATTACCACAAGGAAGCTGTTTATCACAAATCTTATTCAACATCATCATCAACGAAATTTTCACCGACATACCACCTCGGATATCATACTCCCTTTTGCAGATGACAGCGCAATTTGGTGTACAGATAAAGATGAAACACATTGCTTAATTAGACTTCAAAACGTACTTGACCGGATACACTAATGGTTAATCAAGGACGGTTTCACATTTTCGCCACCAAAATCTGTCACTGATATTCAGCAAATCGCCTCTAAACCCACGACCAGAAACACCACTTCACCTCGGAAACACTGACATACCTTTCGTAAATTCGTTTAAGTATTTTGGTATCATTTTTGATCGTAAGCTTTCCATGCATCAACACATAAAACACGTCCAGGCCAAATGCTTCCACAGACTCAATTTATTTCGCTGTGTTAGGTCTTCATTATTCAGATCCGATCGTCACACACTTTTACAACTGTACAAATCATTAGTTCTTCCCATCATAAAATATGGTTACATAGTTTACGCAGGTGGCAGTACCTCCGCTTACATTTTTTTAAAGGACACTACAAAATACATTGATCCGAATAGCACTCGGTGCAATAACTACGTCCCCGATCACGTCTTTATAAACCGAATCCGAAATTCCACCATTGTCTCTCCGAGGAATGGAACTAACACTTAGGTATGCTACAAAAATTCAGTTTCAAGAACACCACCTCACACACGCATCCTTACAAGTACTCCCCAATCTACAACATGCATATTTAGGTCACGCCGAAAAGCGAACCGGCCTTACCATAGCTTCACGCATCAAAACATTTTCTAAACAACTCCAATACAATATGCCACATATTACTGCTCTTCCTCCTCAAACTACACCACCGTAACAGAAAACCAAAATACATTTTTTATATCAAAACCACTCCCAAATCGCAGCTTCGCCAAGCCTACATCAAACAAAATTCCACCAGTTTCGTTCTCGCTAACGACACGTTCAGTTTGTTTTCACCGACGGATCGAAAGACGAAAATCGCACAGAAAATGCCATTATTTCAGGTACATATCCACAACTACATCGCTTGCCAAACGGGACCTCCATATTCATCGTCGAAGTGCACGCTATTCTCACTGCCCTTCGCTATTTTCGCAATCGTTCAAATCGTCACCCAAACTTGCTCTAGGAATTCTAATCTGACTTTCACATCGTAATCTTTTCATTCTTCATTTTACGGCACGAAATTGCCTGAGGAGGCTGAAGTGTCAAATTTAATACAACCAAATCAAATCATTGAACAATACGAATCAATCTTACCGACAAAAGCAAGTCATCGCCATCTTCGTTTTGCTTTTGTTTTTACCGACGGACCTAAAGACGCAAATTACACAGGAAATGCCATTGTTTCAAGCACACACACAAACTAGCATCGCTTTCGAAACTGGACCTCCATTTTCATCGCTAAATTACACGCCGTCCTCACTGCCCTTCGCTATGGCCGCAACAGTTCAATTTTTCACCCCATGCTCAGTGTCGTCATTTCTTCCGACTCCAAATCTGTTCTTTAATAACTTTCTCCACTTTCCTTTTCGCACCATTGCCATGCTTCCACTTATAACACAATAGAAACGCTTCATTTGATGTGTATCGAGGTCCGTTTCCTGTGGGTGCCCAGTCACTGCAGCATCCCAGGGAATGACGAAGCAGACCAACTAGCAAAATCATCATTACGACTTCTAAACATCACAGAAATTCAACAACATTTTGAAGCCATTAAATAAACGATGAAACAGAGCATCCGACATTTTTGGAACAAACAATGGACTGAAACTACAACCCACACACAATTACGTCTCATCAAACCTGTCATCAACAACTGGACACTATCACACAAAAAAGAGACAAGAAGAAAAAGTTATTTCGCGGCTCCGCATAGGTCACTTTTCTCACCCATCGATATATTTACACTACTTCACCTCTACTTTCATGCCCATCACACAATACTCACCCTACGGTTTCACACGTTCTCCTACACTGTCAACATTATCACTATCATCGGAAAACACTTATCAACTACTGTCGTGCACACAACATCCCCTTCTCTTTGCCCACGCTATTAGGAGATCAACACCTTTTGTCATCAAAATACTTTTCACCTTTCACTGGCAAACAAACTTGCTCCAGGAATTATAATCTGACTTTTATAACATAACATTTTCCTTTCTTCCACGGTGCGAAATGGCCTGAGTAGGCCGAAGTGCCTATTTGAATTAAAAAACAAAAAACAAAACAAAATAAAAGCAAGCCACATAAAATGACCTTTGGTTAACATGCAATGCAATTAGTTAATTATTATTTATTCTGAATATGTGATCATCATGACTTAATGTTCTTGGCAAGTTAATACAACAGAAGGCAGCTAGTGTGCCAAATTGCTTATAATCAATTCAATCTGATATTTTCTGTTTTGTTTTGAACATTGAACATGTGTTAATCTACCATCATGTTGACATATGACAGAGCATGCTGCCTGGTGATGTTATTGTCCTTAAATTGTAAATTGCTGCCAAGGCAGGGAGGGGTGTCGTGGACAACTGGTGTTCCTGGAATTTCCTGCTGCAAGGATAGTTGACAACTTCCCACACATGGTCCTGGCAAGTGTTCTTTTCACTTGCGATAGAATCCTTGCTCCTCTATCATCTTATCTAGGCATAAAACTATCTAGGTTTGTTTGTCTAACTATGCTTCTTAATGGTGTCAGCTTTACCTCAAAGTTCCTTTTTCCATTTTACTTTCCGATCATGCATTGTCCATTTTTTGTGTTCCAATTCATTGTTCATGCACAATTATTATTCCAAGTTTTCCATTTCCAGAACTAATCACCATTTCCAGTTGGCTCTTTCCCTGAGTAATGAGTGGGCTTAAACTTGAAGGAGCTACATTGGAGTTACTAGGGAATTATTTGAGTAATAAGTACCTTCCTGATGAACATATACTGTCACAGTGTAAATATTATTCATTACCTCAACCACTTAACTTGAATGTTGGGTTCTCAGTATTTCATATCAATGCAAGGTCCCTCAAGAATAAATTTGATGATGTTATTAATCCTCTAGCAAATTTTGATGTTGATTGGTCAGTTATTTGTGTGTCAGAGACATGGCTGGAGAAAGATTTAGAGCAATACTTTTGTCTAAAAAATTATAATATCTTTGCATCTAGTAGAAAAGAAGGTGAAGGTGGAGGTACAGCAATATGTAAGTAATAGATATGAGGCTAGGAAAAGAAAAGACCTAGAGAGTGATCATTTTGAGACAAGTTTTTCTGGAATTCAAAATGAAGTTGGATGTACCAGCAAAGAGATTCCTAGTGGGGGAAATATATAGACCTCCAAACCTGAGCCACACTTTATTTATGGACTACTTGGAAAAAAATACTTGATTCATTGGAAAACACTAAGTGTACATGTGTCATAGCAGTGGACTTCAATTACAATCTTTTGAAATATCACTCTGATAAACCAACACTTAGTTTTATGAATATGTTAAATTCTTTTGGATTTTTCCCAACCATCTCGAAAGCGCCACGGATTTCTAATAATTCTGATGCCCTTTTGTGTAATATATTTATAATTGATGTTAATGTCTTGAACAATTCAGGCATTCAATTTCATGATTTATCAAATCATTTTCCAGTTTTTCTTAATCTGTCATTAATTCAAAGCACAATTAAAACAAGACATTCAGTAACAGTCTTTGATAAGAATAAAATCAGTGACTTAAATGATCACCTCATTAGTACCTTGGAAGCCTTTCAAGATGAGGCCGATGCTAATCAAGCATGTAAGAAACTTGTTAAGGCTTATGAAACAGGTATTACAAAATTATATAAAGCCTTTACACCCAGTAGAAGAAAAAATAGAATTAAACCATGGGTAAACCCTGCACTTCTGTGTTTAATAAATACCAAAAATTAACTATATGTAAAAAATATTAGGAGTATAATTTTACTGAATGAAAATAAATACAAAATGTATAGGAACATACTTTGCAATGGGCTGCAATAATTCTGATGCCCTTTTGTGTAATATATTTATAACTGATGTTAATGTCTTGAACAATTCAGGCATTCAATTTCATGATTTATCAAATCATTTTCCAGTTTTTCTTAATCTGTCATTAATTCAAAGCACAATTAAAACAAGACATTCAGTAACAGTCTTTGATAAGAATAAAATCAGTGACTTAAATGATCACCTCATTAGTACCTTGGAAGCCTTTCAAGATGAGGCCGATGCTAATCAAGCATGTAACAAACTTGTTAAGGCTTATGAAACAGGTATTACAAAATTATCTAAAGCCTTTACACCCAGTAGAAGAAAAAATAGAATTAAACCATGGGTAAACCCTGCACTTCTGTGTTTAATAAATACCAAAAATTAACTATATGTAAAAAATATTAGGAGTATAATTTTACTGAATGAAAATAAATACAAAATGTATAGGAACATACTTTGCAATGGGCTTAGGAATGCGAAACGATTATATTACAAGAGGGCATTCCAGAATAGTAAAGGTGATGGCAAAAAAAACATGGAAGTATTTGAATGAAATTACAAACAAGAATGAATTGCAAAAAGTTCCTCCAATGTGCTTTGTTGATAACTCTGGGGCTACCTGTGTAAATGAACAAATACCTGACAAATTTAATACATTTTTTTCAACGATAGGTAGTCAGTTGGAAACAAAGATACCTGCGACACACATCAGTCCATTATATTATCTTACACAGCCTAATTATACAAGCATTACCAATATTCCTTCTGTTAATGATGCTCAAATTGAAGACATTATTAATGCAGTGTACACCTTGCAGTGAACCATTATCATGGAATGTCAGTTATCCCACTGTGGAGTAGAAATATAAAAGCAATTTGAACGTATAAACAGCTTTTCTTTCACTGGAGTGGAAGCCATGGTGTCCATCTAGGGCACATATAATTTATGCCATGGCCCTTCCCATTATTTCACACATTTTACTCAAAAACATCATACAAGCTTTTACTGTTTGTTCACATGACGCCACAATGTCCTGGATTTGAAAGAGAAATGTTAGCTGTTGTATTATCACTATAATAGATTATCTACGTTTTCGAGCTTCATATTTTCTTGACAATCGTTTAGTTTGGCGCCGCAAGCACTCGCCTTGTTCTCCATGACGTGATTCGGTTCAACAACTTTGAGTGTAAATACCCGATCCAGACTTCTCTGCATCTTCTGCTCTGCATCTGCATCTTCTGCATCCCATAGCTGACTGAGCCAGAGCTGGCTGAAGAGACTAATCTAAACACCGAGCGAGGTGCCTGGTGCTTGAGTTTCCAGCAGAAAGCTTTGTAGTCCTAGGAAACTGTACGCGGTCAATATGGTTGCTGGGGTGCAACATGCATTAAGTGTCGGACTAAAAAAATAATCGTGCATGAGTTGATGCATGGCAAGTGAATGCAATGTGGATTGTCGGCCAGACCGTGCAGCAAAGTCTGTTTCTGGTGGTGGATCAGCTCGGCAACGTGAGTACCTGTCCATATACAGAAGCCTGGAGCCGGTGCTGCCGACACCACATGCTTTCTCCACACGCTCATATAGTCAATATGGTCAGGGTGGAAACATCAGTCCGACTTGGTGTGCTTCTGGCGAACTAATTTTGTGTGAATGGAGTTTGAAATTCCACATTTCGATTCATGATGGTATATGCATTCATCAAGCAGTTCTTGAAACCGCAAAACAAAATTGAGAAGATCGGTTATGTAATAAACTCGTTTGCAGTACATGCTTGGCGTGTTCGGTAGGGTTCCTAGTGTTCACGTACCATTCGGTGGCCAGGAAAAAGGTTAATACTGAGAGTTCCCAATGGAATATTGAAGAAAGGAATGCTTTTGTTCCAAAAACATGTACCTCGCCTTCGCCTGAGCATGAAATTTCCTCACCTTCCCTTTTGCATGGAAGGGAGTGGCTGTAACCCTCCCCATGATGTTTCAAAACATGTGCGCCTTTAACCCGTCGAACACCGGATACATATTTCGCCAATAAATTTTTATTATTTTTGGTCGACAGCCAACTAATCGAATAAGTACAAAGCTGTTGGAAATAGGTTATCTTGAGGCGTTTTCGAGATATGACCTGACACTATAAGGTCAAACTAGTACTGAGCGCTGCGCGCGGTCCGGACGCCACGCGCGCTCGACCCGGCACGGCGGCCGCCGTTTGGCACATGGGGAAGGGCAAACAAATGGTCGCTGATTCGAAGTAATCAACCAATATGATTATCGATCATGGTTTCGGGTACTATCATTTCAAAGTCAGTCAAATGTGCTTGGTTAGGGAATTTGACCGATTTGCAATCTTGCATGTTCACATATTTCATCACGCTGAAAACTTTGTTGTCATTCCAGTGGACTGCTAGGATTTCTTCCGTCATTTCAAACCGGTGGTAAAACGCATTTCGTTTATCTTTTCAAGGGCCTTTGTTGGTTTGCTGGGGCATTCTTCCATTCCGGTTTTCTCTCACATTATCGATTGCACCGATACCCCGATTCCTGAGCTCCGCAAACAGCGCCCGAGACGTTAATAAATTGTAAAAGTAGAACTGCTGACCTCTTGGATCCGAAACGATACATATGTCGAGCACCCCGCCCATCCCCATACCCATGCCCTGCAACTGAGGGCGCTGCTCCTTTCTACACTACGTCTTCACCGCACAAAGCTCACAATTTGTAGCCGAAACGGATGGGTTTCGGGTGGATGAACTGCTTCAGCTCGTGATATCAGTTGTAGCGGACGGTCATCTCGCCCACAGCGAGTTTTTCGCATCTATGCCAAACTTCCAGAACAATTCATTCAGTATATCAACCAATGGCAGCACTTTGTAAGCTCGATCCGTACTGGTCTGCTTCCTCGAGTTGCCTTGGACATGAAGATACTGATTTATTTTCATATACTTGCTGCGTGACATAGCCTTCCAACCTATGTCATGGGCTGGATCCTCTACCTCTGACCAGTATAAATTTTCGCCTGGCAGCGTAGCATATCCAGAAGAGATGCAAATCCTGGTGAACGTCTTCAGGTCGCTGTCATCTATCGAGAAGAATGGGCCATTTCTCACATGTAGAGCGATATGCAGTCTTCGTATGGACGTTTTGAAATATATCAGGAGTCAGCAGCTCTTCCATGATCTTTACTGGTGAATGTCCACTCAGTGATATTTTGACGATAGGTGCATCGAGCTAAATTGCATCCATTCCCCCATCTAGTGTAAAACATGCCGTCACACTTGCACGTTTTTCTCCTTGCGTCGCCTCTGTATTGGGATGCTGTCAGCTCCTCTCCTGACGTTTGACTTGGAGGGTTCGCCTGCTCGGGTTCATCCAGATCACGCTTAATATGCACTTACAGGGTGGCAGGAACGTCGTGCACTTCCGCAGGTCCAGTAGCATCGTCACCCAGCTCCTCGTCTGCATCACTGAGATCAGTCAGATGGCACGTATACGGCAATCAACCCATCTTCATCTTCCAGATAGATGTCGCCGATCATTTCGATAGCTTCGCTTGCAGATGCACGCCGTAACGTACAGCATGCACAGCACGAACATGGTGACGTCACTTTTGGGAATTGTTTTGGGGGTGGATCCGGACCCTACCCGTCGAGCGCTTTCCGATGACACCTCTTTCGTGTTCGTGCGACGCTTAGTTTGGATTTTAGGGGAGGGTTACTTTCCCCCGAGACAGGGTGTGAGGATCTGACCGGAGAGACGGCGCGGGTTAATGATGCCCTTCTATTCGACTACCACATAGGTGTCATCAATCCACGTTTAAAAAATCAAGGTGTAGGACAGTTAGAAAAATCAAGGTGTAGGACAGTTAGGCGACAACAGGTCTTCAGTCAAAGGATTGCGATCAGTGGAATAGTCTGCCTTCTGATGTCGTGCTGAGTACCTGATTGAATGTATCTAAAAATAGGATGCGTAACTTTTATGTTTCAAGTTGTTGTTTTTGAGTTCTAAGTAGTGGTGGATGGGGTGATATTTGTGCTAAGTTGCTGTGGACTGTGCATGCCCCCTTAAGCAGACATGGATGGAGTTGGAAAAATTATTGGTATTATACTCAAGTCACATGTGTATTATGAGATGGAATGAATAGGGTTGACTATGTAAGGTAGATAGACATTGATGAGTGCGGCGATGCTGGTGAATGCATTCTTTCGAATTAGTGATGTGGCATTGGTCGGGGTGACGCTTGTGTTTTTGCCAGGGTCATGGCATCTTCCCTTTACGAACTTAACCTGGATGGGCTCTTGTGGCTCTTATTAAGTCTGATCACTTTATGACTTTATGACTTTATCATTATTTCTGCCAAATTTAGTCTCCACCAAATACCATCCCTACCCTTCCCACAAATTGATAAGCCGTTGAGACAGTACGGCCAATGTCTTTCCAACGCAGGAATGTCAACCCAGATCTCACTATATGAACACTACCTCATATTTTTATCTGAACATATGGTACCAAAAGATCCCACTGGTCCTTAACGGGTTAATGCCACCTCGTTTTCTTCAATGTCTCCGACTACTAGCCACTTGCGACTTGTTACACTTGTCTCCAAGATCGAGGGTAAGATAAGATTCACGTGACGACATCGCTTTAGGAACTTTTGACATACTGTTTCAAAACATCATTTTATTGTACCAAAGGTAAGAACGGACGGCGCATCCTGCTTCAGGATTCAGCTGAACCACATAATTACCCACATGCCGAAAATGGTCAGCTGAGTTCATATTGAGTTCAGGGTCAGATGACTTTAACGTGTTGACCTCGTTTTAGAAGCTTTCGAAATGCTGTGTCGATACACTATTCTGTGTTCCTAGGAGAAGCAACGGACGCCACATTCCGCTTCAATGTCCAGCCTAACCACAGAATGGCCCAGAAGCCAAAAAGGTTCATCTGAGATTATGCTGAGTTAATTACTTCGAATGAACATCGAAAGCCCAATGGCCTATGTAAGCACTTCAACTGAGCCTTCCGTCATCCTTCCGTCACCTGGATAAGTGAGATTAATTGCCAATAAGTCGTGATCCTGGCTAACAATAACCTGACATATTCCCTCCTATAATGTCACGGCCCAGTGACCTACAAATAAAAGTTCAAAGTTGCATACTACGATGTAGGAGATAGATGTCTCATTAGTTATTGCAAATGGCGGCGCTGTCGACAATGGATGTCTGATTAGATATGGAAAGTGGCGACGCTGTCGACAATGGATGTCTGATTAGATATGGAAAGTGGCGGCGCTGTCGACAATGGATGTCTGATTAGATATGGAAAGTGGCGGCGCAGTCGATTTGTTTCATTCGATTTGGCAAGCAGCGGCGCTGTACACAATGGACCTCATATTAGATGTGGCAAGTGTTGGCGCACTCACGCGGTGATTTTCGTCTTTGTCGCGAAGAAACCTATAGGTGGGTTGAATCAACCTCGCCTACACAGGTGAGGTTAAGAGTGGATCGATAAGACACATAATGTGTCTTCCAGATAAGCTGAAATCACACTTTGAAAATCGCCCCGCTGAAGACAGCCTCCCTCAGCTAAATTATGGTTTCAAAGCGCCCGAAAATTCAGATATCCATCAGGTAGCCTTCGACGTGACAAGCTGCAGGGCAGCATGACACACTTACATCATGAACCCACCGCAGAAAGACGGCAATTGATTATCTTTTGGGATAGTGAAACACATTTATGATCTCCGATAGCTGGAAATTACTTTCTTCGCCTAATCTACAAGTAATGCTAATTATGCTTTCTCCATTTATTTCCGAACTGGTGATCTTGCGAACATCCCTCTCACAACCTATTTACATGCGAGTAATCAAACCTAAATATCTATTTGTCAGGTGCCAATAGACGCCCCTTTA
This sequence comes from Imbricaverruca yamaguchii, assembly GCA_034440575.1. Classification (NCBI taxonomy): domain Eukaryota; kingdom Metazoa; phylum Arthropoda; class Thecostraca; family Neoverrucidae; genus Imbricaverruca; species Imbricaverruca yamaguchii. Next base: position 138,640 of record JAOTOL010001503.1, on the reverse strand, counting down.
GAAAAGACCCTGTCGGTTTTGATGAGCGATGTCCATACTCGGCGGTCAGTCCCACATGCCAGAAGACGGACCCTGGCCAGTCTCCTGACAGTCGGCACTTTCCGTCCACGACGCCAAGTTATTACCCGCGTTCTGTGACGTCTCGAGACCGTAAAAGCCCTCATTTCGCATCGTTACCACCGGAGTCGTGGGTTTTGATGGGCCGAGTTCGGCTCTCAATGGGCTGCGAGCGCTCTCGGAGTAGTCGTACAAAACAATTCACCTTACAATGGCCATGTCTAAAAAGCTTAATGTGAAAGGGCGATAATTGTGTGTGCGTAAATATGAATAGCAAAACAAAAACAAACTTCCAGTCCAAAATTCGAACAATACATATCAATGGATAACGCAAAAAGTTCAACAGAAGCTTGGTAAATACACAGAAGGCCTGCAGTTACATTTTTTATCCTTCACACGATTAACTTGTGAGATTATCGAGGGGTAGCAAAATTATCGGTTACCGTGGCTCGAGGATGTGTTGACTGCGGACCGTGTTGGTCATTTTGCACCTAGTACTTTGTTTTGTGTACTCGGAGGTGTACAGCAAAAACTAAACCTTTGCTTCGGATCAACAACGAAAAAGTGAGCATGTTCCTTGGAAACAATTTGTCACAGGAAGGATACACCTTGTTGTTTTACTTTATTCACGAGCAATCATGATAAAATGCAAGGTCCGAATGAGTTGCTAATGCCAAAAAATAACCCGTGGAGCCAATGTGACCAGAGCAGGGCAAATCGCCATATTAAAAAAAAAACAAGTTAACAACGTTTTGGCAGACCGTTTCAATTCGTAATTCTTTCACTCAGAGCTAAATATGGTCTTCTCGTTTTGAATTTGAACTTCACCACAATATCTGTTGTGGAGTGGACGCATTTTTGTGTGCAAAAACAAGGGTTCATGATGGAGGTTAGTTGGTGGAGGCCCGGGCGGCTGGGCCTGAGCACCGGCCGGCCAGGTGTCGGCTACGTGGATATGATATCACGATACGTGGTCGGCGCACCCAGATCCTTTGGACTGGTTCAATCCAATAGAGCTCATCAAGCTCAGCGGTTGTGTGCGGGGTAAACTGAGCGGGAACACTGGAAAAATTAGAATGTCACAACGTGGCAAGGTGATGAGGTGCACTGGAAACAAAATTACCCAACTGAAAACAAAACTATCCAAGGCTCACGAGTAACTCTTTCAGGGTACTCGATGATGACAAATAATTTTAAATATTACCATCTTATTTGGGGTTAAGATACACACATTCGGAGCCTTGCTGAGAGAGTAACTACCAAATTAGGGTTGATTTATGAAGGGGTAGATATTCACTCTTTTGCGATCCACCTGCTACATGCTCCACTCAACTAATTGCAACGACAGTCGCGCAGGTCATGGGTAACTCTAACAGGGCGACCCGTAATTCGGGTGTTGTGACGTGGTTACCCAAAACAATTACCCTTAAGCGGATGTCCTTTCCAAAATTATAACTCTCAGATTGGTAGTTAGAGTCAGTCCGCGTGCGTTAGCCATCTTGTATTGCCGATGAATATCGAGCGAGAGCTGTCTTCATGGATGCTTTGCGAGGGGCGCATGGCTTTCCAGAACTTCACACTCGGGCATACATATAAAGGCATGTATGTATAGGGTTATAATTGACATATAAATCATGGAAATATGTCGTATCTATGTTGCTGGATATCACAAGTGGGTGGAGGGGAGTTTGCGCGACCCAGGTTTGGCACTCTGCCAATGCTAATTTATCATTTTCTCCATTAAATCCGAAAATATGTCCGGAAAATAAGGGTCACCTGGCTTCTCGAGAGATATCCAGCCACATATATGTCTACCAGGTCACTGTGCTATAAATATGCTATATGTTGCGGGATAGGTACAAACAATATTCTCAAATACGCACAGTTGATATCTTCATATTGTTCATCTTAGGAGGAGGCTTGCATAAAAGTGAGCTAAAGAATCGGTCCATGTTGTATTTAATTCAGTATGTGAAACGAAATGGAGACCAACAGAATAGGCAAGACTTTTCTTTTGATTTTGTGGCCCAATGTTTTTGAAAGCCATATCGATCTAGACTGGACTGAGCGTTCAAGGGGAAGTTTATGTGGCTGAACAGTGTCTTCGTCTGTCCCAAGACAATGTCTTGGTCTGTCGCAGGACAGTGTCCTGGTCTGCCACGGGACAGTGCCTTGGTCTCCCACGGGATAATGTCTTGCTCTGCCACGGAACAGTGTCTTCCTCTGCGACAGGACAGTGTCATGACCTGTCTTGGAACAGTGTCCTTGGCCTGTCGCGAGACAGTGTCTTGACCTGTCTCGAAACAGTGCCTTGGCCTGTCGCGAGACAGTGTCTTGACCTGTCTCGAAACAGTGCCTTGGCCTGTCGCGGGACAGTGTTATGACCTGTCTCGGAACAGTGTCTTGCTCTGCCACGGGACAGTGTTATGACCTGTCTCGGAATAGTGTCTTGGTCTGCCACGAGACAGTGTTATGACCTGTCTCGGAACAGTGCCTTAACCTGTCGCGGGACGATACCTTGGTCTGTCACGGGACAGTGTCTTGGTCTTTCGCGATACACTGTCTTGGTCTGCTGCGAGACAGTGTCTTGGTCTGCTATGAGACGATATCTTGGTCTGTCACGGGGTCTCGGGACATTGACTTGGTCTGTCGCAGTACAGTGTCTTTGTCGCGGGACAGTTGGTCTGTCACGAGACAGTGTCTTGGTCTGTCGCGAGGCAGTGTCTCGGTCTGTCGCGAGGCAGTGTTTCGGCCTGCCACGGGACAGCCAGTGCTTTTGGTCTGTCACGGTGTCTCGGGATATTGGCTTTGTCTGTTGCAGGACAGTGTTGTGGTCTATCGCAGGACAATGTCTTGGTCTACCGCAGGACGGTGCGTTGGTCTGTCGCGAGACAATGTCTTGGTCTGTTACGGCACGTTGTCCTGGTCTGTCGCGAGACAATGTCTTGGTCTGTTACGGGATAGTGCCTTAGTCTGTCACGGGATAGTGTCTTTGTCTATTGTAGGTCGATATCTTGGTCTATCACGGACATTGCCTTGGTCTGCCACGAGACGATATTTGTTTGTTTGTTTATTGGTTGGTTCACGACACACTTTATGCCCATTCACGGCTAATGGCGCCGCCCACACTGTTTCGCCGATGGGCCGCGGGATTGGGAAATGTCCTGTGTGGCGCTAGAGTCGAACCCGGGACCTTTGATACCCATAGCCCGACACCTTAACCACTCGGCCATCCCCGCCCCCACGAGACGATATCTTGGTCTGTCCCGGGATAGTGTTGGTCTGTCACGGTGTCTAGGGACATTGACTTGGTCCGTCACATTACGGTGTCTTTGTTGCGGGAGACATTGTCTTGGTCTGCCACGGAGCATTGTTGTGGTTTGTCGCGAGACAGGTCTGTCGCGAAACAGTGTCTTGGTCTGGCACGGGAAGATGTCCGGGTCTGTCGAGAGACGGTGCTTTGGTCTGTCGCAAGACAGTATCTTGGTCTGTCACAGGGCGGTGTCTTGGTCTGTCGCAGCAAGAGAGTGTTGTGGTCTGTCGCGTTACAGTGTCTTGGTCTGTCGCGAGACAGTGTCTTTGTCTGTCACGAGACAGTGTGTTGGTCTGTTGCGAGGCAGTGTCTCGGTCTGCCACGAGACAGTGTCTTGGTCTGCCATGGGACAATGTCCTAGTCTGCCACGGGATAGTGTCTTAGTCTGTCATGACATGGGTGTAACCACTGGAGGGGGGGGGGGGCTGAGTGGAACATGGCCCCCAATTTCTGGAAAGTGGCGATTTGTCCCCTTCAATTTTTTCCGTGCCCCCAAGCCTCAGCTACCTTAGTATCATCGCCGCAAAACTCTGCCTAATCCTTTATAAAGTGAAAATATGTATGCAAGGGAATCACCAATAAAAGCCGATGCAACCAATCAACAAGCTTCACAGGCAATGTGTCGTCACAAAATCTCCTAATGGTAAATCAGCAAACGTTATAAATTTCCGCTTCTATGCTATTCTCGAATAACATGAACTTTCATCTTCTGTTTTCGCTTGGGTGGAAAATTGTGCTCTGCTAGGCATCAACTTCACATTATCGCTGGACTTTAAACGTCTTAGGTTGCATTCCTCTATATTTTTTATTATTAAAAAAAATGGATCCGAATTCTTGCCGGGTTGGCTTTATGAACCAGGGTTATATTTCTAAGCAGAGCTTGTTGCGTGAACCCTGACCCCACCACCCGATCCATGAATTCCAGTTCAACGGCAAAACTTAGACAGAAGCTGAAAGTGCCGTCAATGCACCGACACGGCCGCCCGGTAGCTCGTCCCCAGCTTCAGTGGGCCCTCTCAGCTGGGGGCTAAACGTGAGCGCGTGAAGCGACTCGAACCCTGTGTTGCCAGTACAGGAAACACCAGTGCAGGCCAGCGCTCTAACCAACTGAGCTACCGAGGCGTACATACATTTGCATATCTTGAACAAATGGGACTCTGGGTGTTCTTGGGTATCTTCAAGAACATTAAAGGAAGTCATGGGCAGCAGGGGCGTCGATTTGTATCCTTTTGTGGAGGCCATGGCCCCACCAATGTTAATCTTGCCCCCCACCAATGTTGAACTTGCCTCCCCCAAATGTTCATTTGGGCCCCACAATAAACCATGCTGTTTTTATGTTCATAAGAAAGCTAAACGAAAAAAAAACCCCAAAAAAAAACACCATGATGTATAGAAAACTTAGTTGATGTTAACTAGAGTATTTTGTACTGTAAAGGAACATATTAAGTTTAAATAGTGGACTGACTCTCCACTTTTGCTGCAAGATTGAAAATTGTGCAAGAAAAAACAACAAAATAACTGGATTTCCCTCCACTGTGGAAGTACGACTTGCATCATAACATGCTGAGATCAGCAGATGTTGATGGATTATAAATCAATTTACCTTTAAAAAATTGCTATGCCACTAAACAATTCCATTGTTATACTGATGTTTGTACACACCACCAATCACACATGTGCTCAACTCAAGTTGAATCGAGAATAAACTCATGGGTCAGTCTTTTTTTGGATGAGTCACGAGTTGAATAATTCCATTCCAAAATATATCTTGAGTTCTGAATTGAATCACATATTTCTATTAAAAAATTAGTTGAATCATGAGTCACTTGAGTCTTGTGACTTAAATGCAAGCTATGAAAAAAATGATATAAAGCATGTATGTTTGTGAATAGTATGCCATGACACAAAGTAGGGAGCAAAACACAGCACAATTATCCTTGCATAGCATCGCAATTGACAAATTGTCAGCTGTCAGTGAGTAAAGAATCAGGCGCACTGAAGTTATTCACCAAAAACAATGACAGTAACCCCAAAAAGTACCTATTAATGTTAAGCTTTGTATTTATAATAAATGTCATGCATGAGTCAATCCTAGCGCAGGAACTCAAAACACAGAAGTGGGTTGTGATTGTGAAGAATAATATGGAACCGAATCAGTCCTGTACTGCAATAGGCATCTGCACTGAATAAAATAGCGTTGATTTGTTATTTACCACACGCGCGTGTGAAGCGCATGTGACAAATAACAAACAAAAGGTACGTTTGCCAGAGGGTAGATAGAAGTTATCCTTCAAGTCTGCATGACGTCAGATGAAGGTTTTTCTTAAATATGATATGAACTTGGTTGCGGAAAACTTTTCTGAAATCATACGCTATTGTCACTTTAATTTTTGTTTTTTCTACAAGCAAAAATATTTGTCTTCAGTTCACTAGGTTAGTTATAAACTTGTCCTGTTCTCTCCAGTGAACATTTAAAATGGGATGCCAAAGTTCGACAAGGTCGCGACCTTTGCCATCTCATTTTAGCATGGGGTCAAGTACTCGGGCTATGGGTGCCAAAGGTCCCGGTTTCGACTCTAGCGCCACTCGGGACATTTCCCAATCCCGCGGCCCACCGGCGAAACAGTGGGCGGCGCCATTAGCCGTAAATATGCATAAAGTGTGTCGTGAACCAACCAATAAACAACAACAATGGGGTCAAGTACTCGTATTCTGCGGACTAACACAAAGGTGCATAAGCAGATCAGATGACATTCCAGTTTGAACTGTACAATCATGGCAGGGGCGTCGATTTGTATCATTTCGTGGAGGTAATGTCCCCACAAATGTTGACCTTGGCCCATCCATGTTGATTTGGTCCTCCCAATGACTTTTTTTTCTTTTTTTTGTATCATTTTTCAGCTCATAAGAAAGCTAAAGGAAAAGAATGCAAATGACATGCTACTTAGAAAGCTTAGTTAACGCCAATCCGCACATTTTGTACTGAACTAAAAGATTTGGATTGGATAGTGGATTGACTCTCCACCTCTTACTACAAAATTGAAAATTGTGTAAAAAAACAAATAGGAGTCGGATTTTCTTCCACTTTGCGAGCACAACTTCCATCATAAAATGTTGAGATTAGCTGATATTGATATATTTAACGCCAGATTGTGTGGCATAATCTGCAATGCCACTAGATAACAATTGAACTGTCATGATGCTTGCACACATGACCAATAGCAAAAGCACCTGCATATGGAGCTTGATCTGGATTCATACCATTCTTAACTTCCAGACATGCACATTGTCAAGCATGCACAGAATCCATGTCAGCCAACAGCAGTCAGATATTGAGATTGTGGACATACAATGTATATATATATATATATACTTTGTGTATATATACATATATATATATATATATATATATATATATATATATATATATATATATATATATATATATATATATATATATATATATATATATATACATATTCAAAAGGCAACCAATCACACCATAAGCTTGATATTTACCTAGGTACCTACTCACCTAAATGCCCAATGTCAATGTGCATATATTCAACAATAATATGGGGAAAACCACTCTCAGCCTGAACAAACAATAGGCACATATGAACCAAATATATCTGCCAGCTTATGATACCATTAAATAAAAAGTCAGCAAGAAGCTGCATGCACACTGTATTATAATCACTATTCTTGAAGAAAGCAATAGGAAGGTACTAAGCCGTAGCTAACAAGACACTACACGAACCCTGTAGTTATACAAGGACAAACCCCATCACCAAATATCTGGATAGACTTAATAGACACTAGCGCGCATGAAATGTCACAATCGCGTTCTTCAGAACAACCAAAATCGTAGCATCCAAAGATAATGATGTTCAGTTACAGAATCACAAAATCTCAGGTTCAAATTTGCGGTTTCGGTCGACAAATATGAGACGGAGGTAAGACTTTAGTGATGCAATTTCGCGCAGTGTTTAGGAACAGTAGATGAAAAAGTTGGTAAAAAGTTGGTTTTCTGATTTGTGCTCAGGTATTCTCTGTTAATACCACATAGCTACCATAATTGTATTCAAGAATAGCTGGTTTTACTTTGCTTTGATCAATATTTTAATTCCATTGCTCTTGGTGCCTTTTCTGCCCAGGGTTTGGGCACCCAATGTTGCATTTCCGTCAGGGGTTGGCACAGCTTAGATAATTTCTGATGTATTACATTTTTAATGCAATGATTAGGAATGTGATGAACATGCTGCGACCGATCATTTTATTAAACTTGTGTGTTAAGGTGTTTTATGAATTCTTGGAATTTATCATTTGAATGCAATGTTTCTGAATGTGACTAAGATGATGGAACCACTCATTTAACGCACAATTGCCTGATCTTCAGGTTGGGAGCAAAATAGCACAAAAAGGGCTTTGAGTAGCGTGACAGGATTAAATATGTTTAAAAAAAAATAAAGCAAAAATGCAACATAGCCTAACCTACCTCCCTTTGGAGAAAAACAAAACCTTTATAAAACAAACACATTAGCATTAGCACAAACAAAATTACAAAAATAAAACTTTAAAGCACCAGGCGTTTGATTAAAAAAACTGTAAAATATTTCTCTTTTAAATCTAAAATATATGCCCATATTTAGATGGAAAAAAAATTCTTCATTTTTCAAAATAGAAATACCCAACCCAACCTAACCTAATCGAACATAAGCTATTTTTTAAAGAAAAACTCCATTTCCTGTTAAATTTTGTGAAGATTAAAAAATCAAAATCAAAACACGTAAACTAACCTGACCGAACCAAACCTAGCCAATTGTTTGCATTATGGAGGCAAATGTGTGCATAAACCTGTCTTGTTACCACCTTGAAACACAATATTTCTGATTAGGCTAGGCTTGGTTAGGTTATTTTAAACTTCAAGGAAGTAAATTGCCTGATATTTTTCCAGTTTTGTTTTTGGAATTGTTTTCTCCAAAGGCAGGTTAGACTGAAGTTAGGCTAGCTCATTTTACACTTTAATGCATTTGTTTTTATGCTATGCTACCTAACTCGAAGCCAAGTTTTGCGTTATTTTGCTCACCACGTGAAAATTAAAAATTTCCACAGAAAATGACTGATGCCATCATCTTAGTCACAGTCATAAACATTGCATTTAAAACATATATTCCAAAAATTTAAAAAACATCTAAAAGCGCAAATGTTTTATCCTATCCTCTGGAAGTACATACTTTTCAATAGGGAGTATGAATAACACCCAAAAGGGGCGTGGAGTTAGTTTATATAGCATAAAAACATAGTGAAAAAAATGTAAGATAACCTTACATAACCCGGTCCAACTTTCCACGCAATAAATTAATTGTTTTTATTAAAATTTTCCAGGCATTTTTCTCACTTATTTTCAACTTAAAAGATCTAACCTAACCTAACCTAAACCAGCCTGCACTGCTATTTTAATAGAAAATTACCGTGCTTTAAATATATTTCCTTTTTTCTCACAACAAAGCCTAACCTGACCTGACTTAACCAACCCTCACTCCTTTGTATGCTTCCTGGAGGTAAAATGTGTGTAGAACTTGTTTGGTGGTTACCTTGAACTGCAATAATACCTGGCTTTTTAGGTCATTTGTTTTCTTCAGTTTACGGTAATTTCTCATTAACATGCTGAACACGATGTAACCACTTATTTCCTCTGCACATGCATACTTTTCAACAGGGAGGCAACATGACTCCCAAAAATGGACTTGGATTTGATTAATATAAGATAAAAATGATGTTCAGAGTAAAGAAAAAGAAGATGTAGCATAACCTGACTTAATTTAGCCTAGACCTTCATGCATGAAATAAAATTATTTTCAATGGCAAATTTCCTAACATTTTTTGTTTGTTCACCAACATGTTCAAAGTAAAAATCTTCCTAACCTACTCTAGCTTGAATCTACCTTGTTTTTGAACAAACAAAAACATCTTTTTTTAAGGAAAAAACTAACTTACAACAGAAGCTTGGCCTAACATAACTCGGCGAAACCTTTGAATGATTCATGGAGGTAAAATGGGTGTACAACTTGTTTTGTAGTTACCTTAGACTGCATTAATCCCCCTTTTTGGGCTACATGGTGCACGTGATGAGGGCATTGCACTTATTGCTTCACAAAGAACAAGAACATGTTGAAAGTGCTATATCCTCAGTAATGGATTCCTGGGCTGACATTTTCTAGGTTACCAATTTGCAGGTAAGATCTACATCATTCGTGTTATGAAACATGATAAATTAATCGCCATCCATACATCGGTGTGTGGATAATAAGTTATTCTGACGAATTCTGATGTAATTTGAATGCATCTTATATTCATATCATTCGAAAATGACAAGTTTTCATGATAGAAGCAGGCGAAGTTAAAGCACTTATATATCATCATATAAGTGGTCAGTTCACTAACAAGACAACAAATTCACTTCAATAACATTACAAACAACAGGTGGCTCACTCTTTTTTTCACGTTTGAAATCGATGACAATGCTTTCTTCAATCATGTTTGAAGCGGATGTAGGAAGTGCATTCCTTTGAATGTAGAAGCCCTTTGAACCATATGTTATGTCCTTCACAGTGCTGCTCCATCCACCTCCAACTCCAACCCTGACAAAACTTCAGGAGCTCATCCATCTCCAAAGTAGCTTGTGGAAGAAGGCATGCATTGCAGCATGACTACTGTGATTTGAATTACATTGTATCCCTGTTGCCTTATCATCCATTCTTGCCAATCCATGTAGCTGATGTTTGACTTTCCTCAAACTGTTAGGAGAACTTTGAAGTTGAAATCACGTGTGAGTGATGAACCAGATGAACTACTCCTGGATTCTTATATTGCAGTATTGCATTGCACAGTGGCATACCGTATTGTGTGGGGGAGAGCACTGTGGGCAGTTGCCCCACCCTCCTGATAGGTTATGGGGCCCCGAATAATCCACCGAGCTCAGGAAAAAAATTGCGACATGCTCCATAAAAATTCCGCTTGGTCTCAGAAAAATCACATTGGGTGTCCCCAAAAGTCACGCAGTGGCCTCTGATATTAACGCTGGGGCCTCAAAAACTTCCTTCTGGGCCCTTGAAAATCACGCTGTGGCCCCAAAAAAGTCGTGCCGGGTTCCAGAAAATCACAACTGAGCCACAAACGGTTGGGCCGGGAGCCGCTGAAAATCACGTTGAGCCTAGGATAACAATAATTCTCGCCCGGGACCCTGTAAATCACTCTAGATGCATGACAGGTCGTACCGGAGCTCTAAAAGTCTCGTTGGGGTGATCCAAAAATTAAGCCGGGGAAAATATAAACAGACCGGACACAAAAATTCATTCCGGTATCCCAACAATGGCTCCAAAAGCCCACAAAACGTGTCGGGTCCCCCAAAACATGTAGGCACTAAAACTCGCGCAAGGGATCCAAACAAGTGACCAAGGGGCAAAAAATCGCACTTAGACCGAAACAAATTCACGCCGCTTTCTTTGAAAATCTCACTGGGGGCCAAAACACCGTGCCGGAGCCCCACAAGTGGCAGCTGGCTTCCCACGAACCAATATCTTCCCAGAATGTCACACTGCGGACACAAAAAAATGCATCAGCTATCCACAAATTAGGAAGGCGTCGGTCCCCGAAAAAAAAAAAAATGTTTTGGAGCACCGAAAAAAACCAACGCACCGAGAGCCCGAAGGATCGTACCGGGGTGCAAAAATATCCTAGAGGGGGCTTACAAGAATAGGCTTGACCCCAAAAATCACAAGGGGACTATCAAATGGACCCGAGCACCGGACAATTCAGAATATGTCCCAAAATAACATTATCCGACGGGGCTTTCTAGTCTCGATGGTGCCATACCTGGGCCAGAAAAGTCGCGCTGGGATCCTGATTAATTATACCGGAGGAGCCAAGGTTTTGCTGGGGTTTCAACACATGTGCGAACAATAAATGCCTGACTTAAATCCAGCGGAACCCTAGGAGCACAACGGGAGGCCGAAAATACACAGGGCCCTCCAAATTGTATAACTTTTTCAGAATGTCCGCTTTCCTTTTAATGGTTCAACGGAAGGTGTACAATTTGCAAGAGAAGCCACACGCGAATGAGCACAATTTTATGACGAGCCGAAGTTCATAACCGCGAGAGAGCAATACTGTAATCAGGGGTGGATCCAGGAATTGTCACGGGGACACTTGTCTAGAGGGGCGCCATTTCTTTGGAACGACAATACTGCGAAAGCACCTTTTAAATTTATAGGGGCGCCTCCGACTGATAAATTCGAGCGGGTACACTGGAACCTTTTCAGAGGGATGCCTTTTCCTGGCATGATGATGGTGGTGGCTATTGGTTTTACGACACGTCGACCGTTGAGTCGTGTAGTGCCACCAATCTCTCACGCCTCTTGGTCGCGGGCGAAGAGTAGCGACAGACCAGACTCGAACCCACCATCTTTCGATTGTGTAGATGGGCAACTTACCCCTAAACTATTCGCCACAATTTTCCTGGCATGAGGGACGCCACCTTCCACGTGGGGGTAGATGTCCTCAGTGCCACACCCTTTATCCGCACTGGATGTCATTGCATCGAAATAGGTGCCCGTAAAACAGGAAAGCATGGGAAAGGTATTTCCATATTTGTTCCATATTTCCATTCCATATTTACATATTTGCTACTATAAGAACATCGTCCAATATTTTATGTTCTTCCTGCTACAAGAGGGCAACTTTTGATATGCTTACCGCATTGTTCTATGGTGATCGTGAAATCTGGTCCAGCTAAATATCTGGTCCACGACATAAAGCTAAATATTCATAGGTAATAATAGGCAGTGAAACCTGCTAATTTTGGCGGAACTTTGAGTCTCCAATATACAAACAATAGTAAATCGTAAAAATTGAAATACATTGATCATTGAATTAAGGTGGCCGAAAATGACATGGAAAAAAGTGGCTGAAATCCAGGGATTTTTGCGTGTGTGTGTTTGTGTGGGAGGGGGGGTGTGTTGCAGGCCCTTCTATCCTGTTCAAACATACCCCGTTTGTCCCCCCAATTTGGAAACCGTGGTTACATCCATGCGACACAGAACAGTGTCTTGGTCTGTCACGGTACAGTGTCTTGTTGTCGTATCGTGACCTTGACCTGGTTGCGACCGATCGTGCCCGCTCCGTCCTCCAACCTCGGAAAGCAACAATATCGACATTGGAGCATCACTGTCGCCGTCGGCGTTCAGTTATATTGTCTGTAGACCAACAGACACCGGCTGGGGTAGGGTTTTACTGGTGAAGTGTTCAACCTGGGCCTGCTCGCCTGTGGGAGTACCTGTCGCCGCTAGTGTGGGGTTGTAGTGTCGCTGTAGACCAACAGCCACCAGCTGGAGTAGGTTTGTGCTGATTATGTGCTCAGCCTGGGCCCTGCTCGTCTGTGGGAGTGTCTGTCGCCGCTAGTGTGGGGTTGTAGTGCCGCTGCAGACCAACAGCCACACGGACTGGTGCGAAGTTGTGCTGGTGAGATACTATCTTGGCAGCCTGGGCCCTGCTCGTCTGCGGGAGTAATTCAACAGCCACCAGCTGGAGTAGGTTTGTGTTGATGATATGCTCAGCCTGGGCACTGCTCGTCTACGGGGCACCGTTCCCCTTGTTCAGATTTGGTTCCGTTGCCACAACCTGAGCAGAATACTGCTCCAAGAACACTCAGATGTTCCCGAAGTTTCCCGCCAGGTGAGCCTGGTGGTCCAGTGGATGAGTGCTCGTTTAGCGGAAAAGGTCGAGGTTCGATTTCCACCTTGCTGGTTTTTATTCGCTTCATCCATGACGAGAACATCCAGAAGGCCTCTCACTCCGTCACGGACCTGTTGTCCAAGAAATCGTCGGCCCAGGACACGGTTGGCGGCTCTGACCAGGGCTCTGACCAGGGCGAAACACCACAAACGTCGCCCTCCAGTTATCATCGGCAGTACTACGACAATAGTCACAATCCTGAACCACATCGACTGGTGACACAATAAGCGGCTCGGGCACCCCTACACGGAGGTTGCCGGAGCGGGAATGCAGGCACGCCACCATGCCTACTCCGATCAGCTGATCTGTACCTGGAGGACAGCTGCTAAAGAACCGACCGGGAGATCCACGAACACTGTGTGACGTCATCCGCAAGAATATCAGGACAACGGTGGACTCTGTGGCTCAATCGGACATCCGGGGTAGCATGAGGTTTCTGGTCGTGCAGCTGTGAAAATACCTCATGCAAATCACTGATTCATTCAAGGAATTTTTGATGTCTCTGGGCGAGCAAATCCGGGAGATCGAATTACACGTCAAGGAAAAGCATGAGCAAATGATACTCATGGAGATAACACTCGCACGTCCGGCGGTCCGCGCCAACTTCGCATGTCCGGGGGGGGGGCACATGTCCGCCCCCTAAGATCTCTGGAACTATGCTAGCTAGCGACAAACGGAAAACGACGTTGGATAGCTGGTGACGGGCTCTATCGAAGGTGTTTCGGTACTTTTTCGCTCAGGTCAACATTCAGGTCACTGGGCCATCATAGGTAAAATTCTACCAGATCAGGTGGGACTCAGATATTGACACATATCTCAGGACCTATAACAGATATAAACAAATGGCGAACGCTATTCGACAGTCCTTGAAATGCGCTACCGACAACAGGCGGTGTAATTTAAGATCAGGTCAACCGAAACTCAGGTCAAGGTCATGAAGTCATGACCTCAGATCAAGGCCTAGGTAGGTCATATAAGGTAGAAATCGACACGTCTTGACGATGCAAGCACAATGACGGTAATTTCAGTCTTCAGTTCAATGCAGTGCGATGTAATGCGCGTAAATGTGTAGTGATCTCAGGTGACCTCAGAGACCTTGATGAGGTCACCGAGAAAAAATGTCAGCGGTAGCATTGAGCATACCCTCCATCTACATGCCACAACCGTTGTGAGATCATTCCGAGCGCAAAAATGTAACTAGGAAACATTTGTATATTTTGTCAGAGCCCTATAATGGAGAAGCCACGGCAGCGACCTGACCTAAGGTCAATGCTACGAAAAAAACGATATACATATGGTCCATGATGAGATCATGACATGTTATAAGTTTGAAATCGATAGCCCAATTAGTGTGGAAGTTATGCCACCTGGAACTCCGAGTGTAGTTGGGTCACTTCGCCTGACCTGGTGACCTGACCTGAGTTGACCCAGGAGTATGAGGTTATGCGGAAAAGACCAATGAACAGTTATGCGATGTTTGGCCTTGCTAACCCTATTAGGTTGGGGGCAAATGAGGCAAAACCGGAGGGGGGGGGGGCAGATACCTGCCCCGCCCCGGACGTGCGCGGGTTAATCAATGTGGGCAATCTTTTTGTCAACATCAAGATCATCCCTTCAAGCAACCCTTATTTGCTCCAGATGACACTGTTGTTTATAGCCAATGCCACAGGGAATTATTGATCTGAAGATGAATGGCTGAATTTCGACATTTTGGAGTGGGGTTAAGTCTAAGATTAGGCTCATCTTTGCATGTGAGTGGGGAACTATGGTCAGTATTTAAAAAAGGGTCTCACCCAAATATGCTACCATTTGCTAAAAGTGTGGGTGCATTTATCCACATTTGGGAATACTATCTACGATTATTGGGCTCTTGCTAAGAAAACCCCTGTATGGGCCAAAATGCCAAATATGATATTTTCTGTCCAATTTATATACTGTTTAAAAAAAATCAATAATGCACATGCATGGTTTCATTTCCATTGAAAAGGAAATTAAATATTGTAGAAATATCCCCTTGTACCTCAAACAGTCCCACTGAGGTTTATTTGTTTAATTTCTTAAATTAAAACTTCTGACTCACAGATAAAACGAGGAACAATTTTTTAGGGGAAACACTCACAAGTTTGGCTCAATTTAGGAGTCATTTTTAACTGTGGGGATCTAGACATTGAGTTTAGGGAAAGGGCATGTCCTGATTTTGCTGATAACAATTTGCCGGAAGCTGTTAAGTGTGTGTGGGGACGGGGGCTTGAAAGCAGTTTCTGGGGGGAAATGTTTTGTTTTGCAGAAGTTGTTGCACAAGTCAGGGTGGAGGGTTAGCTTTCTGCGTGACAATTTTGCACCATTTGCTACATACTTGTCCAGATTCACAAAAGAATTTGTCACATTTTGTCACACTGTATGGTAATCATCTTAAAGGCAGCACCGATACCGCCAAGAGTTGAAATTTAAAACCAGTCAGTTGGGGGGGGGCATCTGTTGGCTGCATGGACTATGTGCTTAGGGAGGTGCTATGGCCATTCTGGCCCCCTGGACCACCAGTGTTTTTAACTTCTATGAGATAAAAATGCAAGTAGGTTAATTTATCATATTTGAATGCACACAGTAGGTCAGGGTCAGCACCAGCTGCTGGAAATTGCTTGTCACAGAAAGTGGCACAGATTCCCCATATGGAATCTTCCATTATTTCAGTGGCAATATGGATACATACCAACGGCCTTGTTTAGCACACATATAAGCCTTCACAGGGAATTTAAGGCATGCATTGGCCGACAGATAATGCATTCTATTTTTAGTAAGTGGGTTATTTGTAGTAATTTCATGACAATGCGGTTGCATGAATAATTTGTTAAAGCTGTAATAAACCATCGGAGACTGTGCAGTACCACTGTGAATTATATAATAATTAATTAATATTATTAATATTATATTTTTTATATTATATAAAATTAAAGTTAACTGCAATTATAAGTAATGAGGGAGGTTAAAAATCCTGCATCTCAAAATATTGGCACATGCCTATAACATCCGGGTGGCTGCTGTGTTTATGTTCTGGGCTTTTGTACTGTGTGCTTCATATCTGTTGTTTTTCTTGTACAGATACTTTTTGTGTCATAGGGTGTGATGCCAAAAATACAGTATAATAACATAAAATGCCACCAACGTACAATGCCATTGTCTACCACCATATTGTGGTCATAGGTGCCGCTGCTACACCAAATATGTGAAAATATTCACTTGCTAAATGCCACAGGGGAACTGTAACATATGAATTTAATTAGTGAGAAATGATCCACTTAGCAGCTGGTGTTTCTCGGTTGACAAGACTATCTATATGTATGGTCTTGCTCCAGAAGTACAGAGATCAGAGATTTGGTTGAATTGCAATGTATTGAGCCATTGCTGATTTACCATTTAAACAATGCACAATGTGTTTACATAAAGTGCAATTCTGTCGACAGATAATCCCTCTGACCACGAGGCCCCAACCTAGCAAACAAGCAGGTACAAACCATTAGCTGCCAGCAATGCTTTCTGGAAACATGAATGTATTGTGCATATTTGCTTTGTACAGAACTCAACATAATTCTTCATGTAAGACATTCATCGCTAATATTTGATGAGTGGTGAGGATTGCATTTGTTTAAGAATACAAGAAAACATCGATGTAACACATGCCAATTTTCCCATTACAACACTTCGATATTTGCAAAACACATGCAACGCCATTCTGTTGAGAACAATAATTCAAGATTCCCTTGCACATATTGCAATCAACTTCTATCTTCAGGAAGAAATTGGAAAAGGCATGTTAAGCAAAAGCACAGCGAATGCTTCGAAACATCATGCAGTGTGGGTCAAAGTGTAAATCCGAATGATGGAGTGGTAGTCGCAGATTGTGTTGGAGATGAGCAGCAAGATGTAGGGCCACAGTGCAGTTCTTCCCAAAGAAGACACAAAGATGTTTTCCAGTTTCTCGGAAAATTGCACTACGTCCACAATATACCCACGTCTGTTTGCTCTTACATTGTGGATCAACATTTGTTTTTACACGGTCGGTACTCGATGAAATTCAAGACAAAATGGATGCCGAAACACCCAACGCTCAGGTCAACATTATCTCAAAAGCACAGAACTTGGAGACTACTTCTGCATTTCGAGAACTAAGATCGGGTCATAAACTAAACAAATTTGTATTGGACGAACTCAACCTCAATCCTCCCAAGTCTGTGTTTCTGAAGACATCAGCAGGGCACTGGAAATCGTTTCAATATGTACCCATTTTGAAACAGCTGAAGGTTCTGCTATCAAATCAACATGTTTTGGAATATGTTCTACGTGATGATGTTCATAGTGAACATATGTCTGACATTGCTGATGGTAGTATGCATCAGAACCATCTGGAGAAAATACGTTTGGCTGTCTACTATGACAACTTCAATGTCGTAGATCCACTCGGAAACAAAGTGTCGAAGTACAAGCTTGCCGGAAGCTACTATTCGCTGCTGCATGCTCCATGCCATCTTAGATCTCACTTAAGTGCGATCTATGTCGCAGCTGTGTGCACGACCTCACAAGTACAGGAACATGGATGGGCAACCATTTTGGAGAAGTTCGCAGACGATGTAACGCAGCTACAAGATGCTGGCATAGTCATCGTGAATGCGGGGCGACATGTCACCATCAAATGTGATGTGAGCTGTGTCATTGGCGACAACCTTGCCTTGCAATCATTGGGTGGATTTACCCAATGTTTCAACTCTGGGAAATTCTGTCGGTTCTGTATGGCCGACGTTGGCGAGCAACAGACATCATTTCATGAATCAGAAGTCACCCTCCGCAATGCAGAGGAGTATCGTCGTCAGTTGAGTGACCTCGAAAGCATCAGAATTTTCAAAAGAGAAAAAACAAGAATACGGCATTTATGCGAAGTCGGCTCTTAGTGCGTTTCATGAGGACTTCCCAGTGGAGAGATTGGTGCCTGATGTAGCTCATGATTTGTTAGAGGGTGTTATACCCTTTGCTCTCGTTCTGATTCTCACTGCTCTGATGAATGAAAGGTTGTTTTCATTAGATGTGGTCAACAAGCGTATCAGTTCCTTTGATTTCAAGGAACGAAACCGCCCTCAGAAGTTGACCAAAGTCCACGGAAAACTGAAGATTAGGCAATCAGCTTCTGAAATATGGCTCCTTCTTCGGGTGCTGCCCCTTCTGATGGGAGATTGCGTTCCTCAGGAGCATACCATCTGGACATTACTAATCCATTTGTGTCAGCTCGTTGAAAATATTCTGGCGCCTCGTTTCACTGATGGTGACATCATGTACCTTAAGGAGATAACTGCCACGTGGCTTGCAGATGTGAAAAAAAAATGTTTCCCAAATTTCCGGTTTAAGCCCAAATTCCATCATATGATTCATTACGGTACTCAAATCCGCCGGCATGGACCGCTCAGGCATCTATGGACATTACGTTACGAATCAAAGCACGGACCACTGAAAGAGATCGCCCAGAGAGCGAACAACAGGAAGAACATGCCAAAGACTATTGCCACTCGTCACCAACAAGCATTGGCCTTGGCTATTGACGGCCCGGGCAGAGCTAAAAAAAAACTCCGATATGGTAGATGGGGTCGGCGCCCAAGTGGTTATAACTATCAGCAATTTTGGCGACCAAAATTACCTAAATAGCTTGGCAATGTCAAGAGCTGGACAATTATGTCTGCTGGAGTGACTGCTTTCGTAAATTATATTTCCTGAAATAGTTATACTCTGACAAAAGATAATTTGCTAAAATAAGTATGCATGAGGAAGAGCCCATTTGGAACAAAAGCACGTTGGCAACAGTTTCTAGCCATCCCTGTGACTTTATAAGCTACTTCTAGTTTTTAATTCAGCAATTGGATGGATTTCATATCCTCAAGCACATGTCAAAAATGCGAACAGAAATCTGCTCGCAAAAGCACCGCGCTGGACCGGAGCGTCGTTTTCATCGGCGACCGGTCGGCGACCACTGTACAAAATAATTGGGGAAAACGCCTGACTGCTGGCGACGATCTGGTCGCCACCGTGGCCGCTTCGCTGTCGCCAAAACCGCCAGCACATTGTCCTGTTCGGTGCGACGAGAACCGCTGTCGCTGGCGGAATGAACCAATCACAAGCCAGCATTACGATTGACCAAAAAGATTTGAACTTCTGGTTCGTGTTGCTCGAATGTGATGGCGGTTAATTGACGGCTCTGAAGTATATATTATTTTTGTTTACTGCGCTAAGCCTTGTTTTGTGTACTCAAAAACAGGCTGCTGTGCGACATTACAGTGCACCTGTTAATATCATCTTTATCGCGATGGTCAAGAGTGAAGGCAGCAAACTGGAGGGGCCGAAGAAGCGAGCTAGGCGCAACGTATTTTGCACATATTGTGACTTCTATGGGTCATCTCAAAACTTGCCCAAGCATACAAGGCGTAAACATCCAGGCATGCCCGCAAAGGAAAAGAAGACAGGCCCATGCCTGTCTTCGATTGGATGGATCGAAGACAGGCATCCACTTACCACTCTGTAGCCATCCATCCAATCGAATTACGATTGGATGGATGGCTACAGAGTGGTAAGTCTTCCTGGACAGTAGGCAAATATACTAGGCTTCACCTGTTTCACACCAGTGCTTAAATCATGCTTGTTTTTAGCATGTTGAAATCCGAGCTTTTATTGGGTGCAAAATGACCTGTTGCTACACCTTAAAACCATAAAAAAATTGTCATAGCCTTTATCATAGTGTGTGAATTAATGAGCTCCACTATAACTGAGTATGCGACATGCGTATTAATGAGATCCACCATAACTGAGTGCATATTGAGCTCACAGTGAGCATGTTTCTTTTGAAAGACGAAAATGCATTATAGCCTGATAACCTAGTTATGACAGATTGTTGGCTTTTAAAGATAGAAAAGAGGGCAACAAATATGGTTAATGATTTAAGGAGCCTTGGTCCATGGTCAGCAGAAAGGATAGGCAAGGGAAATGTTTGAATTTAACAGATATGGTGTAATTAGAGGCCAATAATTCCAAATCAAGATGAATCATAGTAGTACAAGGCTAAGAGTAAGCAAGCAAGGGGTCAGTACTGGGGCCACTACTGCTCATTATATTTGTAAATAACATTGAAAGTGGCCTAAGCAGTAAAGTTTTGAAATTTGTGGATGATTTGAAGGTCTTTAGGGCAATAACAGGTCAAGATGAGCATATCTCGCTGCAAAAAGACTTAGACGAACTTGTGAAGTGGTCCGAAGAATGGCAAATTAAGTTCAATTTTTATAAGTGCAAAATCATGCATGTAGGTAAGCAGCATATGAAGGCTCTATACTTGATGGGAGGCCAAGTGCTATCAGTGACTCAATAGGGGGAGGATTTAAGTTTTATTCTAAACACAAAACTGGGGGCATCAGAACAGACCAAGGAAGCCAGGAAGAAGGCACTGAGAATGCTCGGGGCAATAAATAGGAATGTATCATACAGAAGTGAGGAAGTGATCAGGAAGCCTTACTGTGCATACGTCAGACCACCTTTGGAATACTGCATCCAAGTTTGGTCACCTAGCTATGAAAAAGATTGTTGGCTTTTAGAAAGAGTACAAAAGAGGGCTACAAAAATGGTTAATGGCATAAGCAACCTGGCATATGAGGAAAGATTGAAGAAATTGAATATGTTTTCACTTAGATATAGAAGGCTGAGAGGAGATCTCATCGAGGTCTTTAAATTTGTCCATAGTCTGGAGAGGGGATATCTTGGGGAAATGTTTGAATGGAACAGAAATGATGCAATTAGAGGTCATAAATTCAAAATTAAAGTTAACCACAGCAGAACAAGGTTAAGGCAGACTTTCTTCACCAACAGGGTAGTAGAACACTGGAACCAGCTGCCAGAAAACATTGTCAGTAGCAGCAAATTGAACATCTTTAAAAACAGCATAGACAATCATTATAAGAATAGATGGCTTGCTTTTCAGTATTACAGGGAGGGCTGATTGACAGATTTGGTGGGCAACTGGTTCAGTGTACAGAGTGCAACCAAGAAGGGCCCTTGTGGCTCATAATTGCACTAATCTTTTATGTCTTTATGTCTTTATGTCTAAGACAATCTTTCTTCACCAACAGGGTAGTTGGTCATTGGAACCAGCTAACAGACTCCATTAACATCCTTATAAATAGCATATGGAAATGTTATTAGGAGAGAGGGGTTATTTTCTAGCATCCCAGGGATAGTTAATTCACATTTGACAAATCTGGTGCTGGGCGCTAAATGACCAACCTTGGTCGATGCGCCCTAAAACCACAATCACACACACACAAATCTGGTGTCCAACCAGTCCCTGGTGTTCACAAAATCCAACTCAGAAGGATTCCTGTGGCTCGTAGGTGCATTTATTCTTTATGTCTCTGCTTTTATGTCCTAAAATAAAGTCATATGATGCAGCAGGCTCTCATGAAAGGTGTACTAGGGCAGTGCAAGGTGAAAAATAATTGGAGATTCCACTTAGTATCATATCTTGTAGGTCATTTTAACAAGAAGAAATTACAGCAGATCGGAAAAGGGCAAATGTAGTTCCTCTTTTTAAGAATCCATGACAGGGAAAGTTGCAAATTGTAGACCAGTATGCAAGTCTCGCATCCCTGGTCTGCAAGGTAATTGAAGCATTTGCTGAGGATAGCATGGTAGTTTTCTGGAAAAAAGTATATTGATTTGTGATATTCAACATGATTTTAAGAATGACTAATCATGTCTGACAAATCTCTTGGACATTTTTTTTCTACAAACCTAATGTGGAAATAGTGTTATAGTTTTAAGATCAACAGCAGCTAATGATGCTGAATGACACAAAGTCTTGTGGAAGATGTTCTTACACGAGTCAGCCAGTGGTCATTACTGGGATCACCATTTTTAATTATATTTGTAGATAGTATTGAAAATGTACAGCCAGAAAGAAAGTACAAATGCTTGGGGCAATAAATTGGAATGTATCATACAAAAGTGAAGTAGTTATCAAAAAGCTTTACTGTGCACATGTCAGGCTGCCTTTGGACTACTATGTTCAGGTTTTGGGCACCTGGTTATGGGAAAGATTGTTTGCTCTTCAAGAGAGTGTAAAAGAGGGCAACGAAAATGGTTAATGTTTTGTTAATGTGTGAACAACCTAGCACACAAGGGAAGGTTTGAAGAATTCAATATTTTATCTCAGTTATAGAAAGCTGAGGGGAGATATACAGTGATACTGCAAGCAATTTGTCAAATTTAATAGAAATGATACAATTAGAAGTCATCAATTCAAAATTAAAGTTAGCCATAGCAGGACATACCTAAGAGAGCCTTTCTTCACCAACAGAATAGTTGAATATTGTAAGTAGCTACCTAACTTCATTGTTAGTGGAAGTGCTCTGAGCATCTTTTAGAATAATGGTAAAGATTTGTCATTTATTGACATTTGTCGTTTGTCAATGTATTGATACCTGCACTGATATGTGTTAATTTTGGCGTAGCTCCTGGATTGGACGCACCCAGCGATGCAGCTCCCAGGCGGAACGCACCAGGCGATGCAGCTCCCGGGCGAGACGTGTCCAGCGACCCAGCTCCAAGGCGGGATGCACCAGGCGACCCAGCTCCCGGACGGGACGCACCAGGTGATGCAGCTCCCAGGAGGGACGCACCAGGTGATGCAGCTCCCAGGCGGGACGCACCCGGTGATGCAGCTCCTGGGCGGGACGCACCAGGTGATGCAGCTCCCGTGCGAGACGCACCAGGTGATGCAGCTCCCGGACAGGAGTCACCCGTGGATTCAGATCCAGGCCAAAACGCACCCGGCGGCGCGGTTCCTGGGCAGGGTGCGGCCGGCACGTCTCATCGTGCGGTCGAAGTGTGTGCGTGCACGGCCAAGATAGGGAAGCTGGAGTCAACAGTCTCCCGCCTCTGTCAGCTGATGGAAGGGCCTCGCATCCATGGTGATACCGTCATGCATGAAGTGAGTGATAAGGATGAGCTCGAGGCCCTCAAATTTGCAAGGGACCTCAAATATTTTATCCGTGCCTCATCCCATCACCTCAGGTGTGTTCCATACCTCTGTGTCATCTACTGTGACGTCTGCAACCCGGATTTCAGTCGTAACCAGCTTCCTGACATGAAATCCACCAACGTCGCTGGCGTCTACCGATATGACTTCTCTCTCGGGACGTCCTTTCCAAAGCCCGTGACACTTCCTCGGTCGTTCGTGCTGCTCAAAGCGTCATTGAAATGCCACCTGACGTCCACCAAACACAAGGAGTATATGCGAGCAGATGAAGATAAGAGCACCAGAAAGACGAAGGAGAGCAAGGAGGCAGCAGATGTCAGCAAGCGAGTCCTGCGTGTGGCCTATCACGTGCTGGAGGAGTCACTGCCGCAGACTGAATTTGAAAAGCTAATCGTGTTGCTGAAGGTCAGTGGTGCTGATGTGGGCAACATCTGCCACTCATCTGTTCAAATGGCACGATTCCTCGATGCCTTCGCTGATGAAATTATCAGCGCCGTGACCCGTCACGTTGAGTCTTCGCCGTGTGTTGCGCTTGTGGCAGACAAGGTGACCCTGAATCACCGCACCATAGACATTACCGCTGTCATAACCATCGTTCCCCAGGCGCCTGATGATGCAATGGTCCAGGCTTTCATCGTCGGCGCTCCTATCGTGAAGAACCACGACGGTGCTTCACTCGCGGAGGAGTGGCTGGCGACAACCGCCTGTGTAGGCATGAAGCGCGTGGAGCAGCTGGCGGCAATATGTACAGATGTTCAGTACCATCAGCTAGGTGTGCCAGTCCAGTTTCTGAGGAAGTTGGCCAACAGCGACAAAGACCTTGCAGTCCGCTCAAAGCCGCCCTGCGTGCCATGCTTTTGGGATGGTGCGCACCTACTCAACTTAGCAGATGGGAATGCCAGGTCAGCCCCAACCTGCAGATGGGTAGACGACACCATCGCCATGGTCTCTCGCATGACCAAACGTTTCACCCATGGCAAGGGATATGAGGAGCTGGTTGCTTGTGGGGAGAGCATGGGGTTAGCCACGCGCAAACCACTCCTCTGGTCAGACACACGGTTCGCCCCACATGCTGCTAAAGTGTTCAAGGCGTTTATCACCAATCTGCCGGCTACTACTCGTGCCCTCGAAAACCGTCTGCAGAACTCCAAGGCGAAGGCAAATGTCCTGGAGGAGATCGAGGAGGAGCTCAAGCTCCTGAGAGGGCGCGACTCCACCTTCAGGGTTCGTGTCTCAGCACTGCTTGATGTCTATGCAGTAGTGGCACAGCTCAGCAGTGCACTGCAGGACGTCCAAAGGCTTCCATGGGAGCGCCAGGAGATTTTCAGGGAGAAGATGCAGCAGCTTCGTGCGATGGCGGCTGTGTTGCCACGTGACAGCATCAGGGCAGGAAGTGCGCCGCTGGATACTGCAGGTATCCATGCCGCTTTAGAAGAGGGAAACCCGGAGGAGATAGCAATCTGCTGGCAAAGCATGGCGGCATTTAGTGGAAATTTGACGGCAAAGCAGGTAGCCGAAATATCAGATTTTCTGCAAATCTTGTGCCGGCACTGTGAGCGGCGCGAGGCTGGTGTCGATGCCAAGGGCGACAGTAAGGGCTGTCACAATGGCAAGCTCTTGCAGTCCATGGCAGACATCGAGTTGGTGGCCAACTTGGCAAGCCTCCAACGGTCTCCAACTTCTAGTATCGTTGGGGACATAGCATGTGCTATTGACCGCCTCGGAGGTCGCCGGCTCATCCCGGACGTGGTCCCACCAGCTGCCGTCAAGGAGGCGTATGTCACGATGAGTTGGAGCTGCGCAGACTCACATCAGAAACTCCTCAAGCTCCTCTGGCAGCGTGCTCAAAGCAATGTCGCTCTCCAACCCTACCTCAATGTAGTCATCAGGCTCTGGCTGATGAGCCCGCCCGAGAGCGTAGTAGAGAGCATGGGCAGCTCAGGCAAGGCCGTCTTTGGCATTCATCGGCAGCTAGACCACCAAAACGCAGCCAAAGAGCTGATCATCCGATGGAATGGTCCCGACATGTGCCACTCCGATTGGCTGATCCGAAAGGTGCAAGCCAAGCACCGATTTAACTTCAGTAGGCGCACTTTGAGCCTCAAGTCAACACTTGAGGGAACAGTTATCGCCAGGCACAAGGGAACAAAAAAGCCCCAGGACTATCTGTACTGTAATTTAAAATCGCGCTTCGTGTTACTGCCTGACGAGCCTACTGTGTTACCAAACATGTGTTGCCAAGCGGGTCTGCTGCCTGGCATGTACTACCTAGCGGATCTGCTGCCTGACGTGTAGCCTGGCGGATCTGCTGCCTGACATGTTTGTTGTGTGGTGAGTCAGATGCCCGGTGAATCTGCTGTGAACTTTTTTTGTCGAATATATTTATGTCTCATACAGCGACGAGATAAAATGTTGGCCTGCGAGGCAAATGGTGGGTTCCACACGGCGCTCGTTGCGGTCGGTCAAGTTTGGCTGGTGACCAAAGAAAAAGGTTCTAGTTTTGATACTTCTTCGCCACTGTTGAGCCGTCGAAAACGTGTCCTCGTCCATAAAAATGCACATTTTTCTCCGGCGACCAGATTGGTCTACATAGGTCCGTCGGTGACCACCATTTGCTTTTTTGACCTCTGGTCCCAGGCTACATGTCATCTAACCGAGTGAGCGAATTCAAATGTAAAGCAGTTGATCTGCCAACACTGCCAGAGGAACAACGGGTTCAGGTGACGAGGAACATGCAGATTGGGACGTCTTTGTTAACGAATGGCACACAGTACAGCACAGGAGACGCTGTTCTCGTAGGAGAAAAGGACAGTTTTTCGATTTCATTGATCAATTTCGTGTTTCTCGACGCAGTCAACGAAGAAGTAAAGCTGTTGGTGGAGGTGATGAACCATGACTAAGATTTTCACACTAACGCTTATCAGCTGGACTCGAATGGAAGAGTGCTGTTTGTAAAATTGGAAGACCTCGTGGATTACCATCCCCTTAGAGTGTACCGAAAGAATGGTTGCATTCATGTTATCATGCGCTGGCATGCTTAAAATTCGTCAATCTCCCATAATTTTATTCAGGTATGTTCGGCTGCCTTCGGTATGGCTTTTACCGCCTGTAAATATCGGGAAATACCGCTTGGGGGTATACAACCACGAAACCTGATCATAAATTTTACGTTCATTTCGCTGTACGGAGATTTTGATGTATAGTGTGCTTAATTTACGAGGGTCTTTTTAGTTAAATTGGTTATCGTTAAAGGCTACAAATCGGTTTCTTCATTTCACACTAGTTTATTTAACTGACTAATACCTCCAAATGCTTCCTCCTTTCCCCCAAATAATGTGGTGCATATTTCCAGGAAGCATGAAGATTTTCGCGGACTACAACGGACGGGTAAAAAAGATGTCATGCGACAGCTGGGGTGAGGCAGGCCGCCTGATTTGTGAGAAGTTCGCTGCTGAGGATGTTATGCTGGAATATTCCACAACAGATGGCCGGGGAAATATGATATGGGTGGAGGTGGAAGACGAAGAAGACGTGACGGATGGGTGTGTCCTACGAGTAGTTCCTAAAACGTAAGTGAAAGTTCTGCTGCTCTGGAAATACTCATCTTTCAATTTGTCCTTGGCTACATACTTTGAAAGCGAAAGTGATTTGCTTGGTCCGTCTGTATCGTGTGGTTACTTTCGCTCTTTTTTATTATAATTTTTGCCTTAGGATATGTGTGCGAGATGTTTGTATTTGTAGTCGGACATTTTTTTCCCAACAGAAATGTGACTTATAAGTTCAAGACCAGATGCAAACACACGCATCCACACCTGTTCCTATTAAATAAATGATTTTTATTTAAAAAAAAAAAAACTTTTTAGTCTTGACGTAGTCCACCCCTCGTTTTAGCGAGCCCAAACGCCATTTTTCCCTCGCAGTTTGATGACAGAACACTACCACATAGTTCAATTACGTAACTAGAGTGGCAGTGCGGTCTTGGTCCCCGGCAGCGCAAACTTCGATTTTGTACTGATCTCTGTATGTACTTGGCCCCCTTCCCTCCCCATATTAGGCCCACAGATTAATATGTTTTCTTAGTCTTTGCCTGCAAATTTCGGTGGAGAAAAGATATTAACATCCTGTTTCCCTGCTTGCAGTTTCCCCATGACTCCGGGAGGTGATGATGCGCGGGCGACAACGCCACCATCCAGTCAGGCTCGATACCGTGGACACCGTCCCCATAGGCTTCATGTAAGTAAAACGTCCTACCGGTGAATTGAGTTGCTTGTAGCCAAAACCATGGGAATGCAGTTAGGCAATGTAATACTGGAAGTGATCTGCAGCTGCCGTTTGTATATGCACTGTGATGATACGTGTTTATTCAATCACAGCACATGTAGTCCATATAATTTGTGCAGGCACGTTCAATGTACGTTGGGATCATGTTCTACCATTCATATTTAACATTTGAAAACCAGCTGTCGGCTCCTAGCCAGACAGCATTTACTGGTTTCCCAGCATGACACTACTGCGAAATGGGTGAATTTTAGCTATTCGCTAAATGGGACGGAAATATGAGTTATTATCTTCCTCGGGCCTCCACTATTTCAAAATGTCCTATTCTTGAACGATATAATTTCGAAACGGTATAAGAAATAGCACATAAACTGGTTTTTGTCACAATAGAAGCGGTTTCTATATAAACAATTAAATTGAGCGCAGAATTATGTGGATGTGTTTCATTACAGTTAAATCGACAAGATTGCATTTATCAACGAATCCAATGCCCGCGAAGTTCACTGACACTTAATCCTCGCCAGTGCAGGACTGAGATTGCACGCCGTGGTACAAAGGGGGTACAATCGCCCCTAATTGCTCTAGGGCCTGGAAACAAAAACGAGCGTGTAGGGTTCGGCGTTATGAACCTAACGATATCCGTTTTATGACCTCCGATCAATAGGTCACGCTCCAGGTCTGGTCAATGATCTCATTTTGGCAAACGCCTCTATTTTGGGCAATTTGTGCTCATTAGTGCCGACATCCTTCATCAAAACGCAATAAAATAGTACTCGAAAGGTTCCTTGAACAATTCTGCACCTAATGGTGTTAATTTTATGCCCGTAGTTAGCATCTGTCAAGAGATATAAGATGCACAGGTCACGTGAGCTAAAATTCAAATATTTCCCAAATGCCCCCTTTTGACGTCTAGGGGTAGTTTTTGGCGCTGAATTGGAATTCAGCACTCAAAATTACCCCACAGACCACCTTAATCTCGGTCAGGTAAAAAAATGTCGATGTCGCGCTCGTAAGCCCAACTAATCAATCAATCAATAGAAAAAATGTATAAGGTCCCACATTAACACCTAGTGGTCACCAAAGGTTAATCGAGGTGAGGCAAGGTCAGACAAAGTCATGTGACCTACCTGACACGTTTCGATGTCATTTGAGGTCATTGGGTAGGGGCTACCCATCGTTGGCTCGAAATAGTGGCTCGAAGTAGTGACTGATATGCCTCCAATGACGTCATAGCTCAGTGACCTGATGTGACCTGGCAAAAAAAAATCACCAAAAGATGTAAAATCCATGCCACTGAGGGTCAAGGGCGGCGCCACCCGGGGGGGGGGGCAGACTAACCCCCCCCCCCTGAGCTGGAGCAGGGGGGGGAAAAAGGCATGTGTTGTCCCCCCTGAAAAGCACAGCTACCAATACTTGGCTGGAAAAATCGCTTACCCCCGGTTGACGATACTCACCATGCCACTTTTGCCCCCTGGGAAAAATCCGTGGCGCCGCCACTGCTGAGGGTACCTACTAAAAATGTGGTGGCGCTGCGCGCCGCCTTTTTTCTGTTAAAAAAACCGAGGGGGGTTGCACCCCCCTCGCACTGTGAAGGGATAACTGATCCATTCTAAGAACGTATCTCATTGTGTTTTCATTTCTAAGTTAGGATGATGCCATATGGAAATGTATATGAAAGCCAGGGAGCTCATAGTTATGTTGCGAGTGGAATGCACGGAAAGACTCCAGTCTCACTAATTTTACTTAATAGCAGCGGACAACTGCAAATTATGTATAACTACGTAGTGGCATAAAACGTCCTTCAAATTACATGGGCCATTCTGAAATGCGTGAATCGGTGACTTGCATGGGGAGGGATATTGCAAGCAGTGCAGTTACATTTTCGTTGTCTTTTTGTCATTGTTCGCTGGTTAGTGGGCTTCAAAGCTGGGGACATGGCTCCCCGTCGGAATGCTGGGTGTTTTATGCTTTCAGTCTGGGGTGCCCAGGATTAGGGGCGAGGGAGGGGGGAACTCCCTGCAGTTATCTGTACTATAATGGTGATATATACGCCAAAGGAAAATATCGATATCTGTCGATAAAAAAATTGACGAGCTGATGTGGGGATAGTTTGCAGGCATGGTGTTTGCTATTTTACGTCACTTAATGCCGTTACATCGGTTTTACCTGTTTTGCAGCTGGCATGTCTTCAACTTAGTTTTTGCCGACATTTGCCATCCCTGCACTTCAATGTGCATGCATTTCGCCCAGTCGTTGTACATGACAGGATTTTATAATGTATTCATTGGTTACTTACCTGCTGTAGAATGATTATCCATTCCGCGAAGACCCCTGTGATTGTTGCATGTGATCTGTAAGCAGTGGGGACGGGCCGGACGACATCGCGTCGGTGGACAGTGTGCCGAGCGCATCCTGTGACGATAACCGCCGCAGAGATGGTGGTTCGTCAGCGTCTGCCACAGAGTCGGCCTCGCGCCCAACCAAGTGTAGCAAGGGAAGGTTTGTATATAATCCATAATGTCTAATGACATCAATTGAGCTCACATGTACCTAGTAGTTAGCATGGCAGCACAATCTTTAGTGATGAAGGCAAATGTTTGGAATGGGGAAATTGAAGTTATATTAATACATTTTAGACTATACGAGAATTACGCTTCGGCTATGGGTCTCCCTGTTCAGGGGCGCAGCCAGAGCTGTTCCAAGGGGGGAGGGGGTGCAACGAGCGCTAGCAGGCCATTTTCCCGTGGTGCGGCCCGTTGACAGCTGCGGGCTCCATATTTGTATGAAATTCGCAAATTATAGCTAAAACGACCAAGAAAATCGCACAGACAAGAAAATGTAAAGATAAGCTTGCGGAAATTCCTTTGGAGTAGGCAGGTGGAAGTACGTGTTCTACTTTTTCACCTTTATCACACCATACATTGTGTCTTTCTACGACATCATCTTGCATCAGACAACATGTCTAATACCTCATCACCCTCATAACCATATTACATACAATCTCGTTACCCTCATTACCTTATACCTTCCGAATGGCCCCCTACTACACCCTGTGATTGAGCTCTCTTGTCTTCTTTGCTGCCATGCTTGCCCTCCATTCGGCCTCCGTGGTCATTGGAACCAAAATTCGCAATGGCTCCCAAGGCAGCCGAGGGGGGAGGGGTGAAATTGAACTTCATGCACCCCCTGGCTGCGCCCTTGTTCTTGTTCACAAACAAAAAAGTTCAATGATCTCATCATTAAAAGTAATGGTGCGGACAAAAATAGTTGGCATTCGTACCGATATAAAAGTCAGTGTGCACATTTATTTTGACGGGATCGAAATCGCCCAAGACCAAAAAGGTTTTCAGTTTTAGATGTGGTAATATAATTTAACATTTTGCTTTGTATTCCATAATATAGTACACAGGCATGCCGACTGTACAGTACAACGTGTATAAGAATTGGTGGGCCCGAAGCATTTTCAAACCGCAGGGGCTAAATATATTTAAAACTGATGAAGGGTGCATTGAGAGCCTTTGAACCGTCTCAGATATATTTCAGGATATCATGTGGGCGAACTACGTAATACAACATGAACATGAACTACAATTAACATAATGGTAGGGGGCGAAGGACAGTTGTAAGTGGAATGAGCATCCTGGATTGCGTGGTCATGCTCATTCCATGTTTTGTGGAAATTTCGATGATTGGACTCAACTCGCAACAAATGAACCGTGAACCTTTTAACTTCATAAACATTGGTATATTTTGATGGACGTGTCGATCATCACATGCTCTGTGACATGTTATTTCATGACAGGTACTTTGATCCGAACCATCTGACGAGTGCGCTGAGGTGTATGCTGAAAGAAGAAGGACCAAAACAGTTAACAACCTCAGAATGGTCGCAGATCATGGATGTGATTTATGCATCGTTCACGTCACAAACCGGATGGTAAGCATCGCCTGTGGATTCTGAGCTGCAAAGGATTGGATATCGTAACCACATGGTCCTGAAATTCATTTTGAGAAAACTGGCATTTATGTAAGCACTGAGGCAAGAAACAGTTATTCTGTTAGAAAAATCCTTTTATTTGTGTTTTTAGTGCTTCTTCTCGGGTATTGAAGCAGTAAAAGTATTCCATCTCTAGTATTGAAGCAATAGAGCTGAAAACAGGCGCTTGAGAGCCATACTAGTGAGTCCAAGCCATCTCAGGTGAGGTCAAAACAAAAATAGCAGGGGTTTCCACTAAAAAAAAATTATTTTCAGGACACTGCGTAACCCACTCAAGGGAGCAATTGGATTTTGGGTGGGTATGGAAATATCGCTTTGCCTTGGGTAACTACGCAGAACGATCCATTTGCTTTCATTTTTGTGAAGATATCTGAAATCTATACAACTATATGATTGTATTTGTATGTATGTCTTTCCTTCGTGTTCCAGTGTGTGTCAGGCCGTGGAGGTCCTACCAATTGTTGTATGACTTGAAATGTGGACGTGAGATCGGTACAGGTTGGCGAATATGAAACGGATGTGTTTGATTGAGATGCTTTATTCGCTAACAGCGCGGGAAGACGTCATACGTCCCGAGTAAAAGCATCGCCGGTGATTTGACTTGAAACTATGACACTTGAGGATAATAGTTAACTAATTGTGACTTAGCATAGTGACTTGTGACGCGCCCAAAATGCAGTCATCACAGTGGCGTAATGTGGTTACGTTCGGCGTTTAGTAATCCAAGTCATCGGATCGGGTCCCACCGGCCTAATTTACAATTGAGTGGCTTGATAGTAGGTCGTTAACAGGACCTTTCCTAGCACATTTTAAGCTGGTTTTAACTCGGTTTAGTATATATTCAGGATACAGCTTCGCCAAAAAAACATCCGGGTACTTACATAAAGTAGTTTCTTACATGCAACTTTTGCGGAGTATCCACTTTGTCACCTTTGAGGAAACCGCGTTCAGCCACCTGGTGGCCGCACCGCGCGTCAGACATATCTGGTTCCAGTTATGCAAAGGTGTCCGCCACGATCTGCAGCTTGCGGCGTGTCCCCCGACTACCTGTAGCTTGTTCTTTTCCAGCAACACTCCAACGGCGGAGCAGTATGCGGAGATGGCGTCGTCCATTTTCGACGTGTACCCGGCGTTGAAGGACGGAACATTGAAATGGAAGGACGCTCTGGTAAGTGTGTTAAACGGCTATGGTCGTTTAACCCTCGCCCCCAGTGGGGGGTCGTTTTTATCCCCCCCCGCTACTGTTTTTCGCAAATAACAGGAGAATGGCGGCACGGAGCGACGCCGTTTTTCCTCTAGCTGTTCATTAAGGTTTTGGAATGTCTCAACAAATGTTCACGTTTGGGCCACATCAGGTCAGGTCAAGTCACCTCACCTCCAAAAAAAGTCAAACTCCACTCACACCTATAATTATGGGTCGATCGGTTTGACATTTATGTCATATAATAAGGTCAACAGGGGCCACAATTTTGCAATCTCAGAATTTGTGTTGCAGTGACCTGAGGTCAGGTAGCAACCGTCATCTTTCCATTGAAACTCAATGGGAAATCTATATAAATCCGAATAACTCTTGATAAAATGATCAAAATCCATTGATACTCGTTAAAAATATTTGTATTGGACAATTTTCAGGCACAATGGTGTCTTTTGTATACTGTCACCCCTATCAGGTCATCTGAGATAACGAGGGCTTGGTCGCGCTCTTGGGGTTATAACTTTTGATATAATTTAGATAGAATCATGGTACAAAAGCCATTCTGATTGTCATGATGACGCATCCAGCAATTACACTATTGTTGAGTTTGACGTCAGGTCAGGTCACAAGAAACATCTAGGTTTATACCGTACGCAACGCGGATATTTCTCAAGAAACTTCTCATAAAATGAGATTCTGAAAAAAAACTAACTTTGAGCTTGATTGACCTCTAGTTACCTCATTATTGACCTGATACAAAAAAAATGGCCGAGGTAACTTCAACTCAGTTTTGGACAAATTATCGAACGTTTTACTACGTGTCTCTCGCCCTCTTAGTTTCCGAGTTAGATTTTCATTGGTTCGGGCCGGCGGCCCCTAGCCGATTATAAATCCTGGATCCGCCCCTGGTCTTTGTAGCTATGGTACGACCCAAACAACTGTGCTTCCATGGGAATTCCACTTTAATTGTTTTCAGTTCTCCGCCCGAGCAATTAAAAACAGTCAAACGAGCATCACTATTTCTTTCTTGTTCGTAACAATGTGTTCTGGCACCCAGTGATATATAGACTATGAAAACAGCTCGAACACATTGTGATGCCGCCATTCACTTTTGTTCAACTGCCCGGCTACGTACCGCCGCCATCCAGGCTCTCGCCTATGGAGGTGCAGCGTCGGATTAATGAGCTAAAACCAACACAGGAGGGAGACCCGAAGGCAGACCGGCTGATGGATGAACTGTGTCCCGACCGCCGTGAGAAGTTGTTGAAGCAGTGTGGAGGCCGCGATGCATTCTCCATCGTCTCCAGTGACTACCCGAGGTTGTTCGTAGATAAGGAGGTTAGTTTTACTCATTGTAAAGTTATATTTTCCTTTGGTATATTGGATTGTCCTGTGTCAATGAAACATATAATTTGCAAGTGAAATAGGCAAATTATCCTTTAGGAAGTATAAGTGGTGTCTTCAGTCAGTTGGTTTGTTGCGTGCTTGCTTGTGTGTGTGTTTGTCAGTATACGTGCGTGAGTACATGTGTGTCTGTGTTTTTGTACTTCAGGCGGCGGACCTGTTTTTGGCATGACCGTAGATGATAAAACACCAACACGCAAAATATATAGGGATTGTTGAACTATATTTTTGGCCACTGGAATGATATTTGGGTTTATTTTGATAGATCTGATAGTTTCGGAGTCATGAAAGCATGCAGGGTGATACCCAAAGATTGCCATAGGCTGTAACTTGGTCAAAGTCACTTGAATAACTTCTGACTGTACAGCTGGGTTCAGCGTCCTCTAGTGCTCATGTGCCCATTTATGACTTATGCAAAATAGTGCGGTGTTAAGCAGATGTTGTCTTGTGGTGAAACATTCAGCTTTCACTTCAGTGAAGGCAGCTACAATTCCTCGCAATTCCTCGAGTGGCCGATGGTTTTCCGATTTACTCGTAAATTTCCGAACAAAGAAATCAAGCTAAATGATAGTAGCTTGGTAAAAAAAAACGAGTGTCAGGATTTCTGGTGATTCTCTCGGTCATGCCAAAAATAAGTAATGCTTACCCTCTAGCATTTAGTCGATTGTTTTTGGAAATGTAGAAATGAACGTTGAAATTGTATTGGCCATAGTATTCCGTCAATTGTAAGGCGGGTTAAACGTTTATACGGAACATGTAAATCACGCGCAGTGCTGAAGATCGTTTGGTACCAACGCTTTAGAGGCTTACTGATTGAATTAGCCTCACATCCTAATTGATGATCGACCGACCCTTATGTTTTGCACGGTTGCATGACTGTGACAGTAGGGGCTGCAAGTATTCCTGGGCAATAACATCTATGCTAGGTTCGACAGTTTGTAGTAGAAATGACCCATGAACTAGTGATATTGAAATTTCCAAACATGGCATGTTAATAAAAACGGTTTCATCCACTTACGGCTGCATCTATATTATCTATAGTCTGATTTTGGTAACTTCAACTCTGGCTTAACCCTCGCCCTGCAGGGGGGGGACGATTGATCGCCCCCCCTAAGGTTTTTCCGAAATAGCACAAAAACGGCGGCGCGGAGCGCCGCCTTTTTGACCATACCTCTTCCCTCATCTTTTGCGCATCTTTCAATACAAATTTCATCCAGAGGTCCTGTCAGGTCAGGTCACCAGGTCAAGTTAAGTGACCCAAGCTCCCTCAAAGTTTCAGGTTTTGCCACTGTCACGGTGTTGGTCCGATCAAGATGAAACTTATAGGGTGTCATAAGGTCATCAGGGACTACAATCGTAGGACCATATAATTTTCATATCAGTGACCTAAGGTCAGGTCAGAATTGTTTCCTCCCCACTATAAACCTATGGAGGAAAACAAAAACCTATGTAATTTCGCAGAAAGGGGTCCAACTTGGTTTATACTGCCCATGCCACTTAGTTTTGTGTCACTTTCAACCAGGGTTTGCAAAATACCGGTAAAAACTAGTTTATGTTATGTCAGTGGCAGTGGAAATTATAGCTGGTATTTACCAGTATTTACCGGTTTTTACCGGTAAAAAGTGGTTAATACCGGTAAAATGAGTAAACACCACTGGTTTATACCGATAAAAACCATCCCGTGGCAAAAACTGTTCAACCCTGCTTTCAACCATCGAACTCAATTTTTAGACCGGTGACCTTTACTAGGTCACCAAAGACCAATTAGTGTCACGTACGCATTTCTCTCAATAACTTTTGACAGAATTGAGGTAGAAGTGTGATTCTAGTGTCATTGTGATTGTATCATCGCGACGCGTCGAATGATATGCAACATGACCTAGTTGGCTTAATATTTGACCTTGATCTGATATCAAGGTCAAAGGTTGACCTAACTAGGTCATGTGATATATCATTCAAAGCGTCTCAACGAGTCAATCATAATGGTGAGGTTTAATTGCTCTATCTTTATTTACTCAAAAGTTATCCGCCAAAAACCTCCCAATCCCGTAGTAGCCCATTTTACCTTCTTTGACCTCTGGTGACCTTAATATTGGTCAGAGCCAAAAAATGACTGAAGTAATTTCGACGAGCTGTCTAACAGTATGCGTTTTTTTTTCGTAACTTGCATAACGGCAGAGTTCGAGGGGGCGATCAATCGCCCCCCCCCCCCTGTCCGACGTGCATGGCGCTGACCCCCATGCACGGTAAGGATTAAAGGCCTC
Organism: Imbricaverruca yamaguchii; assembly: GCA_034440575.1. Classification (NCBI taxonomy): domain Eukaryota; kingdom Metazoa; phylum Arthropoda; class Thecostraca; family Neoverrucidae; genus Imbricaverruca; species Imbricaverruca yamaguchii. The sequence continues at coordinate 102,280 of JAOTOL010001503.1, read as the reverse complement.
GGTGATAAAATACACGTGACTTTCTATACATAAAAATACAACTTAATCTTTAGCATTCAACTTAGTGGATAACAAAACATGAAAAATTGTGAAATTTTAGCGATGGTCGGCAAGCCTTTTTATTGCCGAGGTCTCTAAGTCAGAATAGAAGTTACCAAAGCCAGACTAGAGCCGCCTCGTTTTTATGACACATATGGTGGATCTCAACCTTGACGATGTGTTCATACTTTCTTCAGTTCCTGAAAGAAGTAATACGTCTGGCGGGAGATGACACGGCCTTCTTCGCAAAAGCCGTGGAGGCCGTGCAGAAGCGACTGGATGCCTTTCAAGAGCAACTCCTCAGCCCACCAGGTCCGATTGTCATTAATATTGTTTATTTCCTGTATTGCATATATACCGGTTTTACTGGGATTGGTCGCTAGCGAAAACCAATGCATTGTGCAACACGATTTTGCACAAAGATACGGGACACTGTTCTTGGTTAAGTCCGAGGCCGCTGATCACGAATCCGTCGTCCGTTTTTTTAGAGCATGTTACGTTTTCATAGAAGTAAGCTTTCAAGTGTCGAAATGGCTGTTTTTCCCATTTTCAGCAATGAACAACAGGCAAACGACACGTGATACATACAAATGGACCAGATATTCGAATCTGCGTACCTTACATGCCTTGACTGTATTTTGTATGTGTCTCGCCATTTTTATATATTTAAGCACTGAATGCTACTCTGATAATAATAATAAAACAAATTGTGTCGTACAATACGGTCGACGCGGGCTCGATTCCAGTGGCTAGTTGACGCTTTTCTTCTACGACACACGGGATGCGATCGTATGCCTGTCACAGAAATATACGCCCGGCAAATGTTTATGGTACTACAATCAACTGACATCCCGCCTGTTGCTTAGACAAATGCGTCGGCGGGTGTCTGGATTCCAACCCGCGTCGACCGTAAATGCATTTTAAGCTCCCATTCTCATAGTTTCGGTGTGCTGATTTCCATTACAGACCAAACACTCCGACAAGTGGCGGGGCTTCTCGGCGTGAAGTTTGACGACCTCTTCAAAGAAGAGTCCGAGAGGTGGGGTCCGGTACCGGACCTCTATGGGCTGACAGTCGCTGAGAAAACCCACGACATCTTCCACGCCAGCACAGAGACTGAGGCCCTTACGGCTCTGATTATGTCACACAGTGTTTTCAACATTGAATTCGTCAAGACAACCCGCAACTTGCTGTACTACTTCAAAAAAATACGTAATCGGCATCGACGACGGAACACGAACACCGAACAAAGTATTGAGCTTCTTGAGCAAAAAGTAGAGGCATATTGAGTCGTGAGACAAACTACTGTAGCAATAATCTGAAAAGAGAAAGAGAATAAAGTCATTAGTGACGATCTGAAAGGCCGCTACTTTGTTTCAATAATTGTGAAACACCCTGTATATCTGAAGTGTAGCTCAGATTTGCCTCATCTCACGTAGATGACAGGTTGTCGTTGAGGCGGTGTGTGTGGTGGATTCGCCGGTGGTTTAATGTGTGTGGTTGAAAAGGCGAATATATATTCGCGTTGCATATTTACTTTATTACATCCAGAGAGGCGGTTTTCGCGAGTTTCGCGGGGCGTAAATGAACCCACGGCGTGGGAAATGCATGCTAACCATAGGTGCTAAAGTAAGTACATTTCGGTTTAGCACTATATGGGTAGTGGTTTTTGACAGCCGCCCCATACGGTACTAGCGTAAATACCAGTACACCTCTATGCAAGTACCCAGAAGGGTGTTTTAAAGCACCTTTCACCTTGAAAAGTACCCGGGTGTGAAATCCCAGGGGTGCTCAGAAAGTAGGTATAGTGAGGTAATCTGCAAAAAGTACCGAATGCGAGGTTTAAAAAACTTCGTATGGGTAGTGGTTTTTGACAGCTGGAAACACCTCACAGGGTGCTACATTTTTTTACAGTTAATTTAAAAATAATTCAGAAGTCACGGAAAATTGCGCCGATACCAGAAAACTGCTCCGAATCCCCCGGAACTATGCACCTGGGAACGAAATGTCGCACCGTGACCCCGATAAATTATACCGAAGTAACCAAGGTTGTGCTGGGGTTCCACAAGTGTGCGATAAATAAACGCATAAAATAAACAGCGAAGCCCTGAGAGCGCAACCGGAGGTCGAAAATGCACCGGGCCCTCCAAAGCCCGAATTTCGCAAAAAGCGGCAAGGCCTTAACCCTCGCCAGTATACGGCATTTTACCACCTTTGGTCGTATAGGGGGGAGGTACGAACCCCCTGGCGATTTGAAACCGTGCATTTTACGAAAACGACCGAAAGACCAAAGTTATAGATCTGGCCGAGATCTCCCGATTGGAATTCAGTATGACCTTCTAAGGTCAATGGTTGACCTTCCAGGTCAGGTCAAATGTCTAAAATTGATTTGTTTGTATTTTCCTAAGAAAATCGTCAGTTGTACCTAAACTACTCTATAGATATCCACGAAACGCCCGGATATATGTTTATTTGGATCTTGTGAACATAACGACATGTCACACAATGCGATCGGACCGATATATCGTGCACCAAATGAGGTCAAAACCATGACCCCAAATGTCCAACTTTTCGAAAAGTGGTTCCAATTTTGAAGTTTAAAGTTCCCTAGAGTAAAAACGGATGCTGAATTCGAATTCAGAACGCGAAATTACCGTAGATCAGCAAAAAAGGTCGATAAGTCAAGCGAGTTCATCCTAGGTCAACGGAGGTCGCCGATTTTTGGCACATTATTTTTCAATGGGAACCCATCTAGGCATCTGTATTTTTCATTATATGCCCATAATTACGCTAAGTACGTAACAAAATACGCGAGATAATCACGTATTTGTTGAAAACTGGTCGAAAGTCCCTTTATGACCGCATAACTCCGTGACCTGATATGACTTCCCCAAAATATTACACCAAAAGTAGTCAAAAGGTTGCCTGAAAGGGGACTGAAAATTTCAGAGCGATCGGTTCATCGGTTTGGTAGAAATACACAAAAGACCTGAGGGGTTGCACCCCCTCTATACGGGCGAGGGCTAAAATATGGTTGAACCCCAAAAGGCAAATTGGTCGTAAAAAGGAACAAAAATACCGGGCACGAAATAAAGACATCGGGGTATTCGAAAACGCATCGATACCTCAAACATGTCACCGGTGTACCAAAAAGCAACAAAGTTCTAAAAAATAGCCTGGTCTCAAGCATGTGCCGGGCCCACAAAATATTGGCTGGAGCTCTAAAGCACGTCCGTAGACGAATAAAAACACAACAGGTAAAACAGCGAACACCTAGCTAGGGTTTCGGCTCAGTCGACAACCTGGGCCATATTTAACCTAAGAGATGAGGTGCATCAAAGCTCAGTGCATCATAATTTCTTTGCCACGAGCAAATGTGGGAAGAAGCAAACTAATACATGGAATTGAATTCATCGAATTTCTAAGCGAGCCTCCATACCAGTAAATCCACATGCCAAATATGGTATAAGACTATCATGTGACAGGAATTAGAAAAACGTTGGAGACCTAGCAGAAACTGGTGAAGCCCTCGTAGTGTGGCGAATGCGCCGATTGCGCAAGGCGCGCAAGGTGCATGTGTACGGCTGTTGGCGTTTTAGCGACCTGCGTGAGTAACCGGAATGTCTGAAATCGGAAAATTGTATATTTTTAGTGATTTGTACCGGTGTAACTTCAGCAGTGTGAGGTGACTTATCAAGGGGTACGAACAGAACATCCTTTGAACAGGATCGTGGAGTTAGTGTTGAAATCCGGTAATACAGAAATGCTGGTGGAAAATTTGCCCCCCTCGACAGGACAGCTAGGTTGGTCACTAATTATAATTTTAAAACAAAGTACAATAGCATCACACTGACAAACATAGTGGTCCGTTAATTTTTTAGAAATGGGAGTCGGGGTGACCATTCCAAGTCAGTTTGCCCACCCCCTTCGCAAATCCCAAGTACGCCACTGCCATGGCATGATATAACTTGGCCTGTTGATGGCCCTGATCCGCCGCAATTGACGGTGTACTCAGAAGCCCCGGTCCACCACAGTGGAAGATGTACTCCGCGACCCCGGTCCGCCACAGTGGACGGCGTGCTCTGCGACCCTGGCCCGCCACAGTGAACGGCCCTGGTCCCCCGTAGTGAACGATGTGCTCCTCGGCTCTCGTCCGCCACAGTAGACGGTGTGCTCCGCGGCCCTGGTTCGCCATAGTGGACTTCATGGTCAGAGAAAACTGGTTTTTCCTGGATTTTTCCCATCCGTAGCATGATCATCTTTACAAGATTTTTATTCGTGTTCTCCATTTGGACGTTTAATGGTGTTATTCGACAATGAATTTCCCTGTGGTGCCCGCAGTGGGGCCGGCCTCATTACACGGCTGGCTAGGGAAATGGCGCTCCCTCGGGTCACCACAGCAGCCCCTCTTCTTTCCGTCTATACGCTCCCATTCCAATGCCCATCTCATCCCAACATCCATGTCCTTCACCTGACCCTGCAACACCAACTATCCCAACTGTGAGCAGGCAGGGCAACTTCCCCGGTCCTGCCCACCAGCTCAGTTTGATCTGGGTAGCGGCGCCCCCTCGGCCCGTCCCCTGGGGTTCACGGAGTCCTGGAGGTTGAGGTCCCCCGTCGCACGGTGCTAGTTGTGACGGGGGACCAACACACCTCTTTGGTCCTGATATTCCGGAGGGGTGGGCGGGCCCGCGGGGCCTCACGCGGGCCAAGTGGCTGGTCGCCTCGGGCCGGGGCCTGGGAGCCTTCCCGGTGCCCGCTGGCCCGGCCGGCCGGGGTCAAGGGGTGGGCGGCGCTGGATTCCAGTCGGGGTGATGAGTCTCTCTCTCCCGGCCAGATGATGGCGTCGCCTGCCCCGTATAGCTCCACGAACTTCTGGTGTCCTCCCGTTGTTGGGGCACAGGCGCCCCCCCCCCCCACAGTAGGGCCCCAGTGTGGTGGGACGTTCGCGGAGCCGAAAAAGCAACATACTTCATGGCATCCACTAACAAAGAAATCCCTCCTGGCCCCTCCCGTAGGGGCCAGACCAATGGTTCTTGTGGTTCCCGTATTCTCATTTTCAGAGGACAGACTAAGTCCCTTGCCTCGTTGTTACCCTTTCAGCGACGCGATGGGTGTGACCGATTCGGTAAGGTTTTTCGATGTGAGAAGTTGAGAAACGGTTCCTTGGAGGTGGAATTCGCTCTGACAGGAGAAGCGGAGAGTGCATTAAAGGTTTCGGAGTTCGTATACAGTGCTAGAAAAGGTGACGGAACAGTCGACGAAGCCATACGAATCATCGTAGAGCCACACAAAACAAAGAATACCTCAAGAGGCGTGATTAACTGTTTCGACCTGAGAAATGTGCCGGAGGAAGAGATCGTTGACAGACTGTTTGAGTATGGGGTGACCGGGGCGAGAAAGATGAAGGTGAGGAGAGGTGCGGACATGATTCCAACCAACAATGTCATTTTGACCTTTAACGCTACAGATCATCCCAGCGAAATTCGGGTAGGTTGTATCCGTGTAAAGGTACACACTTTTCTTCCGAACCCAATGAGGTGCTTTAAATGTCAGAGGTTTGGTCATACCAACCAGTACTGCTGAAATCGCCCTGTGTGTGGAAGATGTTCTTTCTACGACCATACCAGTGAAACTTGCAACTCCGAGATGGCCTTCTGTACGAACTGCGGCAGAGGACAAGATCCACACACTTCGTTTGACCGAACTGCCCAAGCTACATGAAGGAGAAGAAGATTATATGCATAAAGCACACCCAGAAAATCAAATTCCGAAAGTCAAGAGAAATTTATGAAACGTCGCACCAATAGTATCTTAGCAGCAAAAGTTAAAAAAAAATTATATGCTGTCTCCACAGTACACTGACACCCTAAACACAGGTGACCTCATCGAGCAGCTCAGCATTCTACTTCGTAACTTCGGTGTACATGTCCCCCACAAGTAAAGCAAACGCCAACACCCCATCCAGTGGAAACGGAGGACATCCCATCACCGTCGCCCGGAGTTTTCAGACGACAGAAGGAGCAGGTTTCCACCACACCGCGGAGACGCCGGCGCCCCTGAGTGTTCCCCCACACACCACCTTGCCCAACGAAGAGGAGGGGGAAACATGGCAGGTGTCACAGCGGAGGAAACGCCCTAACAAGCCCTCGCCGCCCACATCTTCAGTCCTTCCATCCAGCAATGCCCAACCTTTCTCAACTCACTCCATTCTCGCGTCCGCCTCCGATTCCACATCCCAAGAAACCACAGCACCATCCAGCGTACCCAAGTCCTTACCATCTGCCTACACATGCCCCGTCTCCAACACCATGACCACTACAACAAGCCCTTCTATCACTCGCTCTTCTCCCCAGACTTCTAGGCATCCCCTGGTGGCTGTGCCGGGCATCCGAGGCGTCGAAGTACGCCCCAGAGTTCCGAACTTGGGGGCCCGGGGGCGCATGGTCCGACATCCATATGTCCCCTCGGGCCCAGAGTCTGGGGCCAACACCCAGCGGTACACCTCCGCCGTCGCCGCTTCCCTCACCCTCGCCACGTAGGCGAGTAGAGGGCCCGTCCGGTCCTTCTGCACCACAGAGGCCAGAGATGGGTCCGACACCACCACCGCCTCGGTTGAGTACCGATTCTGGCGAGCTAGTGCGCGCCGAGAGGCGCGTACTGCCATGGACGGCGTCACCCCCTGAGGGAGTTACGCCGCGGTCACGCCCGAGGATATCGTCGCTCGGTGCACACCCGGGCAGCCAACCGAAGCAGAAAGTAGACTGCAAACACTGAAGTTGATTTTACACACAAAAGCACACACGTACTAATCTAGACATCCCTAGTCAACCACCGGAATGACCTCTTTAGTTTTACATTGGAAAATGCGTGGTTTTAGAGCCAATTTTACCGATCTTCAGGCTGTTTTATCTCAGCGAAATCCCGCCGTTGCCTGCCTACAAGAAACTAAACTGTCACCTGGAGCGTACTGATCGCTGAATGGCTATTCAGTCTTCCGCAAAGACATACCAGCTGCCACAGTGTCACATGGTGGAACCATGCTGGCGGTGCACCATAGCGTACCCGCGCATCGGGTCACATTGTGCACATGGCTCCAGGCAGTTGCTACCCGTGTGATATTCAGCGATCGCCCAGTAACCATTTGTTCATTGTATCTGCCACCTGGGCTTTCTCTCCCCTCTTCAGAGCTTTTGCTTTTGCTGTCTGAGCTTCCTACGCCGGTCTTACTCATAGGGGATTTTAACTGTCATCACACAGCATGGGGCTGCAACGCGACCAATGTTCACGGAATACTACTGGAACGTTTTATCCACGCCGAGTCGCTATTCCTTTTAAATACAGGCTCGCCCACGCATTTTACGCCCACGGCACATACAGGGAGCACATCGGTTTTAGATTTGAGCCTCTGTTCCACGCAACTAGCCGAACATTTTACCTGGTCTGTCGACAACGACCCGCTGGGAAGCGGCCACTTCCCTGTGTGGTTAAACTACCGCACTGGAGCTGTGCTTGGCATGAGGCCTCGGAGGTGGAACCTCCGAAAAGCAGACTGTGGGAATTTGAGGCCAAAATGGAGGAAAGGTTTACTTCTCACCATGAAACCCCACCTTCAGTGGCTACTTTTACAGCGGCAGTCCTCGAGGCAGCTACTACGTGTGTTCCAATGACCTCTGGGACTCCCCGTCGTGCCCCAGTCCCGTGGTGGACCCCTGAGTGCCGGGATGCGATCCGTGCCCGGAAACGAGCCTTCCGAGTGTTTGACCGCCAAAGCTCAACGGTCAACATGATCGCATTCATGAAAGCCAGAGCTTATGCTCGTAGGACCGTGAAGGAGGCGAAACGAAAATCTTGGCAGAACTATGCCGGAGGCCTCAGCTCATCCACGTCCTCAACGGAGGTGTGGTCTCGGATAGAACGCATATCGGGGAAATTCTGCTCCGCTCCGCTACCTGTCCTACAAGTTACAGGACGTCACATTATGTACCCAAACGAAGTAGCGAGTGAACTTGGCCGCGCGTTATACAAACTCAGTAGATACGGAAATGATAACGCAGATTTCCAGCGTCATCGCTCCCAGAGTGAAAAAGTAAGACTTGACTTCTATACATCAGAACGGCTTGCCTACAACGACCCATTCACGAATGCAAACCTAGCCTCTGCAGTACTTTCGTTACGGGATGTGTCGGAGGGTCCAGATATAATTCATAACGAAATATTGCGTCATTTGCTACCATGTGCCCAAGTCGTTTCATTATCGGCCTTCAACTTACTGTGGGAAAGAGAAAACTTTCCCGAAGCATGGAAAGAGGAAACTATCATTCCTCTTCTGAAACCAGGGAAGGATGGGCATGATCCACTCCACTATCGCCCGATTTCGTTGACATCCTCACTGTTTAAACTAATGAAGAGAATGGTGAATGCTCGTTTCTCATGGTACCTGGAAGATAGAAAGATTTTAGCAAATTCGCAGAGTGCTTTTGGGAAGAATCGTGGTATGATAGACTATCACACTTGGCACCGACATTCGTGCTGCTTTGATTAAGAAGCGACATGTTGGAGCTTTGTTCTTTGACATTGAGGGCGCGTTCGATACGGCATGGTGTCATGGCACGCTTATAAAGATACACGAATGCGGCCTCCGTGGCCCGCTTGCTTTCTTCCCTCAAAATTACTTAAAAGATCGCCGGTTCAGAGTCCGCATCGGCAACCATTTTTCAGAATGGTTTCGGCAGGTCAATGGGTTGCCGCAGGGCGGCGTGCTTTAGCGTGCCCCTGTTTGCCATCCTCATCAACGACATCGGCAGTACGTTGCCGCCGTCTATCTGTAGCTCGCTTTTTGCCGACGACTTCGCCATTTGGACTTCGAGCACCTCAGCACTGGCCATACAAAGGCAGCTACAACTTGCTGTCTCCCGCCTGGGGCGATGGGCAAACGTGAGTGGTTTCCGATTTTCAACAGGCAAGACTGTGGCCACTCATTTCTGTCGGCGTCAATGCTGTCGAAACATGGATATCAGGCTGTATCAGTCACACATTCCTACGAGACCTGTGGTTAAATTTCTTGGTGTTCTCCTTGACTCTCGTCTAACATATCGGGGCCACTTTAAAATGCTCCGTGACAAGTGTTTTAAAACTCTGAATATTATTAAGGTGGCTTCACGTACACCATATGGTGCCGACAGACTCACGCTGCTGCTTCTATATCGATCTCTAATCCGGTCTAAGCTTGACTATGCGTTTATTGTGTATGACGGTGCATGTGCAACAGCCAAACGAACGCTAGACTCCATTCATCACGCTTCGCTGCGTATTGTTACCGGTGCATTTCGTACGTCATCGGCAGTGAGTCTTCTGGCGGAAGCTAATGAGCCTAGTCTTGCTTTGCGTCGCGAACTGCTTGGGATGCACTATGCATGCCAGCTGCGCCAGCTTCCCGAACACCCCACATATCGGTCCACATAAACCAATTGCCCGGTGGTAAAGTGCTCCAGATTCACTGGAAACTGCAAAGTGATATTCTGATATCACATGTGTGAATGAAAATATCATCCCCGACCCTGCACTCGCCCAATCACAACTTTGGTTTCGCCCCTCCCTAAAGTTAGGCGGCAAGGAAATGCTTTCACCGATTGTCATCACAGTTCAGGTTTGCTGTGCTCCGATACTCCATCAAAGGCGGTGTGTTTTAGCCTGCATCTAATCGCTGAAACATTTTTATTTAAGCCGGTGTGCACTTTTTGGTGTGTGGAGTAAGGGGGATGGGGGTGACGGTGACGGTGACGATAGATCCGAGCCCACTATGAAACTGCAGTCGCATGCTCTTACTCATAGTAGTTATGTTGACATGTATTGTGCACTGCTCTTTTAATTATGTGACTTCACCAGTTATTGGACGATTTTCCTCGTTCGTGAGTAAGCTGAATAAACATGAACATTCACATCATCGAATAAAAACTCAGAATTTCTGAGGTCCGAAAATATAGTGGGCGAAATCCGAAGAATGTTTAGTTGGCGGCGTTGGCACCCAACTAAAAATTGTATCCTGCCTTCCCAATGCTTTTTTTGGAAAATCGACACCCCTGCACACAAACACACACAAATACACACACACACACACACACACACACACACACACACACACACACACACACACACACACACACACACACACACACACACACACACACACTCATTTGCCCAGAGGGTTCCCAGAATATGCTGTCACATCACTATACACCCATGACGGTCACATCCGAGTGGTTAAGGTGGCTAAGTAGCCCAGGCGGAAAGCGGAAGGAAAATACCATTTCGAAAATATCTCAGACATCCCGATTCACACAATGTACTCCACCGTAACCATGCAGGAGCCCGAACCCGCCGTATCATTCGCGGTGCCAGGCGCCGATCATGAACTTCACATTTACAACAGCTCACCTTTCAAACACCTTTAAGCCAAATCTGGAAATTGATCCGCCGGTTTTCTGAACGCATCCCATTTAAGTCACTGCCGGCCGTCAAAATCAAAAACACCAAAATTACAGATCCACAAACAATAGTAAACACATTAGCGGACACCATAATAGCTCAGAAAACAATTGCAGATTGGAATTCTTACAAAATCCAGAACACACTCCCCACACAGATTTGGCACGATTTCATTCTGAAAACACTGAAACATATGACATTCCTTTTGAACTTGCACTACTGGATACGGGAATTTCCGCCGCCGGTAATATTTATGTAGGCCCCGACAAGGCTCATCATTCCTATACCAAAACCCGGCAAAAATCACAGCAAATCCAACAATTTTCGACCCATCGCACTCACCAGTTGTCTAGGAAAACCTTTCAAACGTATGATTACAAAAAGACTGATTATGATTATAAACACACTAGAAACACTTCATTTGATGGGCATCATGGTCCCATTCCTGTGGGTGCCCAGTCACTACGGCATCCCAGGGAACGACAAAGCAGACCAACTAGAAAAATCAGCATTACGACTTCAAAACATCACAGAAATTCCACAACATTTTGAAGCCAGTAAACCAACGACAAAACAGAGCATCCGACATTTTTTTAACCAGCAATTGTCTGAAACTGCAACCCACATACAATTACGTCTCCCAAACCTGTCATCGATAACTGGCCCACATCATATAAAAACAGATTAGAAGAAAAGTTATATCGTGGCTCCGCATCGATCAACCTTTCTCACCCATCGATATATTTACACTGCTTCACCACGACGTTCATGCCCATCATGCAACACTCACCTTACAGTTTCACATATTCTTCTACTCTGTCAACACTACCATGACCATCGAAAAATACTTACAAACTACTGTCGTGCACACTACATCTCATTTTCTTTGCCCACGCTATTAGGAAATAACACCATTTTCTCATCAATCTACTTGTCAATATTCTTATGAAAACTAACTTGCTTCAGGACTTATAAATTGACTTCCATCACATATTTCTTCTTCTTCTCTCTCTTCACAGCACGAAATGGCCTGAGGAAGCCGAAGTGTTCACCATAATAAAATGAAAATGAAAATGAGAGGCTATAGCGACGCCAGAATATTTTGCCGATGACGGATCCAAGAGATGACGAGAGGCATTCAGGGCATACCCTCTTCAAGCCACTACAACAAATGTCGTGGCGATTGCGACACTACCATGGGTGGGTCACGGAGAGGGGGGAGTGAATACAAACGAATATATTAAGTCATGCGCAGTGATGGTGTCAGAGGATTTTCCTAATGACGAATAATTAAGCAAATAGCGTTCCGAAGCATTGCGTTCTTTTTCCTTACAAAAATGTTGAAATTTTGATCAAAGTGCGTAAAGTAGACCAGTAAAATTTGCTTTAGGTACTAGGTTTTCTAATCCGCCAGTATATTCTGAAACCCTAGGGGGAACCGCCCCTTATAGACTTAGAACAAAAAGAGCCCTATCGTAATAGGATTAAGAAAATCATAGCTTCGCCCATTAGGTACATGTCTTACATAGGCGTAGGAACCGGTGGGGCCGCTGGGGCCATGGCCCCACCACTTTTTGACCTGGTGGGGCCAGCAATATTAACTGGCCCCACCACTTTTTGAGCAATAACTACCAAAGATAAATAAGAAAACAACGTGATGTAAAGTAATTATCAGAACCATGAGAGAAACCATTAAAACAATCATATAGATGACTGGTACACATGGCGTGCCTTTTATTTACAGACCGGGGCTGCGGAGTCGGAGTCGACAAAATTATGCCGACTCCGACTCCGCCTGACACGGGCTGGTGACATTAGCTTGCTAACCAATGTTCGCCGTTTTCCGGTGCAAACCTATGTTAATTCGAGCGTACTAGCAACATCTCCAGAAACGGAGGATCAACCGTTGCTATAAGCACGTTTTCCCGCGTCTTCCTGCGCGAGAAAAAGCCGGCAGAGCATTTATCCGTCGCCGGCATTGCATTCAATTATTGATGCAGAAAATTAAGTTCGGTCTGTTGTATTTATGAGTTTGTGATTTTACTGGCCAAGTCGGAGTCGATCCCGGAGTCGGAGTCGACTCCGGGGGGTCGGAGTCGGAGACGCCCAGAAACCCATCGACTCCGCAGCCATGTTACATACTAGCAGTTTAGTCATTTACGTCTATTGCTAGCTTGATTTGGCGCACAAGAGACATTTCTGACAACTAGCCCAAACCCGATTTATAAATGTGTGTGAAGGCACCTTGGCCCAAGCCGCCCGCCCCAAACTGATGCTGGATGCAGGTTTCTTGACTCAATAGTGGAAGTAACACTGGCGGATCCAGGGGGCATTAGGGGCAAATGCCCGCCAAAACCAAAATGGCCGACATTTCGTAAAAACCATGTTTTTCGCGATTTTTCCGGAAATGCCCCCCCCCCCACTCCCCCAAACCGATAAAAATATCCGTCCTGGATCCGCCAGTGGGAAACAACTGGTAATTAATGTATGCATGGCTATTTGAAGTTGTCAATGATAAGATAATATGAATGCTAATTCTAACGATGACCCTTGATACCATATTTGCCATTTGTCATGAAAGATCAGTGCTGGGCACGCGATCGAAAATAGGTGGTCCGCGATTGGTATTCCGCTATCGAAAATTTGGCGTTCCGCGATCGCGGAATATTGATTTAATTTTCAATTAAAATTCCGCGATCGTTAATTCCGCCATCGGTAATCGCTAGCGAAGTTTTTCAGCACCCAAAAGCACCCCAGCGAAGTTTTACCGCTTATTCGCGCATTTCTTCAAAGAAATGAAGTCAATAAGTGGTAAAGCGGTAGCGCGGGACAATATTTGTCTTTTCTAGCTTTACATTTTGGATCGCGGACTAAAAATTGCGGAATTTAAGGAGGAAAAAATCCGCGATCGCGATCGCGGAATTTATTCAAATTTAATACATTTCTGCGATCGATTTTTGGTAGTCTGCGATCGCGGAATCGCGAAGTATAATTCCCCGATGCCCAGCACTGTGAAAGAGTATCTTTTACCTTGCCTCGCGTTTCAGGCCGGGAGAAGACATGGTTATTGTCATGATTGGGACGAGTGGTGAGGTCACGACCCATCTGCCACTTACTCCCTTGGTGACCATGGGCGTAGCAATGTGCCGAAAAGTGAGGGGAGGGCGAAGAAAACTTTGGTCCTGTATTATATAAAAAAAAGAAATCCACACCATCCTGATAAAATTTCTCAACGGATTTGGGCTCCTTATGATTTGGTCTTTCTCCTGAGATATAAAACTTCTATGTAGCAAAATATTTGGCAAAATTAAGGAATTGTTCGACTGAAAAGTGGGGGACATGGCCCCCTGCCCCCCCCCCTGTTCCTACGCCTATGCCATGGTCTGTGTGAATGAGGATTGTTCATATTTGTACTATTGTGATCTTAGCAATAAATACGTCTAGTTGCAGATCCAGGAAATGTGAATTGGGACCTTAGATATTCCTCAGACATGTGCACCAATGTGCCACTGCCTACTTTCCATCTTTAACTTTGGTCTATAGAATGGCACGTGCTAGACCAGCAGACATCTTTTGTTGGTGAAGTAGAAAAGTTCTGCTTTATCAACAATCTATGGATGAATATGGACCCTGTTCTAAACTTGATAAATGATGAGTTTACCAATAGGTGTATCTAGCTAACATCCTTCTTCCAATGCCATGAGAGGATGAACTTCCTCGGACATGAGGGGCCACCTCTGACAAATGGGTGACAAAGTTGTTATGTCCTGGTGCTGGTATGCATTTTGTACTCATTTGGGTGATGATTCCTTTCACAACACCTACATTCCACAACTTTTGTGTGTAATGCGGGTTCCATATTTGAGGCAAGTTCACGTTGCTTTTCACCGAATTCCAGTCGTTTCATTAAAAAAAAACACACACATGTCAATTTTAACCGGGGAGGTCATGTCATCTCTCTTGAAACCTGAAATCCCATCAGCTACGTAATACTTAGCTGGAAATGGCATCTACCATCCCCCTCCCACATGGTATGAAAAAAGCGAAAAAAAACTCTAGCCGGAAGGGTAATTTCCGGCTACCGGAAGGCAAAATTTCGGCTACCAGAAGGTGTTTTACACTCACACGGCCTAACCGGAAGGCGATAATAACAAACAAAAAACCGCACATAACGATATATGTGCGGCCCCAGTCACTAGTTTGGCTTTTTCTCCTACCGCGCCCTCCCCCGGTTGACGACACTCGTCCGGGCAATTTGCCCCTCTTGGGCAAAATCCGTGGCGTCGCCACTGCACCAGTCACCACTTTCCTAACACATGAGGGAGCATCAAGCAATTTGACTAATCTAGCTTCAGATATTTGTTTTATACATACAGTTTTACTCACCATTGAGCAACTGTCTACCCCACCCAATGCCATTTTTATTTGTGTTGTATAAATGTAATAATAACATAAGGTGGCGGATGCTGGCAGATATCCTAAGGGTTCCTCTTCATTTCCAGAAATCGTGTTTTACAAAACAAAACAAAAAACTATTCCATGACCAAATGCTTCACCATCCTGTACCTCTGGTTGTGCTAGAGGCTCTGAAGATGGACATGCGAAGTTTCTTCGCGAAAAAGGTATGTAAGGGTGGATGTAATTATGCATCAACAAACAGTTGATCGCGCTACTTACCTATGCAGCTAAATGAAAAACTACGTTTTTCCATCAGGCACTTTATGCCATGCCAACATTCACTCTTCACTGTTGCTATGCTGAACGATATGCCTGTATATACCTGTAGCGATGTATGTGTATACCGATATACCTGTTACCTGTTTCGTCACTTCGAATAATACTAATAATAATAGCAATAATAATAATTAGCATAATTCCTCCAAATTCATAATTAGTGGCATCGTAGATTGAATTAAAATTAGGACGTCACCACTATGTGAACATGCTGGTTGGAGCGCTTTCGATCCGTATTACGAATCGTCATCGGCACCACTCGGTACGGATTCACTCAGTGGTGATGTCCTAATTTTAATTGAATTATCATAATATTGTCAACTGCAGTTGCTTCATAGAAGTCCCTTCATTGATGGATATTTATCACATGCTGCTATTCACAGTCCACCCTGGATTCAACCTTTCACCAAGCGAAACACACCCACACCCTTCCACATCCCAACGGTTTCGATAACCAACTCTGCAAAAAAGACATGAGTGCCGTCGCTGCCGCCACTGTAAATTATATGTAATTTGCAGCTATGCGTAAGTTGCAGATTAATAAATGAAAACGCTTCGACAGCGTGTGGAGAACCAACCGTCAGAGGATTTCATGTTCGCTATTGCGAGTGCCTGATGACGCCGGGCTATGCTTCTCGGATGATTAGTTCGTTGTTAGTAAGGTTATCTAGGGTTATTTTATGACCCATTCGACTACTATGAACAGTGACACCAACCTCTTACGCCGATTTGTCGTGGGTGAACTCTGTAATTCCGCCCCTTGAGAGGTTGGAACTCACGACTCTTACGAGATATTCACGTTCATCTTTGTCGGCGGCCGGCCTGAAAAGTGACTTCCGAGTAAGCGCATTACCAGTGAGAGGGGGTAGATAGGTAGGTAGTCCGATCAGGAGTGGTCCTGTATTATATAAAAATAGAAATCCACACCATCCTGATAAAATTTCTCAACGGATTTGGGCTCCTTATGATTTGGTCTTTCTCCTGAGATATAAAACTTCTATGTAGCAAAATATTTGGCAAAATTATAGATAGGTAGGTAGTCCAATCAGGAGTGGTATTTTGCGCGATGAATGTTTTCTAGAAACTGCCAAGTAAATTATCGAGCCACCATTTTACACGGAATAAAAATGGCCCGATGAAGCGTAAATATCCATACACTAATCCCCCTGCTTGAGTAGGCTCGCTGTTGGTAAATGAAGTTACATTCAGTGTAGTTTGTGATACTGTATGCTTTGTGACCAGTATTTTTGTTTGCATTTTGTAACATTGAACACAGGATACCAGACTCAGAACGACGTGCGCGATCAAGCAATCTGTAAATCCAGCAAATGAGACACATTAATGTCAGCGGGAAGCACCGTCCTAAACAGGAATTGGCATGATGCACTCAGCAATACTCGAATATGGTTGAGCTTGCCCCTGACGCTGTGACGTTTTTATAGCTAACACGGTCTGCTCGCAATGCCATAACTTCTTATCTAGTTGGCACGGCCTGATCTCAATGCCGTGATTTCATGTTGGTACGACCTGATCACAATGCCACTGCTCATTTCGTCTGGCTCGGCTGAAACAGGCTGGCCTGCCGTCGTGAAGTAATTTGTGCGGCTGAAACATACTGCTCCTGACATCGTGACGGTGTTTGTGTGGCTAACACAGACTGCTCCTGACGTCGTGGCGGTGTTTGTGTGGCTGACACAGATTGTTCCTGACATCGTGGCTGCGCTTGTGTGGCTGACACAGACTGCTCCTGACGCGGGTGTGTTTGTGCGGATGACACAGACTGCTCCTGACGCGGGTGTGTTTGTGCGGCTGACACAGACTGCTCCTGACGCGGGTGTGTTTGTGCGGCTGACACAGACTGCTCCTGACGCGGGTGTGTTTGTGCGGCTGACACAGACTGCTCCTGATGCGGGTGTGTTTGTGCGGATGACACAGACTGCTCCTGACGCGGGTGTGTTTGTGCGGATGACACAGACTGCTCCTGATGCGGGTGTGTTTGTGCGGATGACACAGACTGCTCCTGACGCGGGTGTGTTTGTGCGGATGACACAGACTGCTCCTGATGCGGGTGTGTTTGTGCGGCTGACACAGACTGACGATGGGGACCTTTGTCTGGCGATATCCGATCGCAAGGCAGCTGTCGTCAGATTATACTCCCTGCCATTAGCAATCCCATCCTGGTAGGAGCGCCGATCGACCTGACCTATTTGGCCGACAGTAGGGCTGGGGCGGCACCACTCACGAATCTTCCATTCACCCTACGTCCTACATCTGACCCCGACTGTGGCGGCTGACAGATTACACCGGACTCGGAGACGTGCAAGGTCACCACCGACTCATGGCCGGGCGACTCGGTCCGCCCCTGCTGCCGTGCTACGTCACTGCGCCGGAAGGCTGCGCAATCGCTCTCTGTTGCAGGGGAAATACAGTGGCACGGCACCACTCATCGTCACTAGGACCGACCGTAGGCATTGCAGAACAGGCGACTGACGTCTCTGTGTGACAATTGTGAGTATCTGCTTTGGTCTCGCAACCCCTCACATAGCTTTAATAATGTGTAGACAGAGTGCCAAGAATCCCCGAGTTGGCTTCCTGCTGTCGAAATTCGGAGAGACGAATCCGACGCGGGACTCATGTCGATTTCCCGGTAAATTTGTGCTTTGAGGTGCTTTGTGTATTCTTGGAATTTATTCTTCAAATGCAATGTTTATCAAGGTGACTAGAATGATGGACCACTCATTTTCTGTGCAGATGCTTGCTTTTCAGGTTGGGAGAAAATAACACCAAACAATTAATGGGATTTGAGTTCGGTAGCATATATATACAAACTTTAAAAATATAAGAACGCCAAATAAGCTAGCCTAACCTAGTTCAACACCCCTCTAGATAAAACAATACATTCTAAAAATGTAGCATATTTGCTAAACATTTTCGTAATTTAAATAACTTAACCCAGCCAGCCTAACCTAACCTAACATAAGCTACTTTCTGATTAAAAAATAAGTTTCCAATTTTTTATAGATATTTGTGATTTTTTATAGACCTTTCCAACCTAAACCTAAACTAGCCTAACCTAACAAAACATACTAAAGGCAATATGTCATCAAACACGAAACAAATATGAAATTCCCCTGAGGCGTTTTGTTTCCTCCAAAAATAAGCAAACACTGAAATTGTCATTAGGATATCTACTCATTGGCGCGTGACGGTTGGTTGAAATTTTCTGGAGGTGACCTCACTTCACCTTGATTAACTCGTTGACCCTGCAAGGCCACATTAAAATGTGCTATAGTTGGGCACTTTCTATTCAGCCAGGCCTAGGAAGTACGTAACACGTCCACCGCTTATGGCAGTGTCCAGGCCCCAGTCCCTTCCTGGCACGGGCGGCGGGACATCGGGGATGGGACAAGGGACAGGTCCATCTGAATTTAATCATTTTAGCCCCACGGCGGTGCGTCGGAAATATTGAGCTAAAAATTAACGGTTGCCCTTCCCCTCCCACCAGTACCCGCCAACCAACATTAGTCCTTGCTCCTCGAGGTGTGCATATGATCATAGCATGCGATTATCAAGGTGGCAAAACCAACAATTGTGCATGCTGCGAAAAGTCAAATGACTTGACCGGCGCTGGAGTCAGAGCGATGCCAGTTCTAAGCTCAGCTCCATTCCCCTCACGATATCCGGCGGACACAACTCACCAGGACTGCGACAAGGAGCAGTCCTGCCGGGAGCAGACGAACAGCCTTGACAGGAGCAGACGTTGGCTAAAATATTTTGATGACAATCCTGAACTTTCTGGAGTGCCGGTCCAAAATAATAATAAAAAACACGCATTTCGTACCATAAAGGCTCGATTTAGATTCTGCAACAATTTGGTGGAACCCACCCGTAAGCGCAAAGACTGATTTTGGATGCCCAATTTAGGCTCGATTATCATGCATTGCCAGAGGCTTAACGCGGAGCTTGGCAGGGTTGGGGAATTATCTCCGTTCATCCTCCACCGTGGCTTTGCCCATGTTCGCACCCCGTTATTCGGCATTCTCAGTCGAAATGAATTGGCGGGGTCACTGACACCATGTGAATCAAACTTCTGTCATGCATGCAATAATGCAGTGGCAACAGCAATTGCAATGCTAGACCAGTGAGACACAACTTTAATAACAGCTTAATTTGTGGGCGGAATGGAAAGTTACGTGGTAATGCATAGCATTACGATGTAATATCATCCATGTTTTTGAATAAATATGTTCTATTTTTAACCAAAGGAAATGTTTTCATTTTAAAATATGATTTCATTATTCCTGTCGTGTAACCTGAAACGTCACGCACTTTTCAGTACAGCACGACATAAATACGGTAACACAAGTTATTTATCGATCAGACTTTAATACGAGGACCAAAAAGCTGGAGAGCATGAAACATGGAGAGCATAAAGACAAGATCGCCAAGATTGAGGAAGGCCCTCTCTCCAATTGCCGACTGTTTCTCGGTTGGGTACTCTGGGTGGAGGTGAATTTATATTTTTGGAGCATCGACGGCGTTCATCATTTTGCGACAATGAATATACATTCCGGCGCCCAACAGAGTGCGTATTAAAACAACGATATATCGAGGAAGCACAACGCAATACATATATTGGGAGAAGCAAGCACACGAAGCATCTGGATTCCAAGTAATCACTGGAAGTGAATCTGGATTCCGACACCTGGCGGAAATGTTCAATGACCTTTGGATGTCTGCTGAGATTGTCGGGTTCTTGGGCGTGGTGAACATAGAACGCTGCATCTATCTTTCTGAACGTTTGGAAGAATTCCTCGGTGGGAACCGTCAGGTCGCTAAGGCTTAGGAAGCGAGTCCAGAGCGCCTCTCGTGCTTCATCCTCGGCACGTGCAGATGGGCTCCCAGCGAACGGTCCGTTGGTTTCCTTCTGGCCATGGATACGGCGACACATCATTCCCCCTCCACCACGCTTAACATTAAAACATTCCTTCAATTGACATCATCATCTGATGTGATTTGAAGGAAGCTAATATTCATTTGTATGGGAAATGAAGAGGCAGCAAATCAGCAGTTCAAGTTCATGTGCTGATATCTAGAAAAGTATCTTCACCAAGAAAATAATATCAATATCATTCAAATAAGATTTTTCAAACACTGGGAAAAAAACACCTATTTTGACTATGACAGTACATGCTATCCCCCAGCCCATAAAAGTATGGAAAGTGTGGGGAACTGGGGTTTTGGGTGCCTAACAATGAATACTAATATCAAATTACAAACATATTCCAACTGAATCTAGCCTAACCAGCCAGTGTTGGATTCCCCTTTTTTTGGTAGTGGAGTTCAAAATTTGAAGCTGAAGTACGAAATTTTTAACTGGATTCGAAAAATTAGCTATGCACTTGCTGACAATTAACCTTGTTCTAGTGGGGCTAAAAACCAATGTTATCATTTTTGTATGCATAAACATCTTGGCACACTAAGCCATGTCCAAAAGTTTGGTGCACAAAGAATGAGTTGTCCATAATCAGGTAGCATTGCTTTAATGGAATTAAAAATAAATGTTAGCATTTCATGCTGTATGTACCATACAAACATTACACATATAGGTAACTGCTAGGTCAGCAATATGTCAGCTAAGTCATGAATAGGTGCAATTGTGCCAAGCAATGCATCTGGTGGGAAATGCCCTCAGTAGCCAAAGTACTCACACAAATATACCCATGATATATATGCAAATGGGATAGATATTGCCTGAGTGTAGGTGGGTGATGCATTCCAAAAGTTCACAAACAAATATTTATGATGAATAGGCATGATGTAATGTGAATGTACACAAATAACATTTCTGCTGGCAGAGGTCAGGATGCATCGCACTTAAACTCGTCTTGGGCGAACCACACAACCGGGATCATCCTTCAACAAACACTTCTCCGAAGGACTAGTCCCACAACTAATGAGCTGAGTTCACCCGCGATTCATTGAAATTATTGCTAACTTCCGTTGTCGTCTTTCGTCAGATTGGTGGTCGAGATCTCAAGCGCTCCCTAAATGCATTCATGGCCCCGGTCAACCTTTGCGCCATTCGCCACCGACGCATAATACGCCGCTCCGCCTCAGACCTCAAAATTGGCTCTGTGGTTAAATTAGCGAAGGATAACGCTATAAGCCAACTTCATGGTAGAGAGAATCATAACAAAAGTATACCTAATCGATGTGAACCAAGTTCATAAATGCATGCCTGACACTCCTGACCAGTTCACACCCCACACCTAATAAATATTCACAGCACACCCCACGAGTAGGATGTTCGTGCACCGACTAATATGTCGTTTGCCGACTATTGGGATATGGGTTTCGGAATATCAAATGGTTTAACGAAAATTTTACTAAAACAATTCGTGTAAAATAGTTTTATTCTCACCACCAAGAAACAATTATTTTGCATGAAAAAGCTGAGAATATTGATTGCAAGCAATTCTTATTGATATCAAAAGTTCCTCGATGTTTGCTTAGTTCATGTCCCGAATGCTTAGATGAAGCAAAGATCGACTTGTAAGGATCCAGATTGGCCAGACGGGAGAGCAAATTGCCGCTGTAAAACCGTCTAATAATCGGTTTTATTGTTGCTATTAAATAGAGCTGGTCGGATTCGCTTACCTCAGCGCTAGAAGTACAGCTGATCACCGGGCCGGCAAACAGAAGATGGGTCGGAGTAAGATTGGAACAAGTAGTACGAACCCTTCACTGACACTGATGAACGCCAAATGCAGTTATATTTCAAGGCGCATGATTTATGTTCCCACACATTTCCAAACAATTATTTGACAGTCATGCAGAAGTGCACAAATGACATTGGTTTCTTGGTGTAATCGTCTCGGAGAACTTGCTTCCTCCGGGGCTGCTCTTAGGAAATTTGAAGTGACGTTTTGCATTGAACGGGCTCATTGTGTCTAAAAAAAAGTTGTCTCTTTAACAAAATGACCTTCGATTGCGCATTGAAAGCACCTTAATGGTCAAACGAAGCTTCAAGTATTTACTCAGGCGATACCAAGTACCCACAGATTTGCCAACTCGGGATTTCTGGTACTTCTTGGCGAGCATTCCAGCACAAATATCTACAAATAAATATTGAATAAATATTGATTAATCTAAATATATAATGCATAAGAATAAATGTTGATAAATATCGAATCAACTTTGAATACATATTGAATAGATATCGAATTTATTATTGACTATATTGACACATATAGCGTCAACTCACATGCCGCCAGTTGTGTGGAGACGTTTTTAGTGCAACACCGACGAACATGTGCGGTACAGTTTGTACTGCCTTTCCAAGTTGTATTTTGTCATTGACTGGTCGGTGTGCAGGAATCGCTGAAACTGCTAGTTGTTTTCAGGTATGGACTTTCAGTGGTAGAACTCGAACAAGCAATGATGTTCTTCGTTTTCCCTTCTGGAGTACAAAATATTTAATTTAGTCTAGTCACAATTCTGGAGTACATAATGTATTGTTATGCATGACACCAACAAACGTCAGTTGTTCCAACACTGTTTAACGTTGTCCTTCATTATCCATTACCCAAATGAAAGCCACAAATTTGGTATTACTTTGCTTACCAACTGAAAAGCATGCATTTGTGCTAGGATCAAATGGTCAGATCATCTTAATGACATTCAAAAACATGCATTTACAATTTCTATGGAACGGCTACCTGAACTAAAATGCTGATCTTCTTATGAAGGTACAATTGTAAGAACCTCACATAGCAAAGCGTAGCCTGCCAAAAGCATCCAAGCATCCAAAATTTCACGAGAAAAAAAACTTCGCATTCATCAACAAATTCATCCAAAAATCGGGGAAGGTAAAGAAACGACTAACATATCATACCCTCATTTTAGCTTTACCAAGGTGAAAATGTGCAAAATGTCACTTGTGAACACTCAGAACTGCAATAATGAATCCTTAAATCATATCTCACACAATACAGCGGAGTGGTCACAACTTAACAACACTAATCAACTTTGCATTTGAAAGGCATGTCAATAATTCAAATATTAACTAAAAAGCACAAATTTACCCAGAAAATAAGGACCGACACAACACTTTGTTACGAGCAATATCCAGCTTTGCTTCTCCAGCAATTAGGTAAGAAGGGGAAGCTGAGGTATCCAAACGAGTTGTTTCCCAAACACCTGCATTTGGAGGTTTTCTGCATCATGTTCAGAGTATAAAAAAATGGTAGATATGTAAACAATGGACATTTCTCTCCCAAAAAAATGAAAGTCTAATCGAATAATTATACCTATTCTTTGTGTAAGGACCTAGCAAAGTAGGGGAAGAGGGGGATTCTGAACACTTAAAACAGCATGAAACAAATAGCTCTACTGCTGATTCTGTATGGTTGAACCAGTAATTGTACTGTGTTTACTGGACACAGAAATGAACAAGCTATCCATATTCAAACAGTTCCTTGCAATGCAAATCTTCTAACCACTTGCAATAAGCAACTTCAAAACAGGGTCTTATTTTGTCGTGGTGTGTTGTATCGCGAACACCAAAATGCTGTTGTGCATAATTAACTCAGTGTAGCTGTTGCGGTATAAGCTATTAGTAGCCACTAACACAAATGCCCGTGCAATCGTAGACAAAAATATTGAGCAATTTCCTTATGGTTTGTTCTGGATTTCTGTTCCCTGTTCCTTTGTCTCGAGAGAACTCGAAGTACCGCAGACTGTATTAAGCCTCAATCACCTTCGGCCAACGCCCAGTTTCCACTGCCGGCCTCGCCAACAAAACAACACCTTGGTACAATCACGGCGTGCAACGAAAAAATGGCAGCAGCACCTCTGCTGCCAATAACAAATACTCGCAGGCACCTCTCCCAGCCGCCTCTATACGCATCCAAGGTTTCACAAAACAGCCGAACAGCTAGGCGTCCGAACCTCGCAGCGCAACAGAGGGCAGCACCATTCAGCCCACAACTCATGGATGAATCTCAAACATGGTTTACTTAAGCCTTAAGCTCTTGGAGGCCTAAAATGGCACCTGTGAACTTCACTCGCTACATACAAAAAAAGGTTCGTCATTTATGAATGCCACCGCCTTCTTGTTATTTATCTGGTGAACATGATGTGTGAGACATTCAAAGGTTCGGGAAACGGAACGTGTTCAAAGACACCCCTCTCTTCCCTTACTATAATTTTCAGGCTTCTGAGCAGTCAGCTTAAGAAAACTACAATGAAGTGTCCTCTGATATTTTTTTTTTACAATTGCACCAGTACCTTTAGTGGCTACCAATAATTGGTACCACAACGACTACGGTGAAGCAATCCTGCACAACCACTTTCATGTTCAGAATATGGTCAGTGAGTCATGTATTTGGGTGCTTCCACGTGGTGGCTGTTCTGCACCCAGACATTGTTGCGTGAGCACATCTGGTAGAGAACATTGCAACAGAAACATTTCAAGAACATACAGCGCACAAAGACACATCTATAGTAAGACTAGCGACTCTGCGCCAAAGCACTTTTAAATGCAGAGCGACTCGGTGCTTGCCTGGTGACTGGTGGTAGCCTATTCCAAGCGACCGCGGCACGGTATGAAAAACCTCGCTGGGCCTGCGTGAGTCGACATCTTGCGAGATGAAGCTCACCGACTGACCCAGCTCTGGTCTCCCTCTGCGATACTTGTGACCGCCAGGTAAACATTCTTCGTACAGCTTCCGGGCATTGCCCAATGCACATGGCTCTGTATACCTGAATGCAATCGTGCTCCCGAACCATCTCTGCAAGCGTTAGCCATCCTAATGACACGAGTGCAGGGGACAAGTGCTCGTTGCGGCGCACACCGGTGACTAGTCGCGCGGCAAAGTTGATGCATTTTTGCAAGCGGTGCAGACGGCACTGAGCGGCTCCACCCCAGATAGATAGACAATAAAGGATGTGAGCAAAAACGTGGAACTGGACTAAGAGCTTGAGGACATCCGTGGTGAAATGATGGCGAAATTTGCATAGGGATGCTATGATGGCATTGCATTTGCGCACAGCCATGGATATGTGAGAATCCCAACTAAGTTGCTGGTCGAGGAGAACACCTAAGACTTTAACGGTGGGACGTGGAGTTATCGTGGAATCTGAGAGAGTGATCTGGAAGTTCACTGCCTTTTTTAATGACGCCTTGGTGCCAAAGAGGGTGAATTGAGTTTTGTCCTGGTTCATCCTTAGTCTGTTGGACTGAAACCAATTTTGTAGACTAGATATGGACTCTTCGACGCGTGCCTTGAGGCTGGATAAGTCGGTGACGTTGGCTAGAGAATGATCTAGGAACTGGGTATCGTCGGCATAGGATATTAGGCGGTCATGAGGGAGGAAAGAGGACAGGTCGTTGATGAAGATGAGAAAGAGGATTGGCCTGATGGTGGAGCCTTGTGCCACGCCATGAGCCAGGAGAAGGATGGAGGAGCCTCCGTTCACCGTCTGCTTCCGGTCGCTGAGGTAGCTGCGGAACCATTCAATCGATTGCACGTCATACCATCCGAGCTTGTTAAGGAGGACACCATGATCGACGCTGTCAAAGGCTTTGCTGAAGTCTATCGTTGTTAGCGACGCGACGTGGCCCTTGTCTACCATCTGTTGCATCCACTCGACAGCATCAAGCATGGCGTCCTCCGTACAGTGGTTCGGTCGGTAGGCGTACTCTAAAGGCGAGAGTGCATGATTGTCATGCAGGTACGACACCAATTGCATGGAGACGACCTTTTCCGTGATTTTGGAAAGTACAGACAGAATTGAGATTGGTCTAAAATTGCTAAGATCAGAGCGATCGCCTGACTTAAAGATTCGCGTGACACGGGCGACTTCCCATGCAGTGGGGAATGTCTGCGTGGTAATAGAACAGTTGATGAGATGGAGCAGATGTGGGCCGATGACAGCGAATCACTTTTTGATTGCGTTGAGAGGGACTCGGTCGACTCCGACTACTCTGGATGAACTCATTCGCCCTATCGCATTTGAGAGCTCAGGTAGAGTGGCAGGGTGCAGCATCAGCGCCGACGCGCACGCTCTGAGTGGTCGGGGACCATGCTTGGGGCTATCGTCGTGCATCACCTCCGCCGCTATACGCGCGCCAACCTCTGCGCAGTGCAAATTTAACTCGTCTGCACGGGCTAACACATCTTCAGCACTGTCGGTGGGTCCCTCTGTCGGTCGGAATGCAAACTCTTTCAAACGGCGCGAAAACTCCCGTCGGTCAGTCAGCAGGCCACCACACAGGAACTCGCGGTGGGCTTGGATAAGTTTACTTTTCAGACAGTTTCGGCTCTGTTGATAGGTTTGTCGTGCTTCCGGTGTTCTGGATGACTCCCACTCTCTTCTCGCTGCGTCGCGCTCCTCCATGGCTGACGTGAGCTCGGCTTTATATCGGAGCCACGGACAGTGCGGATGACGCCGTGTCACGGTGATGAGCGGGCAGTGCTCATCTATGGCCGCGTTCCAAACCATCATGAGGGCCGCCAGCTTCCTATCAACGTCGGTAGCCTCGTAGAGTGGCCCCCAATCAGCGGTCAATGGGCTCAGACAGAGAGCATTCCAGTCCACGCGTCTCCGCGGCCTGGTGGTGACGGGGGCGGAGCGCGTTGGGCGCTGTCTGCGGATCTGAGCGTTGATGATAATTGGCTGGTGATCTGCTGTTGGATCCGGGAGTACAATTGCGGGTGTGGAGAGGTTTGTGATGTTCGTTATGAAGAGGTCCAGTAGCGAGGGTGTAGGGAGGAGGTGAGTTGGCTGCATCACCAGCTGTTTGACGCTCAGGTCGTTCAAGATGTTTTTCAAGCTGCGGGCGTTGGAGTTGTCCGCGTCCATATTGATATTTAGGTCCCCCAATGCCACAACTGGCTTGTTTGTGGAGACCGCCGCCTGGAGCTGCTGCTCTATGAGCCCCAACCCTCTGGTGACGGATGCGCTGGGTGGCCAGTAGATGGCGCCGACGATCGCAGTTCGCTGGCCGGCTCCCGTCACTGAGAGCCAGAGCGACTCGACTGCGGAGTCGACGCCGCCAATGTCCAGTCTCGTGACTCGGAAGTGTTCGCGGGTTAGTATTCAACACTACAGAACAATTATATGTTCTAAAGTTGCTCTATGTGAGTGGTTAGGGGATTTTCATAAAGAGAACCATATGAATATAGATACCTTGTTCATTTTTTTAAATTAAGTAAACAATATAATTACTGGTTTGGCCATACAAAATCAGCAGTAGAACAGTTTGTTGCGTGCATTAAGTGTTTGGAAACCCCCTCTTATCTTACTACCACTACTGCCCAGACATGATGCAATGGGCAAGCAATCACCAAATCGTACACAAGTTGGTGAATGGCACAGTATGGCATGATTACATATAGCACACAGGTGCAATATGATAATTGATAGGGGACCAACCCACATGCAAACATTAATCACCAGATTGCATCAATGACATGTTGACCAAGTTGACATTGTAGGTATAAAGCCTTACTTCGCATAAATTGTTTGAGGTGTGGGTTCTCAATATCAATCACGCCACGTAAGTTAATTCTGGGGATGGTGCCTTTCGGTTCAAAGCCACAAGCACGCTAGCAAAAGAAGATGAAACCTTCAAGATTCAATTAATAATATATATGCTTTACAAACGGCGGAGAAACTAATCGTGGTAAAAGCGACGTAATAGTGCTAAAATGAAAGCCAAGCATTTAGTGTATTTATAAGTATAGGCCAAAACAAGAATATAATTCAGCAGTGTTCTGGAATAAAAAGGCGCTTCTGGTATAAAATGTCACGGCGTAGGTTTTGTCTAGTTTAAACCACCTATACTAGAACTGCGGACTTTGGAGTACCTGTTGTCTTTAGTGGTCTGTTCCCATGGTTCCACTAACCTCCACAAACCTCCACTCGTCGTTCCCGTGGAAAACCTAGTGGAGATTTTTCCTCCGCCAACCACCACTAGTGGAGCAAAAGCTCCACCAGCCGAAGAGCGGGGTCCAATTGTGATTTTTCAGTGGAGCTCAATCACGGCGAACTTGTTCCATATATTCGTGCGTAAATCCTCCGTCATATGAATCTCATCTTCATGCATAAACTGAATACGAGGGTCATCCTTCGCAAAGGAAATATGAACTTACAACTATGAACAATAATCGAAGTAAGAGATGTAGACCACATAACATCCTTTTTGTGGCCTTTGAACTACGTCATTCGTCCTAAGGGTAAGATCTTACTTCACCGGCGGGATCCGCCGCAATCCCCGTGCCGCAACTGCCGCAATGCGGCGCCAACTAAGATTCTACTCGAGCCCGATCGACGAGGTCGAGCAAGTTGAGACGGGGAAAAGCCAGCATCGGGTAGAGAAGCGTCATGGAGTCCAGGTATCCCGGCGGGTCCAGACACCAGATTATATGCTGTACATTAAGAAGGCGGGCTGTAACCAACCGCAAAACGGGAAGACGCGCCTAGTGCTCAACTGAGAGGGGAGAGAAATTGCCTGGTTCATCCCATAAGCGAAAAAAAAACATCTGTTCTGCCCGCAGTCCATGAGGACACCTACATTGCCAGAAATAAGAACAATTTTGGGACTTTGTGTTATAAGGCATACAATATACATTGTGCGATCATTTAGACACGAATTTGAGGAGCAATTTCACCAATAGCGCCAGATACAGGGCCAAACACTTTTTGCCGCGGAATTAACGCCGCTGTCAGCTGATTTCTCCACCGGTCGTCCCGTGGGCAGCCCTGCTCTCGGCCCCTGTCAATGCTTATTGGCAGCCGGCGACGTCATCTGGGCGCTGATTTGGGTTCAGCAGGTTATCACGACAGCAATAAATGGTACTTTTCTGCGTACGTTCCTGACTAATAAGTACATGTAAAACATCCGAAATATTTTAGCCAACGTCTGCTCCTGTCAAAGCAATGCTTGTCGCAGTCCTGGTGACGTGTTTTCGCCGTGTATCGTAAGATGCGTGGAGCCGAGCTTAGAACTGGCATCGCTCTGACTCCAGCGTGGGTCCAGTCATTTGACTGTTCGGCAGCATGCACAATTGTTGGTTTTGTCACCTTGATAATCATGCACTGGTATTAGATGCACACCTCGAGGAGCAGGGAATAATGTTGGTCGGCGTGTACTGGTGGGAGGGGAAAGGGCAACCGTTAGTTTTTAGCTCAATATTTGCGATGCAATGCCCTAGTGCCACAAATGATTAAATTCAGGGGATCCTGTCTCCTGTCCCACCCCCGATGGTCCCCCGCCCGTGTCAGGAAGGGACTGTGGGCCTGGGCATTGCCATAAGGTGGCGGAACCCCAGCCTTGCAAAATATCTGCGTATTTCCCTTCTCTTTATGAAAAAGATCGTCCCATGTGAACAATGTCTTAATTCACTGTCGCTTATTAGAAGGACTTCCCACGACGCGCACAGAAGGCAGGCGGCCTCCAGCCTCGAACCGGCTACCTCCGAGTCGGCAAACTGACACGCTACCAACCGCGCCACCCACACCGGCTGACTCACCCCGTTTAAGTTGAATACTGTCGATGGATATGGCATGGGTCTAAATAACACCATTTTGCACAATAACTGACACGTTCATGTGAAAGCCTACCATGATTATTGAAATACCATGAAACAAGCTTTCAGATGACGTATAATTTATACCACTCACGTATACTCGTTAGTCAGGAACGTATGCGGAAAAGTATTATTTCTTACTGTCATGATAATCCGTTGAACCCAAATCAGCGCCCGGATGACGTCCCCGGCTGCCAATAACATTGACAGGGTCCGGATACACTTGTGTTACTCGATCACGCGTTCTGCCGAAGCGTCGTGACCACAAGCAAAAAAGAAGAGTCAATGGAGGAGGATTTAATGATAGTCTGCCTCTGGAGCCGGGACAGAATTCGTACATAAAGTTGCGTTGGTTTCGGGCGTACAAGATCAATCTCGATCGCTCAGTTGCTTTCGCTCTCCGCATCGTAGTCTTCTTTAGATACTTCTCCTCTTATGCCCCGTCATGAAGAATCCAAAAACGAATCGGAAGGTGTTTCGTGAAAATGTGTCCGGCAGTCGGATCTCTACTAGCCTGAGTACATTTCACTGAATATCAGTGCCATCCCTGCAAAATAATTTCTCCAATATGGAAGGTGTCAATTACTGAAAATGAAAATACATTACTGAAAATTTGGTTCTCTCATTGGCATCAAGACATGACATAAAAAAATAAGTGCAGCTATGAGTCACAAGGGCCCTTCTTGGATGCACTCTGGACACTCAACTAGTTGCCCACCAAATCCGTTGGTCAGCCCACCCTGGAATACTGAAAAGCAAGCCATCTATTCTTTTGATGATTGTCTATGATGCTTTTAAAGATGTTCAATGTGCTGCTACTGACGATGTTTTCTGGCAGCTGGTTCCAGTGTTCCACTACCCTGTTGGTGAAGAAAGTTTGCCTTAACCTTGTTCTGCTGTGGTTAACTTTAATTTTGAATTTATGACCTCTAATTGCATCATTTCTGTTAAATTCAAAGATTTCCCCAAGGTATCCCCTATCCAGACCATTGACAAATTTAAAGACCTCGATGAAATCTCCTCTCAGCCTTCTATATCTAAGTGAAAACATATTCAATTTCTTCAATCTTTCCTCATATGCCAGGTTGCTTATGCCATTAACCATTTTTGTAGCCCTCTTTTGTGCTCTCTCTAAAAACCAACAGTCTTTTCCATAGCTAGGAGACCAAACTTGGATGCAGTATTCCAAATGTGGCCTGACGTATGCACAGTAAAGCTTCCTGATCACTTCCTCACTTCTGTATGATACATTCCTATTTATTGCCCCGAGCATTCTCAGTGCCTTCTCCCTGGCTTCCTTGGTCTGTTCTGATGCCCCCAATTTTGTGTTAAGAATAACACCTAAATCATTCTGTTTAGTCACCGATAGTACTTGGCCACCCATCAAGTATGGAGCCTTCATGTGCTGCCTACCTACATGCATGATTTTGCACTTGTCAAAAGTAATATAAATTTGCCATTTTTTAAACTACTTCACAAGTTTGTATAAGTCTTTCTGCAGCAAGATATGCTCATTGTTACCTGCTGTTGCCCTAATGACCTTCAAATCATCCACATATTTTAAAACCTTACTACTTGGGCCACTTTCAATACTATCTTGAAATATAATGAACAATACTGGGGCTACCCCAGTACTGATCCCTGGGGCACTCCACTAATAACATTTTGCCATGATGATTGTACCATTTATCATCCCTCTTTGCTGTCCATGTGAAAGCCACAACTTGATCCATTTTAGGATGCTACCTGCAATACCATAGGCCTGAAGCTGCATTGTTGACCGTTTATGGGGTACCTCGTCAAAGGCCTTACTAAAGTAAAGATATGCTACATGAACCTGATTTCCCTGATCAAATTATTATATAGTGTAGCTAAAAAAGTCCAAGAGATTTGTGAGACACCATCACCCTTTCCTAAACCCATGTTGAGTGTCTTGAATCAACCTGCTTGCTTCCAGATAATTAACTATTCCATCCTTGATAATTGATTCGAGTACCTTGCAGGCTATGGATGTGAGACTTCCTGGCCTATGGTTTTCAACTCTCCCTCTTTCTCCTTTCTTGAATATAGGAACTATATTTGCCCTGTTCCAATCTGCTGTAGTTTTATTTTGTGAAACTGATCTACAAAATATTATACAAAGTGGAAATGCCAGTCCATTTTCAGCTTCCGCAATACCCTAGCATACATTTCGTCAGGTCCTGCTGCCATTTTTGGCTTTATTTTCGTGTTATGATTAAAAACAACATCACTATCAATCAAATCAACATCATTTATCTGATCACATGTTGCTGAACTATGGTGTATGGTCGGCAGATTGGTCATATCTTCTAATGTAAACACTGATTTAAACTGCTTGCTCAGCTCCTCAAACATCTCACTATCCTCACCCAATGTAGTCCCATTTACTTTCAGTGGACCAATTGTGCTAGCAACTTTACTCAGCTTGTAGAAGCTGAAGAACTATTTGCTGTCCGCACTACAGTTCCTAGCCAAATCAAATTCTTTTGCTCGTTTTGCTGCTTTGGTTTTTTGCTTCACAGTGTCTCTAGCTTTTCAATACAACCTTAGATTTCCAATATTTGAAGCTTCCTTAAACACTCTAGATGCAGCTTTCTTAGCCTTAATTGGTTTTATCAAGTCTAGTGTAAGCCATCCTGGCTTTCCTACCATTCTTTCGTGCTTTTACTTTTGGGGGACATGTCTAGTCTGAAATTCCTTCCAGTAAGTTTTGAACTTTTCCCACATTTCACAGGCATTTAAATTGGGTAATTATTCCCATCCGATGGTATTTAAAGCTGCTCTCATACAGTCAAAGTCTGCTCTGTTGAAATTAGAAATATTTACCAAATTATGCTGAATAATTATCACTGCATATGCCTTGAATCTAACTATGTTAAATTCAAGGCACATGCATTGGTCACTTCTTCCGGGAGTTTCTCCTACATTCAAGTCTTGAACTAAGTCACTTAAATCTGACAATACAAGGTCCAGAAATAAGCCATGCCTGGTACAAACTGGTGTAAAAACAGAACCTCTTCAAGGAATTTCTGAAACATTTTGCATGATGGGGAGCAAACACCAACATTTTCATATCCTTTTAGATTAAAGTCACCAAGAATAAGGCACTTCCTCTAAAAGTTTGTACTACTTTCTTCACAAATCACCTTGTCAAGCTCCAGTTGCTGAGAATGTGGCATGGTTTTTGATCGGTAGAAAGCTCTTATCCTCAGTTTATTGCTGTTCCCTTTTCCCACAGCGACATCAAGCCAAATGGACTCAACAGATACATTTTTTCACCCCACCTGCTACATTTAAGAACTGAATAAGGTATTCACATAGAGCATTACACCACCCCTTTCACTGCTGGACCAATATTGCACGAAAACATATTGTATCCTTCGATCTCATAGTCCTGCAAGTTATCCCCAAATACCCCTTACTGACCCATGCCTCCGTAATGGAAACAAAATCTGGTTCCTCGTCAGCAACATAACACTTGGACTCATCAAATTTGGATCAAATACTATGAGCATTAAGCATCATACACTTAACGTATGTTCCATAATCACCTTTGTCTTTTTCATGTTGAGGAGCTCTGGCAATGCAGTTGCACCCCTCCCCACCCTATTGCCTAGTTTCCCTGAAGGACATGCTCATACACTTTGTCCAACACATGCACCCCCTTCTCGGAAAAGTGCAGGCCATCCCTCTGATGGATGTCCCATGATCCATAAAACCTGCACCACTCGTCAACAAAGGTTAAACCTAACTCATGGCGGAGCCTATCTACCCTGGCATTGGCTGCCAGTGCCCTAGAGCTCGATATATAGATAGATCAATAGACGACAGATAGCTTGTGAAGCTCTTTATTGGCTGCATCGGCCTGTTATAATTCTGGTGTTTATCTTGCGTATATATTTTTTATCTATAAATCATTAAGTATAATTTTCCGGCGATGATACTCAGGGAGCGGGGTTTGGGGGACATTGAAAAAATTGATGGGACGAATCGCTACTTTTCAGAAATTTGGAGGGGGAAATGTCCCCCAGGCATTTCCACCTCCACACAAATGTGGTTACACCAATGCACACACACACACACCCATACATGTAAGGCGTGCAAAGCGAGGACTGTGACTCGTCACCGACTATCGAGGACCATATGAAGACACCAGTTGACAAGGCTCAGACTTGGAATGGTAGTAGTCGTGCATGTCTAGTCATGCTCTGTCTATATAGTTATGTAGAAAGTCATCATGACAGGCCATCAGAGCGAAACTGAATACCGAGGACCGATGCGATAACCGAGGACCGATTTCGCACGGGCGCAACCAGGGGGGACAACTGCGGGCGTTTGCTCCTTTCCTCGCTCAAAGCGTTTTTCAAGCGAAGGGGCCTCTCAGAGTACAAAAGGCACCTCATCCAGGGAAGAGGTGCCACGTCCGGAGTAATGGTGAGCCTACAGAAAGAAAATACCCTAACAATCAAATTCCCTTCATCGGCCCCTGCCGGTGTGTGAACTGTGCGAACTTACTGTGAATACCGAGGACCGTGTGTGAAGGGTTCCTACCATCCTCCACGTGCGAGGACCGCTTTATACCCATCCACGTTGTCTTCTCAGACGCCCTGTGCGGTATCGACGCTTATCAGAGCCACAAGTATATGATTATGATTCTGGCACCCGGCATCAAACAGCAAGACGTAACTTGACATCCGCTAGAAAGCAACGCATATTTCCTGGTGACGTCGAATGGTTAACCGAATCCATGTAACTTAGTTTCAGTAATTCGAAGTCACGATCACGGAGCATCATGAAATTGGGTTCAATATCAGATGCCCCTTAGTGCGACCGTACTGAAATTCTGGGATAATGTTGTTTGAAATACAATGTGTTCTCCTCTATTTTCTGCTGCTACCCAGCTTGGGCAGCGGAAAATGAAGAACACATTTGTATATGGAAGGGGAAGCATTCCATAATATATGCAATGATTTTCAATTCATTCTTCAAACCCGAATGCGTCGGACACAATGTGAAAACTTGCGATATGATACGACAAAGGCTCATCTTCCCTCACCTGTCTCCCATTTCACCTCGAAGCACGTTAAGCTCTACTTCAAGTTTGGAGGACTATCGAACGCCTCCTGCCGGGCACAGGGGAACTGACTGCACAAGTGCTGGTGGCGCCTCTACCGAATCCCCCTGCTGCGGGGAATTAACAAACAAACGAAAAAATACTAGGGAACGGCAACGAAAATAGTATGCAGTAATCTGGAACTTAAGCAACTTTTACGATAGAATTACATTTTGGGATCATTGCAAGGACTTTTCCCCGCCGCCAACATAATACAATACTCTGTCCTGCTGGGTATCGTGGAAGGTGACTGGACCGGTGCTGATGGTGTTCCTGATGAGCCGTCCCTACTTAACACCGTTGGAGCTGGCCGAACTGTGCTGGCTGCGTCTCTGTCGAGCGGCCCTTGCTGAGCACTGCGGGGGCTGACTGGACAAGCTCTGGTAGCGTCCCCGCCGAGTCTGAATACCGTCAGTGTAGCGGACCAGTACTGGCGGTGTCACTGCTGAGTCACCTCTACTGAGCACCGGTGAAGTCGGCCGAACGATGCTAGTTGCATAAGGACCGAACGGTTCCTACTGCGTGACGTGGAAGCTGATCGGACCAGTGTTGGTGGCATCCCTGCCGAGCGACGCCTGCTGAGTGTGGGGGTGCTGGCCGCGCGACGCTGGTGGCGTACAAACCATGCGGCCCCCACTATGCACCGTGGGAGCTGACTGGACCGTGCTGACATCCCTGCCAAGTACCATGGGAGCTGACACAAACGACGCTGGCAGCGTGCGAGCCGAGTAGCTCCTACTGAAAGCCCGGAAAGTTGAACAAGCCGGTGCTGGTGATGTTTCTGTCGAGCCGAAACTACTAAGTACCGTGGGAGATCACCGGAGTGGTGCTGATGGCGTCCCTGTCGCGTTACCTTTACTGTGTACCGGGGGAGCTGATGAAACCGGTGGTGGTTGCGTCCCTGTCGAGCGGCCACCGATGAATACCGGTACGTGGGAGTTGACCGGACTGGTGCCGGTGGTGTTTCTGCTGAGCGTTTCCCACTCAGTACCGGGAAAGCTGACGGGACCGGTGATGGTGGCATTTCAGCCGAGCGACTCCCCCTTAGTACCAGGGAGGCTGATCGGACCGGTGCTGGTAGCGTTCCTGCCGAGTTGCCCTTACTGGGTACCGGGGAGCTGACCAGACCGTT
The DNA here is from genome assembly GCA_034440575.1 of Imbricaverruca yamaguchii. Taxonomy (NCBI): domain Eukaryota; kingdom Metazoa; phylum Arthropoda; class Thecostraca; family Neoverrucidae; genus Imbricaverruca; species Imbricaverruca yamaguchii. Next base: position 66,156 of record JAOTOL010001503.1, on the reverse strand, counting down.
GCTGGTGGTATCCCTGTCGAGCGCCTCCCACTGAGTGCCGGGAAGCTGACCAGACCGGTATTGGTTGCGTCCAAGCCGGGCGTCCCTGCCGAGTATCGTTGAAGTTGACCGGACTGATACTGGTGGCGTCCGTGCCGATCGACCTCTGCTGCGTACCGAAGGGAGTTGACCGGACCGGTGTTGGTGGTGTCCACGCTGATCTGTCTCTGCGAGTTCCGGTGGGAGCTGACTTAACGGGTATTGGTGGTGGCGCCGACGTCGCTGAGTACCGTGAGAGCTGACCAAAATGGTGCTGGTGGGGTACGTGCCGAGCGGCTCCTACTGAGTGCGTTGGAGCTGACTAAGCCAGTGCTGGTGCCGTTTCTCTCGAACCGCCACTACTGGGTACTGGGGGAGCTGACCGGACCGGTGTTGATGGCGTCTCTGCTGAGCGGCCCTTACTGAGCACAGGTGGAGCTGATCGGCCGATGTTGGTCATGCTGATGATGGTTGTGTCCTACTAGTAGGTAGTGTCCTTCTGTGGCATCGCTGTAGTGTAATGGTCATGGTGAGACGGTTCCAGATGTCGAGCGAAACGCCGAGTTCGCGTGTAAACATCAGTTTGTTTTTTTGGGCGTCTGAATCGTACTGCATGTCGTTAACCGCTAAGAGTAAGGAGCCCTGTGGACCACTTGGAATAGTGTTTGTCTGTTGCGGTGTTATTTAATGCGGGGTATTCACCACCGGATTTCAAATTCGTCTGGATTCGTAATTGTTAATACGGAAATCGAACCGAGTTTTGCCGAACTTTAGCAATTTTTGCTGGATTTTCACTTATTCGTCTTTAAGAAGCATTGCAGCCAATTTTATAAAAAGTCCGGTTCGAACAATCTTTGAAACAAAACTTGGCATCCTGTGCGGTTTCAGTCTGATATTTTCTTTGTCTTTCGGCGGTAGGTGCTTCATGATGGCTAAAACTATGCTGAGGTTCGTCTATTTGTGTAACATTTCAGATAGTTTTCAAATCCTAACAATAATGATACACATGTGCAGAAATGAAAATGCCTTGCACGCCTTACTCGCGATGCTAACACTACAGGAAACAAAATATCTACCACTTTCTAGTTCCCTTTGAAGGTAAAATGAATAGCGAATCAAAACACGCTGTTCATGTGGACGCCATCAGTCATGGCACCCCTCTCCCCAAAATCATGTTTCACAAAACAGAGTATACATTCCGTGTTGAGGTTAGCATAATGTTGCGCGATAAGTATCTTGGTAGTCTTATCTTGTCTCATCAGAAAGGGTCATTCTAACATAGTGATCATAATGGTCATATGTTCACGATCATTATGTTTTTCTTGATCATATGTTCAGATTATGTTTTTCTTGATTATTCATCTTGAAAGTTCAATATTTGCAAGCGAGAATATGGGAATCCCAACTTCGGCTCGCTACTTACTATACCAGAATAGTGAATACGTGGATTATAGATACAGGTGTCAAAACGAAAGCTATTTTATATAAAAATTGGAATCAGGTACAACTTCACCTATGCTATTTGTTTGTTGGTTTCTAGCATATCAATGGACCGATCAGCATTGGTCACCTGTTGGTGTGATGTAATGATGCCTCAGCATTACGTAACGTCGCATCCTCTCCGCTGGTGCCAATCGATAGCTGCTGACGTGACTAGCAATAGGGGACGCACTGTTAGACTGTGGGCTACGCCAAAGCAGAGAGATGGAAATATCGGAACACAACAGTCGGGTTTTGAGCTTGATTCAAATTAGTCAGGTCTTGCAACGAGCCGGCGCCTCGTAACGCGGGGCTTAGCGTTACAAGCACGGTGTGATGGCTAAAGCAAGACTATTGAACTTATGGATTTGTTCGCGGCATGCGGCCGAGTCAGGTGGTGAATCTGCGAGCTCAGGAACGGATCCAGAAGCCTGGCGAGATGAACTTTCATAACAAATCTCCGATTTATTTTCCTTGAAAAATTATTCGATTTTTTGAACAGCTGACATTTCTGGGATTTGTTTGAGACCATGTTTATTATATGTAACGTTGTTAGACTTCGATAAAATACAATCTTAGTGCAAAATATAGGAAATAATATCTTCCTAGAGGAGAGGGGGAGTGGCGGAATGGCTACAAACACGAGTCCATGGCAATTCAGGGCGCTCGCAATCGCCATGCATCTGATATAACTATAACTAAATAAACGCGTGTCCTTGTTAGCACTTCATTTACTGTCCGGCACCACAAACACTCACAGAGCATGGGAGGATATAGGGAATAAACATGGGGACATATGTCCCTCCCCATGAAAATGTGAAATGTGCCACTTTGGGTGGATAGGCCAGAAGGCTCGAATGCACTCCTCCCCCTACCGCTCGATTGATTTTTCATACGTCAAGGACTACGAGGGATAGACGCCTCTAAGAGGAAAAGGCGCCACTTGGAGACGAAAAAGCACCCTTTCAGTGTGCTCGGGTATACTCCACACATTTCGCTTTATGAATTTTTCTGCCGAAGCGCCCCTCCGACCAAATGTGTCCCCCCCCCCCGAGGGAAATTTTCGAATTTGCCCCTGAATGTATTGTTTTTGTTTTGAAAACGTGGCTGCGTGTGGAGAAGGATGTGCATTAGGGTGTGTCACGAAGGACCTTTTTTGGGGAATTGCACTTTGCTTAGTTAAATTATCGTGCAGATCACCTAAAAAGACCTGTGGTCGAAACCAAATCGAAATCAAACAATAAACAAAATATGCGACAGGCCGATAAAGAAACAAATTTTCCGGGCGCCCGGCGTTGAAGTCTCCAGTGATGGCGCTCCGTTGCGATTGGCATCTAACACCACGCGTCCGGCCACCGTCGGAGCGCCGCCGCGGCGCTGTGACGAAAAAGGCAGCAGTCGGTGCTGTGGATGACTGATGAATGGATTCTGGTGATGAAGCTCCTTAATAAAACTCAATGAAAGTGTTTAGTGGGGTAAAAGGCTTTTGATAAGCACCAGTCGCTTAATAAGTTGCCTGGATATCTGACGCATGAAAGAAAGGTTCACTTTACGTCGCTTGTTCGTTCCATTTTCAATCAGTAGATCTATCGGCATATAATGCTAATATTTTCACTTTTGAAAGCTTGAACATCTTCAAAATTCCTCGTCTGTTTACATCGAAGACCAATTAAATCATTCTGAGACACTTGATATCTTATTGTTATGACAAATAGACCAGGCGAAATCGGCATCATGCTCCGTTCCACTACAACCGAAGGAAACAGGCATACAGCGACGTCACCTTTTGTACGAGCGGCCACATTTTTTGTACGAACTATCATTTTATAACTGTACTACTTGTGTACATGCTCGACAGAAAACCCGACATGAAATCCCTTTTGCTGCTAAGCACTGGCATTGCTGACCTGTGTTTCAACTTCGCCACAATGTAACCGTGGCGGGCCTGTTCACCAATTACCTTCAAAGACGCCTCGGTCACCACCTTCACCATCCGATCCACCGTCTGACTGTGCACGGGGTATGGCGGTACTTCGAGAGGACTCGCGATGATGTCTAGTAAGTCATCATCGGACAGTTGTTGCGTCAAGGGCGGCTCGGGTATCGCCTCATTACACCAATCAATCAGCTCCATGATGCTGTTTGCCCCCATATTCACTTTTGGACGCTTGAACTTCCGCACTTCGTCAGTATCACTATCGACTTGAGTTCTGCGACACTGCTGGATTTGAGTGACCGCCCTTTCCCGTGTGGCTTGATCTTGGCCCGTTGCCCTTGCTAGCAGTACTGCCTCAAGGTGACACCAGTCGCTGTTGCGCTGTATTACCGGCTGCACCATGGCCGCTATCTCAGGTCGCAAACTTTTGAGAAGTTACACGCTATGCAGCGCATTGCCAGGACCGTCAGAACATTTCCAGTTCTTCTTGATGCAGAACCACATGGGAGTATAGTGGCACACGATGAACTCCGCTAGCATTCTCAGACTGTCTGATGGCTGTTCGGTTGATATGTGGAGCCGGAGAATTCGCGCCGCCAGAGTCAGCCACCTGGAGTGGTTTAGTGGACCGATCTTCATTTTCGCAGTTCTATCTGATATACCGCGTTACGAGGCGCCGGCTCGAAGCCTGTCTGGACACTACGCGCCAGACTGTACAGAATAGCCTGATCTGAACTTAGGTCACTGAGAATCTCCTGCGTCATTTCTGAAACATTTTCGCCATCGACTGACTCAAAATCGACCACTGGCAAGGTTTCTACTGCGCCTGCAGCAGCCCGGCCAATCAACCCACTAAACGACTTAGGTCCTGCTGTGACTCCATCTAACTGGCTAAATACTGCGTAAATACTAAATACGTTGTTGTCCAAGCTCAAACAAACAGATAACACCGCCTTTTTGGCCAGTATTAACTCTCGTGCCGTCACAGCCAAGCACAGAAACATCCGCACCAAACTCATATGCCACGGCGTTCAGGTCTTGAAAAATGTCCTCCGCTTTCCCAGTCTGTGGGGTAAAATGTCCTAAATATGCACTGTCTGGCTCGGATACAACCACAATGTGCTCTTCCGTCTTCTTTGAACTGGCTGTCATAAGCGTGTCGTCTTTTCTACCGTCGAAGTAGAGACCAGATACACGACCTGCATGATCCTCATGGCTCTGGGCTACTACCTCTCTTCTAATCCGATCCCTTGCTCGCCATACTTTTTTGCTATCCACTATGCAGTCCATATCGTCAGAAGTGATCCGACCAATGTCCACTTGGAAACCGTTTATGATCGCAGCACACGCACGATTAGACACTCCGTACCGATCTGCTGCTAGAGCCGTATTTAGCAGTTCGTCTGTGTTACTGTTCACCATATACTCTGACTCATTGACTACAGATGTGAGCGATGATGAATCTGTGGCGGAATCTTGGCCTGAATTAGAATCTAGCTGGGCCATTCCAGAAGGTCCCGGTTGTGGTGATGTGACTCTCTCGGCGGTCAGACGCCTCCTTTCGTCCATGGCGCGTCGACGAGTGGTTTCACGGATATCTGCTGTGCCGATTTGCATTTGGCGAGGTCCTCTCTGGTCTTGGACAAAGGGAAACTCCATTCGTGTCACATTGTCGGCCATCGCACATTTGCAGCTATCGACATCAGCACATTTGCAGCGGGCTATATCAAACAATTTTCCAAACCACTCATCACCGGACGGACGTACACCTGGTGATGCCGACTTCTTTCCAGCAGTTTTCATGTATCGCAAGTAGCAATCGCGGCATTCTCGAACCATATGTTCGACGCGGGCCCTCCCAACAATTGGTATTCCTTCGCAGCACCACATTTTCATCACACTTTCCGCGACAAACTTTATATGGGGTGCTAGCCTCTCTTTCAACCTTTTGTTCACAACGCATGAGTCTCTATTCACTTTACTCAAGTAATTTGGAACGTCAATTCTCGTGGGCAGTCGGTTTGTTTTTAGTTCAGAAGGAACCAAAAGCCCTTTGGTGGAAGCGCGGATCTTCATGTTCGAACTCTTACCCCGATCACGCCGACGCAGGTAATATCACACTTCACAGGCAGTGGGCACAACTTGCAGACACCAAACCATTCTTTTTCGGGCCGTCCCGCCGGGTCTCCGCCGCCGACTGCCTTGTCTCGGCGGCCTTCCCCTCCCCTGTCTCCCCCTCCCCTCCCCTGCCCTGTCTCGCTCTTTGTGTTATCTACCCTCACCGTGCGCCGGCCGTCTCCCGCCCCATCTCAGCCCCTCCCCCGCGCCATGCGACGATCCCAACCGGCTCGTGTCGCCCTCGTTAATAGGTTGTCCCGACTGCTGATAATCCCAGTTTCCCTTGAAACTTGAGTAACGAAAAGAAATAGGAGACTTGGATTGACTAATAAAACAGGGATGTATGGCATGCGAAGCTATTTTGTGTCGTTAGTACGTACGCAATTTATTCGAATGATGATTCATAGCACTGTGAAAGGTGGAGCACAGACAAAGGAAAGTGGAGCGATCAGTCCTTCAGTGAAGTTTAATCTTTACAATCAGATATATCCCGGCTCCCCTGATCTGTTTTTGAACTACCAGAATCCATTCATAAGTCATCCACAGCACCGACTGCCGCCTTTTTCATCACAGCGCCGCGGCGGCGCTCCGACGGCGGCCGACGCGTGGTGTTAGATGCCAATCGCAACGGACCGCCATCACTGGAGACTTCGACGCCGGGCGCCCGGCAAATTTGTTTCTTTATCGGCCTGTCGCATATTTTGTTTATTGTTTGATTTCGATTTGGTTTCTACCACAGAGTTTTTTTTAAAGGTGATCTGCACGATAATTTCACTATGCATAAGAAAACCGTTCAGGCGACACACCCTAATGTGCATGACTCGTTGGTTGGGGAATATGCTGGGGGAATAAGCGTACATTTTCAGACAGGTATGTAAGTGCCGAAGAGTGTTGAATATGGGTCTGATAAGGAAACAAGGGTTTGGAAAAGTGTTATCATGCATGGCATATTTTTTTTATTTTTTTTTATATAAATTTGATCGAATTGTTGCGGGGGGCGAACCAGGGTTCTATTCAACAGAGCTTGTTGCGTGAACCCGCCCCACCCCCCAGAACCAGCCAACGGGAGAATTGACCGAAAGTACGCAATAACTACACCCCGGCCGCTAAACGCGAGCGCGCGAAGCGACTGAACCCGTGTTGCCAGTACAGGGAGACCAGTGCATATCATATCATTCAGATGATATTCAGTGAAGCACTCGCATACATCTATCCGGAACTCAGCCAGACCCTTCTTTCTAGTGTTTATTCTCAGTCTTCCAATTCACTGGGATGTAAGCGGGCAAGATCTTGGCAGTTTCAAATTCGACAGCCAAAACCTGACTAGTTTTCCTGACTGATTCCCAATTAGATATCAACACATTGCAACCTGGGTTGCCAACAAGCATTTAAACACACATGCCAAGGAATGAATTCCTCTAATGCGGCACTTATTTCCTCGGACCATTGTCACGTGCCACAGAAAGTGCTGCAAACTAACTTAGCATGCACCAGCAAATAGCTGATCGCATCAATTATGATGAACTATCAATCATCTTTGTGAGCAACTATCCATTTCATCACAATCACCATCCCATTCACACGTTTCACACCATCACCATCACCATTCGTTTAGCTCAATCGTTATCAATAGGTTATCAATAGGTAAATTATCAATAGGTTCAGGTTAGCTTGATAATTTACACATAGGTGTAGGTTATGTTACAGCAGCTTACAGCATATGCAATGTACCTTCAATAGGGAGCTGAGGAAATGAGTGCTGCCGTAGGAGAAATAGATGTTCTGCAAGTCGCTGTAAGTACTGGGGGGAAATATAGACTAGACGCTAGTGCTGTAAGAATGAATGCATAGGCCTCCTGAAGACATAAGCGTGTATAAGTAGTACCAACTGTTCTCGTAAATGTTGACCCGATTTTATTATGAATGACGGTCAATCGTGGAAGTAGTTTACCTCCGAAATGCTTCTAGGTTGGTGCTTACACATCAGAAAACTGACTTCTTATGAAGCAGGATCACTTTCTATTCGGGTCCTATACCTATCCTGCTTATACAGTATTGGTTTTACTTTATGTAGACATCCTGGCACTTAAACCTACTCGTCAAGCACTTCTTTTTCGCACTGCATCAGATATTTCCTCAGACCCCGTTGAAGGTTTATGAAATGTACCATAAACTAACCAAATATAATATCAACGTTTAGATTGCATCCTCTTAAACTCTTGGATAATTGATCGTATCTGCCAAAATTTAGTCAATATATCTGAGGACACTTGAAAAAAAATTATCTGCAAACTGGCGGATCCAAGGACAGGCAATGGAGCCATGTTCCTCGTCCAAGGAGGCCGATTTTACCTAGCTTTTGCAGTCAGTAAAATATCATATTCTTCAAATCTAACAACATTTCATGACATAAGTATTGTCTTAAGCAGGTCCGACGACTGTTTCCGGTTAAAATCCGATGGCTATTTCGAAATTGGAGGGACGTTTTTGAATTTAGCCCCAAGCTTGGCTTTCGGATCCGCCTCTGGCTCTACATGTGATTAAAGTGCTGCATCAATGAAATATTAGTGACGAAAACCTGAGAATATAATAAGATGAAGTGAAAAGATGAGCCAATTATCAATTTACCCCAGAATATTTTGTGGGGGTGGATTTATTGATCAGAGCTAGGCATGGAGATTAAGCCAGGTCAATGACCTCATCAAAGCAGAAACATCATAGTACGATGAATGAAGCCAAGACTACATCTGAAGCTGAACAGCTAAAGCCAACCTAGATGGTGCCACTTCCATGCCTTCAAAGATCAAACCAAAAAGAGGCTAGAGCCAACAGTTGAAAACGTTAGTAAAATAATTAGAAGGTTTGATTCCAAAAGATCGGAACTAAAGCCAAAGCCAAAGCCAAGAGTACAAAAGCTGCGAAGTCGAAGTTGTTTGTATGACAGCGAAAATAAAGCAAAGGCATTGCACCTTTTTGTGGCTAGGGGTGGGGTGGAAATCGAGGCAGAAACCATCATCATTGGTGATCAAGGCTGGGGGAGGGGGAGGAGATGTCATGCTCCTCCATCAAAAACATCTAATTATCTTGAATGAAATTATCTTGAAATTGAAGTAGAAATCATCTGAAGGATGCAGTTTTATGTGGAAATGTGCACATAAATATGTATTAGAACATTGCATCCTCATTTTTGTGGTTACTTCAAGCAGGGCATCTTATCCATGAAGACACTTTGCCGATAGTTTGCCCCAAACAAAATCCTAAATCACGGCCTTTTCCTGGGTTGTGAGGCATGCCCACATTTATATTTGTAGGTAACAACGCGCTGTGTATGCGCAATCTTTTTCCACATTAGCCATTGCCCAAAGCTGCAATCTGTCGATATGGTAATTGAATTCAGCCCATAATGTGAAGAATACATTCATTTCAGTAAGCAAGTGAACTGACCCGCTTGCAAATTCTTACGAAATTAAGCCTTCGGTGAGCGTGCTGTAGTGCAGCATGTAATTTCCCTTCCCATCAGCTACCAATTTGAATGAAAGGTAAAGATTTTATCAGCGCATCTTTTTACTGGAAAAGTAGTTTATTTGTTCTCAGGGCATCTGTCTATCAGTGCATATTTTACTCATCAAGCAATCTAAACAGCCACAAGACACCTCTTATACCAGGAAGCAGCTTTCTTCCATAATTGGATTCCAATGTGGCACAGCCAGAATTCTATTTGCGAGATATCATGCAGATCAGGACGAGCTCCCCATACTGGGATCCCCAAAACAATGGCACATTCATCAGGTTCGATTCATTGCGCAACCTACGAAGGCACACAGTATCTGCGCACAGTATCTCAGTGCGCAACCTACGAAGGCGGTTCTGTCTTCTCATCCATAGAAAGGAACTCAAAGTGAATTATGTGATAAATTGAGTCGCAGGACTTGCAACAACTAGAAGAGCATCTCACGTAACTTAATAAGCAATCCTATTTGTTAGCACTTATTTTGCTGGCCCTGCAACCTTAACACTCGCACGTCCGGCGGTCCGTGACAACTTCGCTGGTCCGCTCAGTTTCGCTCAGGTCCGCCGGTCCGCTTATGTTTTCGCTCAGGTCAATACTCGGGACACTGGGTCATCATAGGTGAAATTCGACGACATCGGGTGGGACTTTCAGATATTGACAAATATCTCAGGACCTGTAACAAATAGAAACAAACGGCGAACGCTATTCGATTTACAGAGAACAATCAATGTGCCAACTATGTGCCCAAGCAGGAATACTTCTTACTCCGAAACTATGACCTCAGGTCAAGATCATGAAGTAGCCTAGGGAGGGCACGTAATGTGTCAATCGACAAGTCTTGACGATGCAAGCACAATGACGACAATTGGAAACTTCTAGCTCAATGTGGTGCGATATAATGCGCAGAAATGTGCTGGTGATCTCAGGTGACCTCAGATGACCTTGGTGAGGTCACTGATCAGAAATGTCAGCGGTAGCATTGAGCATAGCTACCAACTACACGCCACAACCGTTGTGTGGTCATTCCGAGAGCAAATATGTAGGAAACATTGGTATATTTTACCACAACCCTATAATGTGGAAGCCATGGCCGCAACCTGACCTTAGGTCAATGCTATGAAAAAATGGCATGTATTATGGTCCCTGATGAGACCATGACGTAATGTAAGTTTCAAATGAATCGCCCAATTATTGTGGAAGTTATCCCACCTAGAACTCCGAGGGATGTTGGGTCACTTCGCCTGACCTGGTGTCCTGACCTGAAATGACCCAGGGTTAAAAATGTATGAGGATATGCAGAAAAGACGAATGAGCAGCCATGCGAAGTTTGACCTTGCTAGCCTGATTAGTATGGCGGGGTAAATTATGAAACCCCGCAGGTGGGGCAGATATCTGCCCCCGGACGTGCGTGTATTAAATATTGACGTCACTTTTATAGTAGGATGGCGTGGCTCATCATCGATTCCCCATATTTCCAAGTCTATTGAATGAAGTATCAGTAGGTTCAGGTTTGTTTGATAATCTACACTGCTCGGCTATTGTATGTGTTTAATATTTTACATGTACATAAGCGTCTCCAAGGTTAAGGTGTATTTGCATTATTGTAACCTCAGGTGTTCACGGGACATGTTTTACACACACTTTACCCCCATAAAACAGAACAAAAGAGGGTAGGATAGTTGAGGTTATGTCAGGTAGTGTTTTTAAAAGGGAAAGTTTAGAGAGAAACATTAATGCTTCCACTTATTCTTATAACGAAGGTTCAGATTAGTTACGCTAAGTTATATTGTGTTTCCAAAATTGTAACTTTCGAATTTTTGTTTTGATTATTTTTAATCTAAAAGCAGGTTAACAACTACTTGCAAGCTGAAAAGAAAACATCTCAAACATAAATAAGTGGCCACATTATCTTAGTCACTTCCATAACTATAGCATTGAAACATTTTTCCACAAATCTGACCAACACGTTGAATCCCATATTTACGAGACTACCCGAAACTTAGCTGTACAGATTTTCCAAACGTACGAGAGGAATTTGTCTTTTTTATCGTTTTTGGCCACATATTAACATTGCATATTTGCCTATTAGAGTTCAAATCGAACATTCTGTTTAAAGCAAGCATTTTTTATGAGAGACTATAATGGATAGAGCAAACCGAGAAACGTTGTTGACTTCCAGCAACGTTTCCCGGTTTGCTCTGTCGATTAGAAAAGTAAAAGTAAAGAAAATTTGAACTCAAAATATTGAAATAAAAAAATGAAATTTGTAGTTTTGGGGGCCAAAAACGTATTGTGCTGGACGATTTCGCTGTCCTTTCCTGATTCCAAATATTGTTCTCCAACATCCACCAAAATGAACTCCCCAGAGCCAAAAACATAATGTAAGTCGTGAAAAGTCGTGGAAACGTAGCCCACATAGTGACGTAATTTTGGGGGAAATTGTTTTGTGGGTGGATCCGGGCCCTACATGTCGAGCGCTTTCCGATGGCACCTCTTTCGTTTTCGTGCGACGCTTAGTTTGGATTTTAGAGGGGGGTCTTCAACAACCCCCCCCCCCGAGACGGGGTGGGAGGAATTGACCGGAAAGACGGCGCGGGGTAACATAAATTACCCGAAATCGATCCGAGGGGCTGATGAAGCCCGAAGTCGGTTTTACCAACTAGGTTAAATTTCCATTATTGCCAGTGAGATAACATTTCACGGTGCTGGCCTGAGAGACAAAACTTGACAATTATTATTCAGGACAGAATACATGAAGGAAATTGGAAAACTCACATCGGTTGGGGGCTCACCCAATGGGGTTCCATGCTAAACGGTGGCATTATGGAGGCATGTCAGCTCTAGCAGGCGCCCTCCACAGATGTATGCAAAGCACGCACATGGCCGGCTCCCCGGACTGGAATTAGCGGAGTTTCCCACCCATGCCCCTGGTTAAGCTATCTTAAATATGATCTGCTTTGAAGCCGATTCTTGCAATGCACTGTTATTGGTCGCATGCTAAAGTTAAGAATCCTTAGTGGTTCTAATTCTATCAAACATAAATGCACGTGACATTCTACGAGTGGATCCTATCATTTCATGGCGAATCTAACTTCACGCGCGTACCTTTGGAAGCAGAGATCTCAAACTTGCAATACTCCTTCTATGCGTAAAATTTAGAGAATGGAAGACAATCTTTGAGAGAAAAAAACGCCTCCCAAAAAATGCTTGTATCCAGCATTAAACACTCAGCACCACCTAAGACAGCAAAAGAGACCCACCCACAATGCAGTTCCAAATATTTCATCAGCTGTTGATAGTGCTGCAAGATACGTATCAATATATGCTCTACCAAATGTAAAGATGTTTTATAATAATAAAGAGCGAATATAGACGGATAATGCAAATAAGAATTATCCATTCACTCAATTCTACATCTTTCCACAGCAGTATCACCAAACATATGTAAAATAAACCATCCAACACTAATGAGCGAGTGCCGGAGGTTCCATCGGTTTTTCTCACACGCAGTTAGACGCGTCGTTTCCCAAACACACTTTTACACTCCTATCACACACAATCACATGTATCGCGAAAATGTAGGACCATCATGAAACTTCGTCACGCGGCTCAGACGACTATAAGAATCGCCTCTAACTTGTGAAAAAATAGCGAGGACCGGAATTGGTACTGTTTTCACCTCCGGTACTCTGTTGTACCGGTGTACTCAAATTTGTTCCTCGTTTTTCACGCCTTACAAGTGCACACACACACACACACACACACACACACACACACACACACACACACACACACACACACACACACACACACACACACACACACACACACACACACACACACACACGCACACACACACGCACACACACACGCACACACACACACGCACACGCACACACACACGCACACACACGCACACACACACACACACACACGCACACACACACATGCACACACACACGCACACACACACACGCACACACACACGCACACACACACGCACACATACACGCACACACACATGCACCCACACACGCACACGCACACACACACGCACACACACACGCACTCATACACACGCACACACACACGCACACACACACGCACACACACACGCACACACACACGCACACACACACGCACACACACACGCACACACACACGCACTCACACACGCACACACACACACACACACACACACACACGCACACACACATAATGACTTTCCCCACCTTTCAATTTTGCCAAATCGCACAGGTGAAAGTAAGACAAGTAAATAAATATCCCTGAGGAAAAGAACTAGCCTCCATCCAAACCAATGATGTGTGATGATGTGATGCTGATAATGATTTGTTACCTGTAAACTACCGTTTTCAAGCCACAATTGCCAACATGGCTTTATGCTTTGATGAGTTTTTTCAGTACACGTAAAATGCTCTGCAGGGACTTTGAACTAACTTTATGAAGAGGCTGATATATTGGATCTGTTCATTGCAGGTGGCCACGCGCATCCAGCGATCGGCCGTTGCAAAGCCAATTTTGGTGAACTCCGAGACCAGCCAGAACTGAAGGTACCAATGGCGACCAAAGCGTTGCCGACTCTTCCAGACGTATGTCGCGCATTCAACAAGGATGGCTGCGATGATGATGGATGTCAACATCTACACATCTGCTTCTACTTCATCACCGGTAGATGCAAGTACAACAATAAGTGCATCAAAACTCACCTCTTGACTACGGTCCATAACACAGTGGTGCTCAAAGCGCACGGCTGGCACCACGACAACCAACATCCGAAAATTTTGAAACAGTTGATGGAGAGGTTCAAGCCAAGCATGTCCAGAGCGGATGAGCTGAAGCCACCAGGAATATGTTTCGCTTATAACACAATAGGATGTCCGAACCTAAACTGCACGCACCTGCACTTGTGTTTGAACTACATTCAGGGCAAGTGCTCGAAGGGAGGAAGCTGCAGCATGGAACACAGTATCACTCATGGCGAACACAATTTGCAAGTGCTAAAGACGGCAAAATGTCTCGACGTAGAGGCAGCAATCGTTTTTGAAAAGCTCCGGCTCACATACCTGTCCATGAGTAATCAGGCTGCAAAGACTTGGAACCCACCATCTGACACACCCGTAGCCGGAAAGGACGCAGATAGCATGGCGGTTCTAAAGGTGTGCTACGCCTACAACAAAAATGGATGCAAGAATTTGTCGTGTCACCACCTCCACATGTGCCTTGACTTCGTCCGCAGTCCGTGCACAAGGAAGGGCTGTCCGCTAGAGCACAACATCTTCAAAGGAGAGCATAACATGGACATTATCCGGCAACACCAGCTGCAGCACACGGACGCCAAAGGTGTGCTCCTCAGGATGCGTGAGTGGTACCAGGCGAAGGAGGCCGGCGCGAAGAGCGCCGAGACCACGCCCAAGTGTGGCGACGGTGCGTCTGCGGCGCCCAGTGGATCGACTGAGCGGTCGACGCAGCCGCGAAACCTCGTCTGCATCGTTTGCCAGGAGCTGTTCATCAAAGCCACCACACTCGGCTGCTCGCACACGTTCTGTGAGGGTTGCGTGCAGCGTGTGATCCGACAGACGGACACGTGCCCGCTGTGTCGGGCCGCCATTGCCACCACGGTGCGCTCGCTCGTCATCGACGACGCCGTCGAGGACTGGGTGGACGGACTGGACGTGGAGGCTCAGCAGGCGCGCCGCCGGCTGGTGGCCCAGCGGAGACGAGACGGTGTCGGTCTGCTCGAGACACCGCAGCTGCCGCCAGTCGGCAGCGGCAAGTCAGCTGACAGTGGCGGCCCGGCCGGTCGCGGCGGACCAGCCAGTCGCGGCAGACCAGCCAGTCGCGGCGGACCAGCCAGTCGCGGCGTAGGTGGTCGCTCCAAATCTCGAGGACCTGCCAGCGGCAAAACCGTAACCACCACTGTCGTCACCTACCACTAAGAGGTCGGTCGGTCCGAACAACATATCGATCCGCAGTTGACCTTTGATGACCAACTCGGTCGTCGTCGATCGGCGCGCTCGCAGTGATGCTATGCCATTTGCGTTCAAGAGTTTCGAGATAATTACGTTGGCAATTAACTACCAGCTACCATTTCGTGAGCGATACATAACGTTAATTCCGTACCGCCAGTGCAGAGGTCATTTGATGGGTGAATCGCTCTGTAAGGAGTGCTAACTCGCGCTCATACAAATAGCAAGTGATTAAGTTGGAAGTAGAGGTGAACAATTATCTACTGAAGCTCAACAATAATGCTGGCCAGGCTTATCCCGACTGACACTGCTAAAGAACTTGTGATCGACGGCCCGGTCGGATGACAAAACGGTCATTCCGGTCGTGCATTTTTAACCAAAGTATCGACGACAGTCTTGGGAACGATGGGCCAGATTTGCAACCTAAATCCTGTTCAGCCTGTATCTGAATTATTTTGACCACTGTTTCGGCTTTGCATTATCGACTCACTCATATTTTCTCCTTCACGACGGACAACTTAAAGGCACTAAGAGAACAATAGCATATTGTCAGTCCGCTTGCAGAACAGGAACGCCGATAACTTGATTCGCAGCGTTTCATTAAATATTATTGCAAATGCAATCTTCACAGAACTACGTAAAACGAGGGGTCAAAATGGAATTATCAGGTACCTAAAGTGTAATCGACGAACATGGTTGCATGTGTGCAATTAATTAGCTTGCTACCATGGTGCGAATTGCACTAAGACTAAGTTTCATGCACAATACTTCATTCCCAATCCCTCGTTTCATTGCATATTCTCTGCAGCAGATTACCTTTCGGTGCAAACATTTCACACATCTTAAGCCGAACAGACAGCACCACCCGGCCTTTTGTCAACCGAACTGGCTCCAAATCAATTTGTAATACGTGGTGAATGCCTGAGCAATGACAGCATTTTCAGGATAGACTTTTACTCGAAGACACCATCGCACGATAAAGAGTTCTTGCAGGTGTCTCCGTCCAGACAACACACAAACCCTTCCCATAATGTCATGCCTTTGCATGATAACAGCTGTCCTGCGTACTGCTAATTTGGTCGCTTCGAATCTGGTATGCTCCTGATACCGTGCTCTTGATACGAGCCGAATTAACCAATATTAACGGTCTCAAAGTTCAGGGCCTAATCTGGATATTCTTCCTGAACATTTCACATCCTTTAGCCTTGCGGGCCCTGGGAATGTTATAAGCAAGGGAAGGATGGCTGAGCATGACTCTAGTGTAGATGAGAAACACCCGATTGCGTTTGTATACTACTAATGGGACTGTTGTACCAAGGATATGGACCAGAGCCACCGATTCTGGGGGATTCAGGTGGAGGAGGATGACTCGAGGTGACGCGGAAGCGCTCGCAAAACTTTAAAGTGATAAGAAAATACTATGTCCACATCATTGTCAAATTGGTAGTTCGAAATGCCATCATGAGCTTTGGAAGGACTTTGACAACTACCAGAGCCGTCGTCTGATAAGTTGGATGTGCTTAAGTACATCCATGCTGGAAGCTCTATCCAAGTGCAACTTTACCGAGGCCAGAAATGCACACCTGCAGTGTACTTAATCGGGAGGAAGGAACCAGTGCAGCTTTTGGGAAGGGAAAAAGCGACTCTGAAGCGATTTCCCACATCACATCAATATGGTTGATGCTTCTGCTTCGCAACTGTGCACCTTCTCATCCTTCATTCGTGGTTTGTGAGTTATAAAACAAGAAACTGCTTTCCGATGTAGATGTATATTGTTCTTTCATTTGGATACTGCATGTAATCATACCGCTAAATATGGACAAGCATAGTGATTGCACTCTACCAACAAAATGCGCACACTTTATGGCCCGTAGTGCGGAAGCCATTTTGCGAGAAGTGGAGCGAAGCAATTCCGAATAAAAAATGGCAAATATAAATCAATTCGTACTGATTCACATTTCTCCTGCTACCTTCAACAATTTTAGTCGTTTATATGGCGGAATATTGCATAAAAACACCCACATGCTGTTTTGCTCCCGACTCATCCGTCCTTCAAAGAAGGATCAACAGGTTCGTCAATGAAACGCTGTAAGATGTTACAGTTTCTTGCAAGCTTGCACCTGCGCTGTGCTCTGCAACAGCTGTGATGCAAGATGGCACAGTTTCTTGATCTAGCACTGTAGGCGCGTACCTGCGCTGTACTCTGCAACAGCTGCCATGCATGATAGCACAGTTTCTTGATGTAGCACTATAGGGGCTGTACTCTGGGCTGTACTCTGCAACAGCTGCCATGCATGATGGCACAGTTTCTTGATGTAGCACTATAGGGGCTGTACTCTGGGCTGCGCTCTGTAATAGCTGTGATGCAAGATGGCACAGTTTCTTGATCTAGCACTGTAGGCGCGTACCTGCGCTGTACTCTGCAACAGCTGCCATGCATGATAGCAGAGTTTCTTGATGTAGCACTATAGGGGCTGTAATCTGCGCTGTGCTCTGTAACAGCTGTCATGCATGATAGCACAGTTTCTTGATGTAGCACCGGAAGCGTGTGTCTGCGCTGTGCTCTGTAACAGCTGTCATGCATGATAGCACAGTTTCTTGATGTAGCAAGCACAGTTTCTTGATGTAGCACCGGAAGCGTGTGTCTGCGCTGTGTTCTGTAGTAGCTATGATGCAAAATAGCACAGCTTCTTGATATAGCACTAAGCGTGTGTCTGCGCTATGCTCTGTAGCAGCTGTGGCTGCTCAAGCGTCCTGTGCTACAGATGCTCCTATGTGCTCGTGTGCAGTTGCTCTCTGTGCTCTTTGGTCTGCATGCTATAGTTGTGCCTGTGCAGAACCTAATATGGGCAACATCAGTCTTGCTGAACGCTTCTTTATCAAACCACTATAATAATATTAGTCTGATATGTCTGCTTGTTTGACTATAGAACTGCAGGGGTGTGGAATACAATTGACAATTGAATAGCGAATCTTTTAATGCTATAATTTGTGCTTCCAAAAGCTGTTAAAACTATGTTTCATTGGTACCTATAAGCTTTGCATATCAGGGTGTTGACCCACAACAGAAGACGAAGACAATAAAACATATTTTGGTGACCTCGGGTAAGATGGTCTTAGATCAGATCAAGTTACCAACTAAACGTCCACGCTCAGAATCTCCAGCTTAGCAATCATGATGTGAACACCGAAAGCATCAGGTTGCTATCAGGTCAGGTCACCAGGCCATCATGGAAAATGTGGAATGATACATCTATCCGTAGAAATTACGAATAGTCCAAATGCCAATGAATCAATCCTGTCAATGATCCGTTTTAGGAAGCTGAGTTATATCACATGCCCTGCTACATGCGCTGACATGTCTTCTACGTGTACTTCAATGCTTCCACCCTTTCAAGGTCATCTCAGGACAGCAATATGGGTGACTCGGTCTGGCCTAAGTTGATCTTTTCACAGGGAATTGCATCCGTAATACATTTCAACATTGGATTCGAAGTCAGCACTCTCCTTTCTGATCTAGTACCAACTAGTAACGCGAGTACCGAAATGATACACTAGACCGCATTGTAGGACTCGGCCGTAGATTTATTTCATCATGTGCTGGCAACACGGGTGGTAGTAAATATTATGAAACAATATTTACAATATTACAAATAATTTGGGTCAGAAACAATAGGCGTGTCCCTACCTTAACTCCTATATACTGAACCTATTATTTGACAGCTGTCTGACATATAGGGAAGGGGAAAACAGGACTGTTTCGGAAGTCCGTTTAGGGAAAGGGCAACGGAGTGTCTACTGAGGAGCAGTGACTACCAGACAATTTGATTGAACAACATAATAGACTGTGAGTCGCGGTAGTGAGAAAAATCACGACCAGTCGATGTGTCCCTGCATCTGAACGAAATGTTAGACGAAGTTCAAAACGTTGTTGGACTTGCTTGTATCGACAGCAGGCAATGGGACTGAATGAAAGGGAAAAGACCACTTCGGGCGAACACTGCATGCAAAAGAGCAAGAACTTGATCGCACATTTGATCTATCGGGGAAGAGTGAGCAAGAATGACAATGGACCACACCTGGCCAGTTTGTAGGGCTTTATCACTCATGAAAACTCAGATTATTTTTCGCTAAATAAAGACAGAGACTAAGTCGCTCTCCTAAATGTATTCAAACATGGCTTCTCTTCCCAGGATGGACTCGGTGGCAAGCGACTTGCGAGGTGTCATCAGGAGTTTTCAGTGGTGCGCCATGACTATTAGCAGGCATAAGTTCACATCTGAATTGCACATAGCTTCCTAACATTCAGTAGGCTGCGAAATGTGCGTTGTTTTATGAAAATGATTGGGGGTCGAAGTGCTACAAGATTGATGTAGTTATAAGAGGTGACCGTTTCGCATGCGTAGCGAAGGAAGGGGGGGGGGGGGACGGAATCCACCCACTTCCGTTCTTTTAACATCATCTCAGGAACTGGCGGCAATATTGTAATTTAATGTTATGACTTTGTTAAATATTGATAAGCGCATCATATGCAACACAGAATCGAAATCCGTTAGTAGATATGGGAATTGCAGGGATGCCAAATCAACCGACCGGGCGGCGGCCAGCGAGCGTTCAGTCACAAAGGCTTCGTTGATACGGTGGAGCGGCGGTGCGGTGAGGAAGCCGATCACGACCTCATTTGACCTTAAAGGTTTCAGGCCATGCAATTTGTACTGAAGCAAGTTCATTACATCCGTACTCTACCGTTCAAAGTGTGCGCTTATAGCTTATCATTTCGAAATCTTGTGGGCATGTGGCCGAGTCATCCCCTCCCTCCGGTGCGTGCTATGTGAGAGGCCCTTCGGCGTTCGTGTTAATCGACCCTATCCTCAATTATATTCGTATGCTGGATTTAGGCCGCTTAGTCTGTTGATAAGATACATTGGCAATTGACGTGCTGATCCAGGTAAAATATAAATACACAACCACACGTCTAGAAGACCGGATTATCACTAGAGGGGTGTACAATTGTCCGATTCAATTGAAAGCCCGACAAAAGAACAGCGAATGCAATTTTAGAAAAATTCCATTCTATCGGTGCACAAGAGTTCCCCAGTCACGTACCCTCCGGTGCCCATGAATCGATGAATAATCTACGAACCCACGGACACACATGCGTGAAGGCCAATTATCGTATATTATTAATATTAATATTCGCGGGCAAGTCACACAGAAACACTCCCAGGTAGTGAATCACAGCTCCGATCATACCAACATGCCTTACACAAATTGAGACTTTGGAACGGACTGTGTTCGGACATTCAATATAAATTGTTCAGCTCTATGTAAATTTTTAATCGATTTAAGGTCATATTGATTCGCATTCTCTTGATGGTGAAAAATTAACACTATTTAATCCTTATCAAGCGCAGTTGCGAGTTAAGTCTACCTAACGCACTGTCCTCACGCCAGTTAATTTAGTAGCAAAATCACCTGAAAAGAGGCCGGGTTCAAGACTTCAAAATCAAAGCGTGTGTTTTTGCAAGTGTGTGTTTTTGTGTTTTTGTGTTCCTGTGTTTTTGAAAAATCAACCAAGTGTGTTTTTGCATCTCTTTTCATTTGCATCACTGCGTTCGCTCAGAGCGCTCTCCCACTTTGTCTGAAGAGCCAGTGTAAATAATGAGGTGAATACTGCCTGGGAGACGACTGTGGACGGATGTGCGCTAAGTTTGGCTGGCATATCTAGCAATGTGAACCAAATCATGCCCTTTCGGACCTTTATATTTTATTGACTTGTCATGGAAACATGAAGGTGTGGTAGCTGTTGCGAAATTCCCCGATGAAGAAGGTAATACAACTCATCTGCCTTTAATAATCTGAGGGTGCGTAACACACAACTCAGAAGTATTTAGGAACGACACCTTCCTTTGCCATGCCACAGTCTACCACCAAAAGCCAGACTGCATCACCAAGATGCATAAATGCATGTGTGTGATCATGTCACACTCTTGTAACCAATCATATTAGATCCCTGTAACCTCAATCCGCTACCAGTACCAGTGCCCTACTAGTAAGGGCATGCATGGGGTGGAAGGAAGCAGCCGTCGTGAGCGATGTAGAATGAATCTCGATCAATGTATTGTAGCGTTTCTAAGCTCAAGTAGCAGAACAAATACTGTCAATTTTGCATTAGGTCTCTCGTCACCAACGGCAAGCGAGAACCGTGCGCATGTACACTTGCTGCCTATATTATCACAGACGCATACCTGCTACGTGGACTCTGAGTCTTGCAGTCGTAGTCGAGGGTGAAAGACTGCACAACTATCTAGGAAAAGAAGCCGGCATACATCGGTAGGGGAAAAACTATGCTGGGAACAAAGCCAGGCCTCATGCGAGCAAGCGTGGTTTTTGCGAACGCTAAGGCCGAAATAACAGCAGGTATGTACAGTACAATGCATTAAATGTGCAATACTCTCTGTCTGGCTGTCTAATCACTGATGTCACCCAGAGACGCTTGCCAGGGTCAGATTCAGGAATTGCCATGGGGGAAATTGTCTAAAGGGACGTCATTTCTTTACGAGGGGTTGCACTGCAGAAGTACTTGGATGCAGGGGCGAACACAGGGGTGGCACTGAAGGCATGTACTCCATGGAATCCGGCGCCCCTTCGAAAATGCTTCACTCCGGGAAAGCTCGAGTATATCCTCTCGAATTATTCGGCCAGGGGCTCTCCTTGGAAGGAAAAGACCCCCATCCAGTGTGTTTGAGTGAACGCCCTCGAATTATTCAGGTAGATACGCACCTTGAAAGGTAAAGGTGCCCCTCTGGGTAGGCCCGAGTGCATCCCACCCGCCAAATATTTCAGATAGAGGCGCCATGCAGAGACCAAGTTCCCTCATGACAATTTCCGAACTCGCTTCTGCCTGGAGGTGTTTTTTTCCTTCCAAGGGGAGCCTCTGGCTGAAAAAAAAATCGATGAGGCCCATCCGAACACACCAAAGTGGCATCTTGTTCTCTCAGAGAGCGCTTCTGGCTAAAAAAATCACAGTTAGTGATAATATAGTATCACTCGAGCCTTCCCAATGAGCGCCATTCCCCGGCCGGAGGAGCGGCCACATTCTATAGGAGGGGAACACATGCGCCCAACCCCCTGCATCTACCATTGACTCCTCCATATGCAAGCCAGAAGCTGGCCGCGTTCACGCTATCACAGTTTTCTCCTTTCTCCGGAGAAGACAGACCTCTAGCCGACGCAGACGGACTGTGCGTTTCGAGTTCTTGAAATCGCACGAAGTTCGACATGCTGGTGGCAAGCTTTTCTGAGCTGATCATTACTCAGATGCAGATTACTCAGATGCAGATGTTATCACGACCAAGACGCCCGCTTTCGTGACCCTTGTTGATGCCCTGAGGCGTAGGTTGACACAATCGCGAGCGGCCCTCCTAGAAGCATTATTGCCCCATCAGCAGCTCGGAGACCAGGAGCCGTTCGAGCTGCTCCTGCGGATATACCCAGTCCTGGGTACAGCAGAATGTGTTGAATGTCTGGGTCACGTCCGTGAGCTATTGAAGACTATTTCTTCAATGACTGCCGCAGGCTTAAGGCAGCATTATCGCTACCGTTAGAGGAAGCTCCTCTGGTCGAACTGGCTACCGCAGCTGACGTATTCTTAGAAGCATCGGCTATATTCCTGGTGTCAGCAATGGCGGCAGGAATCTCAGCAGCGCAGATGGTTCCGGTCGGCGCAGTCCCCCGGAACACCAGCACACTGGCCACACTAAAGGGTATAATCGTGACAGCAACGGTGGCGGTCATTCGCCTGGATATCGTCCCGAGTGACGGGTCACCATAGTGAACAGGTGGACGTCATTAGTGTCAGGACCCTCGGCGGAGCCATCGACAGAACCATCGGCGGACCATCAGTGAGACCATCTGCCATCACATCACATCATCACACCATCCATGGGACCATCGGCGGGACAATCGATGGGAAAATCCGGGGGGCTACCGGTAAGCAGAGGTGCACAAAATTTCAAGAATGTCATCTACAAGCATTGCAACCCATAAATAGCCACAAATTTCGCTTTCCGAAATTTGTGGCTGTTTATGGGTTCATGACCGTTCGTTCATAACCAGCCACAAATTTCGTTTTCTTCGGCGATTTGGTGACCTTTAACCCGATCCAAGGTCATGAAAATCCAAATCGCATGCCTCTGGCGCACGGCCGATCGTTTGGTGTAGGCTTCGTTAAAATCGATCCACCGGTTGCCGAGACCGGCCATGACTGTAAGCCCAAAATATTGTGTTTTTTTCGGCGATTTGGTGACCTTTGACCCGACCCAAGGCCATACAAGTGCAATCCCCATGCCTCTGGCACGGGATCGATCGTTTGGTGTAGGCTTCATGAAGATCGACCCGGCGGTTACCGAGATCGGTCATGTCTGTGGGATGGTGTCTGTCGAACGGTGTATGTGAGATGGTGTCTGTTTTTAGACCCTGCCGTTGGCAGGTGCCCGTTGCACGTCGTTACCCATACAAACGTTTTGGAACTGCGCCGCAATCAAACTATATCAACCGTCACGGCGCATTTGTGGCAGCCTGCTGCGCCATGATTCAGCCTAATGGAGCTGGCTGCGTGCAGCAGATATATGTCCGAATAGAGTTAGCACAACCAAATGTCCTGTTCAGAAATTGCGGTAAGAACTTACCGAGGTATCTGCGAATAGTTTGTGAAATATCCAAAAATATATTTTGCATGGCATATTTTTGCATTAAAATGCATTTCCTGAAGTGATATACTTTCTTTATGCTGTGAATAATTTTCCTTTGAATAATGATTATCTGTCACAACAACGGCACAGGTTCTGCCAATATCTGTCACCTACGCTGGTGGACGAGTTGGCATGTCTGTACACCTCTGTACCGGTGGCCATCGGCGGGACCATCGACGGACCATCATTGAGACCATCGGCGGGACCATCTCAGCTCCAGCTCCAATTGCAGCCCACAGTTTTACGTCTTTTTGTTGCATGCCCATTTCAACTTCATAATCGGGGGGATTCATTATTGGAGGTGCAAAATTGAACATTGAGGTGGCACATGCCCCTGCAAAAGTATACAAAACAACACCCCTGTGCTGCGACACAGTACGCATTTGTGTCTTCACGGCTGGATCATGGTCACTGCCGGCCAGGCCAACGCCGACACCCCACCCCCACCCCCAGGTCCCTAAACAGAGCCGTGGCACGGTGCATACTGCATACACCAGCACAAACAGCACAGCAGCCGCAGTCACGCGTGCCCCGAACAACACCGCGCCACAACATCGCAGCATTGTGCCCACACCAGCACGACAGCCGCAGCCGCCCTCAGTAGACGAAACGCACCACTGCGCCAGATCAGGTCATGACCGCATTTGTTGGTGAAACTGGAAACTGCTGCTGATTGACGAATTGACACAGGCGAAAGTCTGGTCGCATTTGGGATAGAGTATTCTGTAAGTTATGGACACTTCGAGACTCTAAGATTAAGAAAATATAGAAGGTATAAAATATAAGGATAAACAAGATAAGACATGGGATCCGGCAGGATGAGTGAACGCAGAATTTGGGAGCCGCCATGTTCAGATCGACACCGATAAGCAATCGCTGTGTCAGCCGTCGCCGATACGAGTGTGACGTGGCAGCAGGGCGTCGATTTGTATCATTTTGTGGGGGCCATGGTCCCACCAATGTTTATATTGCCCCCATGTTGATTTGGGCTCCCAATAACCTATGGCATTTTTATGCTGATAAGAAAGCTGAAGAAAAAAGAGAAAAACACCATGCTACATGGAAAACTTAGTTGATGTTAAACAGCATATTGTCTAGATAGTGGATTAGATAGTGGACTCCACCTGCAAAAACATTTTGCTGTAAAAGGAGAAAATGCGTGCAAAAAAAATTGCTGGAATTCCCTTCATTGTCAAACTTGCATATAATCTAGTCCAGTAAACAACAATCAAAGTTATCGTTGCGATTGTGGACATACAAGGTATAATTATTTTCAGTAGCCGACCCATCACATTATCAGCTTGATAATCACCTAAGCACCTAGGTAAATACAGGCCCAATGACAATGCCCTAGTAAAAAAATCCCATGGGATTGATATTTATTCTCCATGGGACATATGGGATCCCATATGTTCCATGGAGGAACACCTGTAATGTTCCATGATCAAAACTAAATCCCATTGTAATATACAGAATCTCATGGGAAACCCAGAACAGTCCTATCATATAATTTGGGCAGTTCCGTATAGCATACCGGAACCCCGTCACGACTTGTAGGTGCCTATGCCTCAGGCATCCACGAGGCTTTCCATTTTGGGGAAACCGTACCTACAAGACCAGAGACTGGTCTAAGAGATGCTAAGTGCGGCATAGCAACCTACACCAAGACCAACGAATAATTCATTAAGAGCTTAATCAGCCATGCAGGCACTCAACATACCCGATAAAATACTTGGTTCTGAAATAGCCAGACTAGTGGTCCAAACGGCATTGACAATCTTCACAATTGAGGATCAGTCATCAGACCAATCATCAGCTGACGCTACTTCGATCATTTCTGTATGATTGGCAGTTGGGCGGCGGCCGGCCTGTTTGGATCTGTTTGTCGGATTCACACGGGCTAGCCTCCTGTCTTATGAACATTACACTAGTCAATTATATTGGATTCACGGACACGGGAGAAAGTATGTTTTGGTGGCGATGGTAACGGTTGTGCGTTTGAGGGCAAGTTAAGAACCTGGAATCGCAAAAAGCAAAAAGCAAGCATGGACCATTATATTTACCAACATGAATGTGAGTCGGAAGCATTTGAGCTGATGGCAAGTGTGCCATCAGTTCTGCCAACTGACGGATCCAGTGGGGAAGGGGGAATTCCGTCCATGACCCCCGAAACGCTTTAAAGAAGGGGAAACCCTTTGTCCCCCCAAAAACGAACACAAGTAAACAAAATTAAAATGCGGTAACTTTGGCCGAGGTAAAAAAAAATAGCGCTCTAGGTGAAAGAATCTCCAATTAACTAGGTATTTTAATAATTGCTTGGAAGCCCAATATGGCAGCATAGTAGATTATAAAGAGCAAGAGGAGTTACGCAGGTATTTAGATCCTGAATAAGAGATAACTGGTTATTTCGCAGGTAGGGGAGATTCTGGTGGTAAGGCCGGGCTATCAAACTTTAAGGGTTTTATTGCAATTTAAAGTATCCATGAGACAATTATTACACGCATACCCTCATGAGGCAAACAAATAGGTCTGATTTGGCTACATTGAAGTAGGCTAGGCATTTGTTTTACGTTGGAAAAATTAGCTAAAACAATTTTGGGTGAGATATTTCCCATAAATGTATCCATCAAAAACAGGTCGGACTAAGCTGGGTTAAGTTATCTTTTTTATGTTGGAATTTTGATTTAAAAAAGTTGCTTGAAAATTTTCATTAAAAAATATATTTGTTTTCTTGCATGGAAGGCTAGATTAGGCCAGGTTAAGTTAGGCTACCTTTTTGTTACTTTGAAAACAAATTTTTGGTGCTATCTTATCCAACTTCAAGCCCATTTTTTGGTGTTACTTTGCCTCCCAACTGAAAAATATGCACTTGAAGAGAAAATAAGTGGTTGCACCAAGTTGACAACATTTATAAACATTGTATCAGAAAAAGAAACTCCAAGAACAAAAAAAAACCTTACACTGCATGCTTACCACTGTATAGGCTTGGACGGCGATTTGGATGGCGATACTCAACATGGAAATATTCTGATAATAGGCTACTATTTTCTTTGAAGTCTGTTCGATGAAAACTGTGTTAGCCTTTGGTAAGCTTCATCACATTTCTGAAAATGTTTTAATCTGATAACACCAGACATGCTCTGCCTATTACTTAGTACCTGCCTGGGTAGGTACATAGGTACCTTCCTACACACTTGTGATTATTACGTTATGTTTTGAGTATTATTGCACTTTAAGGTATCCACAAAACACGTTTTACACGCTTTACCTTCATAAAGCAATCATATAGGGTTGGGTTTGGTTCAATTTGGTTGGTTTAAGTTAGGTTAGGCTTGTATATTTAGTTGATTTATTTTTACTTTTAAAAATAAATTTCCCAAAATATTTTTTTTTTTTCTGCAAGAACAGATCAGGTTAGGCTAGTGTTTGTTCCATTTTGTATTTGCTTTTTTACATTAAAACAGGGAAAAACAAATTCTTTCAACAAATTCTGACTTCGAAGGTTAGTTAGTAAATTCATACTTGAACGTGTGTTATGAATCCTTGGAATATTCCTTTCCAATGCAATGCTGATGAACGTGAGTAACACCAATTAGGACCATTCATTTTCTGTGCAATTGTTTACTTTTCAATTTGTGAGCAAAATAACATAAAAGAGGCTGAGTTTGATACAAATTAATGTAAAAAAATAACATAAAAATGAAACAGAAACTTACATAGCATAACCTCCCATTGGAGATGTAATCGCGGAATGATTATCAAATGGGGCATTTTGATAGGTTAAAAACTTTACTATTCTTGTTTGGGCAAGATAATTGTCTGAGCTAAGATATTTTGGAATAAAATGTAATTAACTCAAAGGTGCATATTGAGGTTTATGGCGGTCCTTATTTTCAGTCTGAATTCTCCATCCCAACCTTCTCCTGAAGGGGTAGCTTCCATCTCCAACCTCTCCTTTCTCGATCTTCTGCTTACACCAGAAGTCGGCCCCAGCCACGCCTCTGCCTGCTGGGATCCAGAGTTGCACCACCCTAATGAGACTGAGATCAGTTTGCTTACTGTTACTCCAAGTAACAAGTTCAGATTAACAATTTTCTCAGTATTGATTATCTCGGAGCCAGCTGCTAATGTGGTCGGTGGGGCCATCGGCGGGCCATCATTGAGACTATCAGCGGGACCATCTGGGCTCCTGCTCCAATCGCGGCCCGCAGTTTTACATCTTTTTGTTGCATGCCCATTTCCACTTCATATTGGGGAAGGGAATTCACTATTGGAGGTGCAAAATTGAACATTGAGGTGGCACATGCTCCTGCAAAAGTATACAAAACAACACCCCTGTGCTGCGACACAGTACGCATTTGTGTCTTCACGGCTGGATCATGGTCACTGCCGGCCAGGCCAACGCCGACACCCCACCCCCACCCCCAGGTCCCTAAACAGAGCCGTGGCACGGTGCATACTGCATACACCAGCACAAACAGCACAGCAGCCGCAGTCACGCGTGCCCCGAACAACACCGCGCCACAACATCGCAGCATTGTGCCCACACCAGCACGACAGCCGCAGCCGCCCTCAGTAGACGAAACGCCCCACTGCGCCAGATCAGGTCATGACCGCATTTGTTGGTGAAACTGGAAACTGCTGCTGATTGACGAATTGGCACAAGCGAAAGTTTGGTCGCATTTGAGCTGCTTCGGTCCACACCTTGGATAGGGTATTCTGTGAGTTATGGACACTTCGAGACTATGAGATTAAGAAAATATATAACGTCGAAAATATAAGGATAAACAGGATAAGACGTGGGATCCAGCAGGATGAGTGCACGTGGAATTTGGGATGGCCCCGTGGTAACTGAGTTGCTTTCATGGTGAATTTGAAGAATTAAGGCCCGGATTATTTTGCAACAATAGGAGGTATCACACGTTCTCCGATGGTGCACCCACTTCCACACATTAGGTACGCCCCTGATAGCGGTGAGTCGCCATGTTCAGGTCGACGCCGATAAGCAATCGCTGCGTCAGCCGTCGCCGATAGGGGTGTGACGTGTCAGCAGGGCGTCGATTTGTATTCTTTTGCGGGACTCATGGTCCCAAACAATTCTCCATCGACGACTTTTCAATCTTGTCCCAGTGTAATTCGATCCTCTACCTCCGTATTATGGAGTCAGACATCAACAGTGCCCAGCCTAGATACTATGGCATCAACTTTTCCCCTAAAAATCGTATCATGGGTTTTAGCTGGCAAAAGGGATTTAAAAATGAAACGGATAGTGCTTCGTCTTGCGTCCGTGTGTTTGCAGTCACTGTACGAATGATGTGTAACTCTGTTTTTGTATCGCCATTGTTTTACCTTTTTGCTCCTGAAGACGTTACGCAATGTAGCGAAACGTTGATTTCGAACAATATAGTTCTAATGGAGCTCTTATGACATGTATTGCTATTGGCCATCAGGTTCGTCCTATAACTACGCTTTGGGTGAAAAAAAACATTATTTCATGTTGTTGCAAGATGCCATGGCCCTCACATTCTTCGGCAAGTTAGAAACGACCTCGACTTTCGCAAGAAAGTAGCAATATATATATATATATATATATATATATATATATATATATAAAAAAAAAAAAAATATATATATATATATATATATATATATATGAATATATCTATGTATGCACACACATTGCGTGAGAAGAAGTATACGACCTTCGATATACCAGGAGGTGCTGAGTTTACATCAAAAGTAACGTTAGGGATTATGCTATATTACTCAACGTTTCGGCCAGGGGCCATCGTCAGGAGTAATATAAAAAATGTCAGGCTTAACAATTGATAAAAACGCGGGAAAAAAGCGTGCAAAGATACACGTGAATCACAGAAAAGCATCCTCAGTGGTGCAGACATTTCAAAAACTCCAAACCAGAAACCAACTAGGTCAAGATAGAATCATCTGAGAAAGCTCGAGCCGATGGTCCATATACATGTCGACACATACATGCACGCACATATATAAACATGTATCCAATATAACACGTAATACATAAGGTATAATTTATGCTTATGTAATTTTATGTGATATACCAAGACGTCGTTTGCGGCCGTAGATTACGTATGTGTAGAGATTCGGGGACCTTCAGATCAGCGTTGTCCCTAGCTGTTGCTAGAATTTGTACTTTGAAGTTTGTGTTAGTGTCCATGTGTTCCATGTTAGAATGTTTGTCGATAATGTGTTTGCCTAAAGGTGTGTATTCTCTCCGAAGTCTGGCATCTCCCAAGTGCTCATTGTACCTATCCCTGATGCTGCGCTTGGTTTCTCCGACATAAAATATTCCAAGACAGCGGTTGCACGTTATTTTGTAAACTACGTTTTTCCGCGTGCGTCTACCTTTGAGCCCGTTGCTACAGGTGTGGCACGTTCTTCTACCAGCAGGGCATGACGGCATTTCCAGGGCTGAGAGGACCAGGTAAGATTTCAGCGTAGGTCCTCTAGTCCAGCTACCCTAACATGGTTTAGATAAGACGAACGGATGGCTGCAGTTACCTGTCGACATAGTTGGTCATCGACAAAAGGAAGTCTCATGTAAACATAGTTGGGATTGCTATCCGCTCGCTGCCGACGTTGCCCACTTATCCTACTCCTGTTGTGAAGGTGAGCAGCACGAGCGGCGGAGTGTACCCGATGTGCTGGGTATCCGTTTTCCAGGAAAAGGGTAGTCATCTTCGCAAGGCTCCGCTCGCACGAAATGGTATCGGAAGAGACTCGTGCTGCTCTCCTCATTTGGGATGTTAAAACGGCCTTTTTAGTGGCCATCGGGTGGGCCGAATCATAGTGCAAGATGATGGGGGCTGTCATTGGTTTAAAGTACAGTTCGGTGGTGTAGCTACCATCAGCCTGAACTACAAACAACGTATCAAGGAAGGGAATCGAAGTGCTATGACCAGTGTGTTCTAAGATGAACTTGATGCTGGAGTGCTGTTGGTTGATTTCTGCAAAGAAGTCGAGCAGAGAGGCCAAGCCATGTGTCCAAACACCAAAAATATCGTCTATATGCCTCATGTAGAGAGTTGGCTTCAAATCATACGAACCTAAGAAGATCGACTCAAGGCGGTGCATAAAAGCAGTCGCTAAAAGAGGTGTACATCGGTTACCCATAGCCACTCCCTTCGTTTGCTTGTACATGGAGTTAACGAAACGTATGAGGTTATTGCTGAAAACATGTGTTAGTAATTTCACAGTCACACTGGCCCAATAAGGCCGGGGACGAGCTACCGGGCGGTCGTGTCGGTGCATTGACGGCACGTTAAGCTTTTGATCAAAATTCTGCCGATGAACAGGAATTCATGGATCAGGTGGTGGGGAAAGCGTTCACGCAACAAGCTCTGCTTAGGAATAGAACCCTGATTCCTAAAGCCACCCCAGCAACAACTCGGACTAAATTTATCATAAAAAAAACTTACTTTGGCGCTGCTAGATGACAAAACCATCACCATCGTTCCTATGTCAGTGGATTTCAACCTTCTCCCTCCTGTTAAAATACTTACGAATTTATCGGCAAGGTTTCATATATAAGAAGGCCGGCATATATATATATATATATATATATATATATATATATATATATATATATATATATATATACATACACTAGACGCATATGAATGAAAAATGGAAAGCAATCCTGAAAACCAACTGCATGTTCCCTATCTGCACATGGGTGATAAGGGCGTGTTATTCCAATCAGTATCGGTACCTCCACCGGCAACCTAAATGTAGTGTTGGCGCATTTTCCTCGTCGGAGGGCTTCCACCTTCCCATGGGAGGCGCATGCCCCTAGTGCCCCCACCCCTATTTACGGCCCGAACCGAGTGGGGAGGAATTATTTTGCAATA
Source organism: Imbricaverruca yamaguchii (assembly GCA_034440575.1). Lineage (NCBI taxonomy): Eukaryota > Metazoa > Arthropoda > Thecostraca > Neoverrucidae > Imbricaverruca > Imbricaverruca yamaguchii. Next base: position 34,468 of record JAOTOL010001503.1, on the reverse strand, counting down.
GTTATCTCTTACTTACTCCTACCCCTCCGTCCCGGACGTGATCTTCAGTTGGCCTGTCCCATCATGCTGCTGCTACCCGTGGCACCGCGCGATTCCTGCGGCGCTCGACATGAATGTAATCAGCGTGGGTTGAAGCAAAAAGTCCTGGTGCTAGAGGAAAATAGGTGTCATATTCCGGGACAAAATTTGTCAAGCTTTCAAAGTAGCCTGATTTTGCCAATTTTGGTGGTATTTAATATCGGAAATGTTGTGTGGAAAACACGTAAGTTTGGCTGGAGCGCCTACGGGACTCAGCAACTGTCCAGCCCATGTGACATCACCGGTTGCCAAACGGTATTGGAGGGCCCCGGTCGCCGCGACTCTGCGGTCAAATTAGGCTCCACCTTCCACCTAAACGTCATCAGTAGCGGGACGTACATGAACACCGCCGGGGTGGGTCTACTCTGTTGCACAGGGCTGTTGCCGTGCCCATGCTCAGAAACTACCGAACCAAAGTCCACCAAACCTTCACCAATTGATTCAGTTTGGTAGATTTACTTGGGACTTTTGAATGTCGGGACACTTACCATTACGCAAAGCTATAAAATTTCCCCTTAGACTTGGAGCGGTCATTTTGAAATAATTTTGAAGGTGCTGCGGTGCCCATGCTCATAAACAGCTCCACCAAATTCAACGAAACCTTCGCCAATCGATGCAGCATTGTCGATTCACTTGGGCCTTTGCAATATGGGGACCATGACCTAGACCTAAGGTCGCAGATTAAGTACATCTTAATTTTGATTTTTTGCAGTGCCCATGCGCCTAAACTACTGAACCGAATTTCGTGAAACCTTCACCAATAGACGTGACATGGCCGATATACTTCGGAATTTTGAATATGGTGACCTTGGCCTTATGTCAATGTCATCAAAAAAGCACAAAACCATTTTAAAGACTTTTAACCACGCCCATACTCCGAAACTACCCAATACAATTTCATGAAGCCTTCACCAATCGACGTAACGTGTTCGATATACGTGGGGCTTTGAATATCGTCACCTTGGCTTTAGATGAAGGTCTCCAAAATGAACAAAATCGTTTTCGCAGCTATATGATACGCCCATGCTCCGAAAGTACCGAACCGAATTTGATTAAACATTCACCAATCGACGTGGAATGGCCGATATACTCTGGAGTTTAAATATGGTGACCAGAACTCAGAACATCCTTCCAATCAAATTTACATCCATTTTACACTAAAGTAAGAGAATACAAATGGACTGCTCATATGTCCTAAAGTGAGAAAAATGAAAATCGATTGAAAATTTTTCGAGTTAGGAGTCGCTAAAGTAAAAAATGTTCTAAGCGCCAGACCACAAATATCGGCGCTGATGCGCTTCCCGTATATTAGCAAAAAGGAGGTGTTCTTGGTAAAACTAGCGACTTGTTTGATATACATTGCCATGCTACATTGTTTCAAAGTCATGTCAAGTCACCGAGGTCAAGTCAGGTCAAGTTCATGACAGGTTTACACACGCCGTGGAGGGGGATGGCAAAATCCGCCAACCCTTCCGATTTTTCGGACATAACACCATATTGTATCGGCCGATATACGCCACATTTTTGCGTACCTGCTTAGGAATGACAGGCGCATTGTTTTAAGTAAGAAAAATGAAATTCTGCTGGAAATTGTTAAAGTTAGGGACCGTTAAAGTAAAAACAATTCGCAGCGCCAGACCACAAAAATCGGCGCTGATGCGCTCCCGTCTATCGGCAAAATGGAAGTGTTCTTGACAACACTAGCGACATGTTTGATGCATATTGCTATGCTATATAATTTAAAAGTCATGTTCGGTCGCCGAGGTCAAGTCAGGTCAAGTTCATGATAGGATAATGGAACCAAACTTGGTCAACTGGAATGTGTTATAAATGCAAATGACTGTCATGCGATTGATGTCACTTTACATGTTGCTCCCTACACATCCAGAATTTTACTGTTTGTCATTGTGTGCCTAAGTGTTTCCGTACTTTATTCAGGTACTTCACTCCTTTCTTTGCGAAGTCGATTGTGCCGAGCCGCCCAACGGAGCAGTCGGGTTGAGAGCCCGGTTCCGGCAACTTGAGTAGGCAGTGACCTAATAAAGTGCTCCTATATTGGTGACCAGAGGTCAAATGGCGGATCTGACATGTGTATTTCATCATTAATAATGTCCAAAACATCATTAATGCCAATTTTGGAGCATTTAAACATAATCACAGGGACCCATAGCAATGACAAGCCAAGCCACGCAAAACCGGAATATTTTGCTTTTTTGACATCATTTGACCTTGAAGATATTGACCTAAGGTCATGAACTTTGTACACAATAGAGTTCACTATCGTGCCCATCCACCCTGCGAATTTCGTTGCTCTAGCCTTCATAGGAGCTGAGATCTTAGGGGGTTGGTATCCGCCCCCCCCCCCTCCAGTGCGCGTTATTTTCAGAGGCCCTCCAGGGTGCGTGTGAACAGGAGGGAGAAGGTTGAAATCCACTGATATAGGAACGATGGTGATGGGTTTGGCATCTTGCAGCGCCAATTTAAGTTTTTTATGGTAAATTTAGTCCGAGTTGTTGCTGGGGTGGCTGTAGGAACCAGGGTTCTATTCCTAAGCAGAGCTTGTTGCGTGACCACTGTCCCCATCACCTGATCCATGAATTCCTGTTCAACGGCACAATTTTGATCAAAAGCTTAGCGTGCTATCAATGAACCGACACGCCCGCCCGGTAGCCCGTTCCCGGCCTTATTGGGCCAGCTGCCAACAAACTGACAATCCCGGCTGGGGGCGAAATGCGAGCGCGTGAAGCGACTCGAACCATGTGTTGCCAGAACAGGGGAGACCATTGCAGACCAGCGCTCTGACCAACTGAGCTACCGGGGTGGCGTAAGTTGATAGCTTATTCCTATTTATCTCAGTATAAGATAACAATGGGTACCTATTAATTATACTGATCGAAATCCGGGGACTATTTCTACGAGTTTTGCTTGAGCCACCTTGAAGTCCGTTTGCTCCCGCGTGCAAAGACTAGGTACGCCACTGTTCACGCTACTCTATCTGGGATGTGTGAACCCCAAGTCTTAATCACTGATAGGGGCTTACTTAGACCCCCAATGTAAAATCTAGCTCATGAAATATAGGTGGTTCTGTTGTTGTGGAAGGGAAGGTGTTGCGAACAGTATGCGCAGTAGGGTGGAGTGATTTCCAAATTTTTTGGTGTTAAAGTCTTAAAACTTGCGTTTGGTTCTAAAAAGACGATCTGCAAAGTTTTAGAGCAATCTGAGGCCGGGAAGCCGCCGCGCCTCAGGGCTTTCTGAGGCCGAAATGACGTTTTTCTACCACCTTGCGGGATCAAGCCAGATTTCAGGAATGTAAATCATTAGATAGCAAATAAATATTTATTTCGTTGCATTGTACAGTTTTTCATCCACCGCTATGCTAATTTTCACTTCCCTAACTTGAAAATTGTGCCTGCCATGACGCAGAGTTCCGGAAGGTGTGCCCGCCGGTAGCGCCACCACTGCCCTCTATCGGCAGAAGTATGAACTGCGACCATTCACCGTTCATTCCGCAATATAAGTATCTTTATTGGTCAACTGGGGGGCAGGTAGGTGGCGGATTTGAGACAGTGCACAATGTGCCGACTTCTTATGCGCACAACGCTACTTTATTACAATTCCAGTGACTTCTATCGACAGCTATACACGATTGAAGCGTAGCCACAGCCGGCTTTGGCATATTGTGGCCTGCCTTTCAGCCTCTAAGCTCACAGTGTTTACCTGAGATACCCTGCTCGCATGTTTTCTTGGCTGCATGTGAATTATTGCTGCATATATTTGAATTTAATTAATTTACTTTGGCGGAAGCACTGACAATCCCATACCTTACTGGGTGGGTACTCGGTCGCACGACTAACGCAGACCGCTCAAATTTAGCAGTACTAGCGATGATTTTATGCTCCGACCATCTATTGCCCACCAACTGTTGCATTTGCTCACCATCATAAGAGACAGACAAAGGGCACAGGAGAAAGAAAAACGAAAGCTAGAGGAGGGCATAGGCGATAAGGTGCAGTGCATGGATTCGATAGGAGACAGGATATCACAAAGATACAAGAGAAAACAAATGAGCAAGACGTACGACATACGGGAAAAGAGAATCATCTGGTATTTGTGAACGAGCCAGGTGGAACCTACATAGCTCACAGAACACTGACATCAGAAAATAGTGCATCAATTGCTGGCAAGGCTTTAGAGGTCGTTCGGGAGTGCGACTCAGAAGAATCCCTGCAGGCAGTATTGGTCGATGGCACTGTCGTCAACACAGGGCGCGAAAACGGTGCACTCACGAGGATGGAGCGCCAGCTGGGCCGTAGCGTCCACTGGCTCATCTGCCTTCTTCATGGCAACGTACTTCCGATGAGGTATGTGCCGCTTGTTTTTTAAAGAATAAAACAAGAATTGACTGAAATACTTCGCCACTATCCACCTGATCCTTACAAATTACATGATATACAATAATATACTGCGTCATCTGCATATCTATCTAGAATCATGGCAATTTGTGAGTCCGTAGTACAATCCGAACACTTGCCGTGGTATTTGCCCATTTAGACCCTGATAAATGTTTATCCAATTCCTTCCTTGTCCCAATCCCATTCTGTCCTGGGCTTTTTCGCAGGCATGTGTTCGTGGAGCTGAATGGAGGCCACCAGTGGGCCCAAGTCCTTCAAGGGCCCGTTGAAGGGCCTGTTGGGACAAGCTATAGCTGGTAACATTCACCGCCAGCCGGGGGTGGACTTCCGTCCCATACCATTCAACGCGCCTGACATCGCGGAGCAGGTTGTCGCAGACCTGTCTGCTGACCAGCGCATCCTTCTCCGGTACTGCCGAGCCGTCGCCACCGGCGTTGTCAGTGCTGAGCTGGCACGCGCCAGGCCGGGTCCGCTTAATCACGCGCGGTGGCTAACTCTCGGCATCAGAGTGCTCGTACTGTACACGAGAACTGCGTCGCCAACCCCGGCTCTGACAAAGATGACAGAGTTTGTCCAGCAGGTGTATGCCCCTATGTGGTTCGACATCAAAGCGCGCCCACTCTTCACGCAAGGAGTCGTGCATCTATTCAGAACGATAAGACTTATTCAGACACAGACACCTGAAGTGCAGACAGCGGCGAAACGTTCAGTGCAACGTAACGCGTGGCTCGCCCACCCGGAGAACCTAATCGCGGCCATGGTTGTCGACACTGAGAGGTCGATTCGGGAGAGGGGGGGTTCAAACTGATCATGAGTGCGCGGAGTAACCCGGGATCCCGGTGCCGACAGTTCAGGGTGCCCCCATTGAACTGGGAGGCGGCCACATGCACCAACATGATTCAATGGGACCATGTCGAGGTGACCGAACCGCCAGTTACCGCTCACATGTCAAACGTCGAGATTATGTCAGCCGTCGACCAACCTCTCTCGCTACCGGCATTCCCATGGCACGCACAAAGTGTCGAGCGATGAGTTAAGCTCGTAACGGAGGCGTCCACGTGTGTGTTCGGCGAGGACAGGCGACACGGCATTATCGTATCGCGCCAGGCCAGTCGTGCCGCGAGACCGAAATCCGCTAAGAAAAGTGCCTTCGTGTAACGGTAAATGTGAGAGAGATGGGGAGAGAGAGAGAGAGAGAGAGGGAGAGAGAGTGAGAAAGAGACAGACAGTCAGACAGAGACAGAGACAGAGAGATAGCCGTGTGCAATTCGTAGTCGTATGGTGGTGCAGGATCTTATTTAGATGAGTAGGTCTTAGGACTAACTGCCCTTAGTTCGTTCTGTTCGTGTGCCTATTTGCAGGCATAGCAGCCATCCGAATATACCCTGTCTTAGATCTGCCCCCTCCCTGCCTTCAGTTGTCACAGAGAGGAACTAAAACGGGAAAAACGGCCAATGCCCACAGTTTACACTTCCACCGATAGAGGGCAGTGATGTCGCTGCGGTCGGTGCACCTTACGAGACTCTGCGTAATGACGGGCACAATTTTCAAGTTAGAAAAGTTAAAATTTGCACAGCGGTCAATGAAAGACTGTAGAATGGAACGAAACAACTCCTTATTTTCTATCTAATTATTTGAATTCCTGAAATGGTGATTTATCCCGCAAGTTCGTTAGAAAACGTCATTTCGGCCTCAGAAAGCCCTGAGGCGCGGCGGCTTCCCGGTCTCGGATTGTTTTATAACTTTGCAGATCATTTCTTGAGAACCAAACACACGGTTTTAGACTTTATCACCCAGCGTTTTTACAAAAACGCATGAAATCACTCCACCCTAATGAGCAGTCCATCCTACAACTTCAAAACACTGCAGCTTAAAGTTGTTGATTCCTTTGTTTTTCAAGCAAATATTTGGAGACATCTGGATAAAAAGCTTGAATTTTCCCCTGCACGAGCCTTGAAGGCCTGTCGATAGCACTGACCATGAGTGAATCCCAGAGTGAGGCAACTGGGTGAGCAACCCCCTCCCTAAAGTGATGAAACCTCAATTGGAATTTACCTGAAATTTAATACTCCGTGTATCGAGGCTTATAATATTGGCAGCAATGTACACGTTTCAACATGTTTCAGCCCCTTTTTCCACACCATGATAGAATAAGGGAAAACCACAGATATGATTAATGCTCCAGCATTGCAACCAGGTATTTGCACCAAATGCTGATATTATTTGCTATTTGGAAAAATGCACCTTGCTTGCCAGAAAAAGCTCTGGCTTAGTGCTTTATTCATCTTTTTAGGCATGGATGGCCACAAATCCTCTTCTTAATAGCATCCTTTGCACTGTAGTTGGTCCAGTTTTTCTCCAAAGTGCATTCGGTGTGTCGCTTCCTTTAGGGGTCATGTGTCTTTGTGAACCAGCTGATGCACACAGTGCACCTCAAGTTACTAATAGTTATGGTCTAAGATGTGACCATGCAGAAATAATGATCAAATGAATATCCACTCGAGTGAGAAAATTCCATTAATTATGCATGGTAATTCCTAAGCAAATTGAGTTTACAAAACCATCATAGTTCGAAAGAAGAATATTTCCATCAAAATGTACATTAACACGCGAACGGGAGGGGGGGGGGCGAAATCCGCCCACCCCTCCGGTTTTTCGCAGATAACTCCAGATTTTACCGGCCGATATACGCCATTGTTTGCGTATCTGCCAATAAATGTCCGGCGCGTTGTTTGAAGCAAGACAAGCGAAAATCAAGCGAAACTTTTTCGAGTTAGGGCTCGCTAAAGTAAAAAAATGTTCTCAGCGCCAGATCACAAATATCGGCGCTGATGCGCTTCCCGTATATTAGCAAAAAGGAAGTGTTCTTGGCAAAACTAGCGACTTGTTTGATGTACATTGTCATGCTACATTGTTCCAGAGTAATGTCAAGTCACCGAGGTCAAGTCAGGTCAAGTTCATAACAGGTTAATACACGCCCTAGAGGGCGTATGGCGAAATCCGCCATCCTTCCGATTTTTCGTGCATAACTCCATTTTGTACCGGCCTATATAGGCCTATTTCTTTTCGCGTACCTGCTGAGAAATGACCGGCGCATTGCTTAAAGCAAGAAAAATAAAAATCGGCCGAGACGTTTTCAAGTTAGGGGTCGTTAAAGTAAAAACAATTCGCAGCGCCAGACCACAAAAATCGGTGCTGATGCGCTTCCCGTATATTGGCAATAGGGAAGTGTTCTTGACAACACTAGCGACTTGTTTGATGCATATTGTTATGCTATATTATTTAAAAGTCATGTTCGGTCGCCGAGGTCAAGTCAGGTCAAGTTCATGATAGGATAATGGAACCAAACTTGGTCAACTGGAATGTGTCATAAATGCAAATGACTGTCATGCGATTGATGTCACTTTACATGTTACTCCCTATACATCCCGAAATCTACTGTCTGCCATTGTGTGCCCAAGCGTTTCCATACTTTATTCATGTATTTCACTCCTTTCTTTGCGAAGCCGATTGTGCCGAGCCGCCCAACGGAGCAGTCGAGATGGGAGCCCGGTTCCGGTAACTGGAGCAGGTAATGACCTAATAAAGTGCTCCTATATGGGTGACCTGAGGTCAAATGGCGGATCTGACATCTGTATTGCATCATTAATAATGTCCAAAACATCATTCATCCAAATTTTGGAGCATATAAACACAACCAGAGCGATCCATAACAATGGCAAGCCAAGCCACCCATAACCAGAAAATTTTGCTATTTTTACCTCATTTACCCTTGAAGATATTGACCTAAGGTTATGATCTTTCCACATAATATAATTCATTATCGTGCCCATCCACCATGAGAGTTTCGTTGCTCTAGCCTTCATAGGAGCTGAGATCTTAGGGGGGCGGTATCCGCCCCCTCCAGTGCGCGTTGTTTTCAGAGGCCCTCCAGGGCGCGTGTTAATGCTGCCCTTAAAGCCTTGGAGCAACTCCAACATGCATATATCGAAACACATGCATATGTGTTTGTATATTGAAACACATGCACGCATATGTTATTTAGACCCATGCGATATCCATCGACACTATTTAACTTAAGCGACGTGAGGCACTCGATATGGGTAGCGCAGCTGGTAGCGCGTCGGTTTGCCGACTCGGAGGTAGGCGGTTCGAGGTGGAGGCCAGCAGCTTCTTGTGCGCGTCGTGGGAAGCCTTTCTAATAAGCGACAGTATGTTAAAACATTCTTCACATGGGACGATCTTTTGCATAAAGGGAAGGTAAATACGCAGATGTTCTGCAAGGCTGGGCTTCGGCCGCCTTAAATTGATGGTTGGGCACTTTTCTATTCAGCCAGGGATAGGAAGTACATAACCACCGCTCATGGCAGCGTCCCGCCCCCCAGTCCCTTCCTGGCATGGGCGGCGGGCCATCGGGGGTGGGATAGCAGAGAGGTCCTCTTGAATTGAATCATTTTGACCATACGACAGTGCGTCGCAAATATTGAGCTAAAAACTAACGGTTGCCCTTCCCCTCCCACCAGTACCCGCCGACCAACATTGGTCGCTACTCTTCGAAGTGTGCATTTAATCACAGTACGTGATTATCAAGGTGACAAAACCAACAATTGTGCATGCTGCCGAACAGTCAAATGACTTGACCCGCGCTGGAGTCAAAGCGATGCCAGATCTAAGCTCGGCTCCACGCCTCTCACGATACACTGCGAACACACGTCACCAGGACTGCGACAAGCATTGCCTTGACAGGAGTAGACGTTGGCTAAAACATTGAGGGAGGCTAAAACTTTCTGGAGTGCTGGCGCAAAATAAAAAATCACGCTTTTCGTACCATGGAGGCTCGATTTAGATTCCGCAAGAACTTGATGGAACCCGTAAGCGCTAAGACGGATTACAGATGCACGCACAAGGATTTCGGCTCGATTACCATTCATTGCAAGAGGCTTAACGCGGAGCTTGGCAAGATTGGGGAAGCATCCCCCTTTATCCCCCACCGTGCCTTTGTCCATGTTCGCACCCCGTTATTCGGTATTCTCAGTCGTAATAAATTTGTTGCGTTACAGACGCTATGTGAATCAAATTTCTGTTATGCCTGCAATAATACAGTGGCAACAGGAATTTCACAGCTAGACCACCTCGGAAGCAACTTTAATAACAGCGGAGTTGTGGGCGGAATTGAAAATAACCACATAATACCATGCATGTTTCCAACTAAATGTGTGCTATTTTTAACTAAAGGAAGTATTTTCATTTTAAAATATGATTTCATTATTCGCGTCGTGTCACCTGAAACATCACGCATTTTGCAGTACACGATATCAATACGATATAAACACGATATAAATACGGCAACACAAGGTGTTTATCAATCAGACTTTAATACGAGTGGCATAAAGCTGGGGATGACGAGACAGCCAGGATTGAGGAAGGCCCTCTCTCTCACTGCCGATGGTTTCTCCGTTGTGTACTCTGTGGTGGAAGTGAATTTGTATTTTGGGCGTATCGACTGGGTTCGTCATTCTGCGCACATGAATATATATTTCGGCGCCCAACAGAGTGTGCATTAAAACAACGATATATTGGAGGAAGCAAACACATGAAGCAGAAAAAGAATCTTGGGTTCTTTTATGACGCAATTAGCTGCTAGGTCATGTACCGTCGCCAACTTCTCATGCCGATTGGTCGCGGGTGGACTCGGTAATTCCGCTGGTTGCGGGACTCGAACCCATAATCTTGCGGTCAAGAATCTAACACCAGGGGCGGTCGGCCCATGTAAGGCACTAAGGTGCCTCACCTGAGTAGAGCTGGGAAGTATTGTTGTATGCTATTTTAACAAAATGATGCTTCTATCCACTGGAAAATAACAAAGTTGAAAACTGGAAACAAATATGCATTGGTGACTCATAATTATAGTGAAAATTGAAGTTCATTTACCTTTGCATCATTTACATCTTAGCTTAAAAACAGCTCTATCACCGGTCAACAGAGGCTAGCCTCTTGCACACATCGCCATATTGTGAGTTTTCTTTCATAACAAGCGCAGGGTAGGCCGGGGCCCTCCAAAGTCGTTTGGCAGTCCGTGACGTCACATGGGCTGGACAATTGCTCAGTCCCGTAGGCGCTCCAGCGAAACTTCCGTGTTTTCCGCACGGCATTTCCGATGTTAAATACCATCGAAATGGGACAAAATTGGGTTCATTTGAAAGTTTGAAGAATCTTGTCCACGAATATGAGCCGTATTTTCCATAACATTGGAATTTTTCGCTTCGACCCACGCTAACTGCATTCGTATCGAGCGCTGCAGGAATCGCGCGGTGCCACGGGTACTAACAGTATGATGATACGGGCCAACTGACAATCACGGCCGGGAAGGAGGGGTATGAACAAGCCAGAGATAACTGTTGCAACATAATTCCTCCCCACTCGGTGCAGGGGCATATAAACAAGGGTGGGGGTACTGGGGGCATGTGCCCCCATGGGAAGGTGGTACCAATCCGGCCAGGACAAGGCGTAAACAGTATATTTAGACTACCGGCCGAGGAACCTGTACGGGTTGGAATAGCACGCTCTTATCACCCATGTGCAGATACGGAACCTGGAGCTGGTTTTCAGGTTTGCTTTCCATTTTTTCATCTATATACGTCTAAACCAGGGGTGTTCTTTTTGTATATTTTTGAAGGGGAAGTGCCCCCTCAATGTTGGCTCTGTCCACTAATAATGTAGACTATATAATAATAATGTATATATAATTATAATAATAAGAATATACATAATACGTGTGTGTATGTATGCCAGCCATTTCGAATTACGAAATTGTGATATGTGAAAACCTCGATAATATATGAATATATGATGTTATTTCCCTCAATTTTATATATGAAAATTTCCCGGCAATTTCGGAAGCATTCGAACACGAGGGATATGGTTGAAATCCACTGACTTCAGAACGATGGTGATAGGTTTGGCACCTTGCAGTACCAAATTTAGATGTACTCATCTTAACATAAAATAATAATGGGTATTTATGAAAATTACTGGTCGAAATCCGGCGATTTTTGTTATGCCTCGCCTCATGTTGGTGCCACGGACCGTCCCTGTCTAACACCCTACCGACTGAGCTACCTCGGCTCCACCAAACTCATCACATAGGAGGTTATCGGTAGAGGTTCACATAAGCCACTTAGCTTAATGAGATTACATTGCATCAATACATTACAATATCTAACATTACAGTGCGTACATATCTAGCACTTTATAAAATCAGACGAACTGGCAAGAATAGATGGAACATCCTCATCGTGACATCTGTGGCTGACAACAACTCGACATGCATACATACACAGACTACTCACGAGCACCGTAGTGGGACGATGAGTACGAGTAAACCTACAGACTACGCTCTATCGACTTCACAAACACAGGCACATATCAGTTCTTGAGTTTGATATACACTCGGTGGAACTACAGCACGTACGTCTATTCTCGTGTAATTTGTGTGCAAAAAGTCCTGATATCCAGCTATATGGTCAACGGCAGGTGATGCACCTATACGTCGAACCAATGAAGGATTCAAACACTGAACTAAATGTGAAGTGTCGACCCAGTACGGCTCACACGTCGCAGTCACTGAACAAACTGCTCGGCTTTTCGTTGCTGCCGCTTTGCGAGCTTGGCGACGTTAGCCTTATTGTTTACCAGCCCGGGACGAATAAATGTCCAGATCCTCGTAAAGTACTCAAAGACATTTTATATGAGGAAGTGAATCTGGATTCCAACACCTGGCGGAAACCACTAATGACCTTTGGATGTCTGCTGAGATTGTTGGGTTCCTGGGCATGGTGAACACAAAACGCTGCATCCATCTTTCCGAATGCGTGGAGGAATCCCTCGGTGGGAATCGTCAGGCCGCTAAGGCTCAAGAGGCGAATCCAGAGCGCTTCTCGTGGTTCATTTCGTCATACGCAGATGGGTTCCCAGCGATCGGTCCGTTGGTTTCCTTCTGGCCATGGACCAGGCCACACATCATCCCTCCTAACCACCACGCTTAACATTTTAAACATTCCTTCAATTCACATCATTATCTGATGTGATTTGAAGGAAGCTCATAATCATTTCTGTGGGAAATGAAAACTAAGCAAATGAGCAATTCAAGTTCATGTGCTGATATCTAGAAAAAAGTGACTTCACCAAGATAAAATTATTATCGTTAAAATACATTGCTTTCAAACACCAGGATAAAACAACACTTATTTTGACCATGACAGTACATGGTATCCCCCACCACATAAAAATATGGTAAGTGTGGGGAAATGGGGCTTTTGGTGGCTAACGACGAACGCTGATATAAAATTACAAAAATAACCTAAATGAATCTAATCTAACCAACTGATGTTGGACCTCATAAAACATACTCGTGTTCGGTCATCTAAAACCTACTGATGTTTTATGTTGGATGTTCAACGTGATTCACCAAGAAAATGGTAGATCCATTTTACCTTTATTATACCATTGCATCAATTGTGCACCGTATATTAATTCACCTAGTGACATGGAAACTCAGTTAATGGATACATACATTTTGCACCCTAGGCTGAATCTGTTATCATTACCCCATGTAGAAAGGACTGGCCATTATTTTATTGGAATATCATGATGAAAAAGGCTAAATATAGCCACATATAAATACATCCATTTATTTTTATAATTAAACCTGGCTTTGGCTTTTCATGCATGACTTTCACTAATCCCAAGTAGCACCAATCTCAAGCCTGCTTTGTTCTTCATTCACCACAGTTTATGGAAAGTGTCTTTAGGATACTGGAAAGAAGTTGCTAGTAAGCCTTAACCCGCGACGTATTTCCGGTCAAATCCTCACACCTCGTCTCGAGGGGGGGAGGGCGGTTAAAAAAACCTCTAAAATCCAAACTAAGCATCGCACATAAACGAAGGTGTCATCGGAAAGCGCTCGACGAGTAGGGTCCGGGTCCACCCCCAAAAAACTACCCCAAAAGTGACGTCGCCAGGGGGCTAGATTTTCACGACTTCTCACGACTTACATTCTTATTTTTTTTACTCTGGGGAGTTCATTTTGGGGGATATATAAAAATTCATTTGGAATGCGAAAAGGACTGCGAAATCGACCAGGGCTTTAATTTCCCCCCCCAAAAAAAATTGTATTTTTTGGAATTTTCAAAATTTTGAGTTTTCAAGTTTTCTTTAATTTTCCTTTTTCGATGGGTAGAGCAGGCCGAGAAACGTTGTTGGAAGCCAGCTTGCCCTAAAAATGCTTACTTTAGCCAGGATCCTGCATTTGAACTGCAATATGGCAAATACGCAAAATTTGTATGTAGTCAAAAACGAAAAAATTAAAAATTAAACTCCTACTTTTATTGCATCTGTAAAGATAAACAAACGCTCAAAGTTTCACTAAAATATCTATATCCGTTAAAGCGCGACGACTGGTTTAACTTTTTTGGAGGAGACCTCACTTGACCTTGACCAACTCGTTGACCCTAGATGACATGAACTATAAATTTTGAATCAGCATGTCAAATTGATGTGGGAAAAGGTATGCCAAACTTGTGCGCGCTGCCGCACTCCGTTCGTCCCCTATCCACGAAAAGCTAATTCCATGGATGGTGACTTTTGGCTCAGAGCCACCGGCATGCTAGCAAAAGAAGATAAAACCTTCAAGCTTCAATTAACTATATATATATATATATATATATATATATATGCTTTACAAACGGCGAGGATACTAATCGTAGGAAAAGCGCCATAATAGCGCTAAATTGGAAGCACCATATTTAGTAGATTTATCAGTATAGTCCATAACTAGAATATAATTCATCAGTATTCTGGAAAAAAAGCGCTTCTGGTATATGACGTCACGTGGCGTAGGTTTTGTCCAGTTTAAGCTAACTATACTAGAACTGCGGACTTTGTAGTACCTGTTGTCTCTAGTTATCTTGCCGTGAACAGGGGGCAGAGCAGTGTGTGTGTGTGTGTGAGTTTTGCCAGCCTGCCACCGCTTGGTGATATCGGCTGGTTGGCAGAGCAGACCAGAGCAAGGCGATATATACGAGGTGGCGTCATCCCTACTGCGCAGCTTTCTGCGCAGGTCCTGATATGACGTCATCAGGGGTACCACTTAATACGGGCAAAGCCGCTAACACGCTGTCGAATATACGCAGCGTATGCATAGTACGGGGGGTAAAATGAGGAGTTAAGAGGTCCAGGTGCAAAACTTAGAGCGTCATAGTCCAGGAGGGAATCTCCAATACCTTTTATACACATATTACACCCGGAAGAACGTACAAAGCGAGGTAGGACAGGTCAAATATGGCAGAGAATTAGCATCTTACCGCGGCGAAATGCAGTAAGGACGCACTGAAGTATGGTCGTAGCCATGATGGAATAAGGTGTGGAGGGGGGTCGAGTCCCTTAATGTACATCAAATTTAGCATTGGGCTTATGGTGCTGCATGCCAAAATTAATTGACCGAAAGGCCTTTTAACCCCTCTATATGCGGCAGTGCCCCTGATATAGGAGGCAAGGAAGGGGACAATCGTTTATTTTTTAAGATCGACAGGACCATAGGGAGCACGTGAGAGGCGGACATTCCTTTTATGGGGGCATCTGTGAATCTCTGTACTAGCTCAGCAACATGGGTGGAACTTCCAGAAAACGATTTGGGACACGCAATGCCTGGAGGTAACAGGAAGGCCTATGGATTGGGGGAAGTGGGGTCACGCCAGTCGTAAGCGGGGGTTGACCCATCCCAAAAGTATGTAAAATTTCACTCTAGTTCGGAGGTTACATTCGGCAGATGGACTGGAAAGCGGTCAGGCATGTATTGGCGGCATTCCCTGACATTGCGTTCAGAACTAGATCTGGATGATTCAAAACACTCCTACACATCCGCGCACTTGACTTAGTCGGCTTATGTGCTGTTTCCGATTCAGAGCATGAATGCAGGATCACAATCGAAGTTCGTGGAGCAGAGACTTTGTATATCGTTCTTTCAAATCAATGATCATAGGCATCATGAGCAACAATGAAATGGCATACGCCACACCTGTTTCATAGCAGTACCAGAGCCGGTAGCAGTGTCAAGTGCCGCGAGGACGGGCGCAGCTTGTCTGCCCCTGGTCACAGCGGCAGCAGCAAAACACGCCAACGGGACAGTGGGACCGGGCGATGCGACGGCAGAGTCAAGTGCCGCCAGAACGGGCAACACAGGAGGCGCCGCCAGTCCGCCCCTGGCCACGGTGGCAACAACAAACACGGTTACAAAGGGCAGAACCGAGCGACACGACACGACACACATCAGAAACGGTGGCACATGGCCGGCAGTGTGAGGGTGGACATACTATCGCTGCCTGGTGACATGATGACGGACCTGCCTAGATGCCCGCCCCTGCGCTCTGCCGAGCAGAGTTCTTGCGCAACCAGCCGATGCGCACATGCAGCCTAACTAGTCAGCCTCCGTCTCACACAACTAGCCACATTCCTAGCTTCGGCTGCCGGCTACTAATGACGCCCACCCCGGGTCTCACGATGCTTGTGTCACCTGTGCAGGTTGAGTCCATGATGAAGCAGACATCAGAATTGAACTGGTTTGGCATCGCCCTCTACCACGTATGTGGCATGCAGCGCCCGCCGCGACCGATGGTGATTAACCAAGAGCTGGACACAACGGCCAGGAGCGCCTCCGGTGCTTCAAACGTCGGACAGCCAAGCGATGTATTGAAGCCTCATTTTGTAGGCGACGAAGCCGGCAACGACGGCAAGGCCGTCCTGCTCCAGTCCCAGTTTGCTGATAATGGTCGTGTTAAAATTCATGTGAATAGAAGTGGCATCAAACTAATTGAACTGGTTCTTTATTTAGCTATACAAAGATATGATATGAAGATAAGGTAAGTAGCATATAAATGCTCCATATTTGATGGCGGTGGCCAAGTTCTATCGATGTCTCAGCAGAAGGACTTTGGTGTTATTCTGAACACAAGATTGGGGGCATCAGAACAGACGAAAGAATCCAGGAAGAAGGCACTGAGAATACTTGGGGCAATATATAGAAATGTATCATACGTAAGTGAGGAAGTCATCAGGAAGCTTTACTCTGCATGTCAGGCGACATTTGGAATACTGTGTCCAAGCTTTGGCTCCTAGTTATGAAAAAAGATTGTTCGCTTTTAGAGTACAAAATATGGCTACACAAATGGTTAATGACATAAGAAACCTGGCATATGAGGAATGATTGAAGAAATTGAACATGTTTTCATTTAGATATAGAAAGGTGAGAGGAGCACTCATTGAGGTTTTAAATTTGTTCATGGTCAGGAGGATGGATACATTGGGTAAATATTTGAATCTAACAGAAATGATGCACTTAAAGGTCATGAATTCAAAATTAAAGTTAACTACAGCAGGACAAGGTTAAGAAAGTCTTTCTTCACCAACAGGGTAATGGAACACTGGAACCAGATGCCAAAAAACATTGTGAGTAGCAGCACATTGAACATCTTTAAAAACACCAGAGGCAATTATTACAAGAATAGAGGGCTTGCTTTTCAGTATTCCAGGGAGGGCTGATGAACGGATTTGGTGGGCAACTGGTTGAGTGTTCAGAGTGCAACCAAGAAGGGCCCTAGTGGCTCATAGTCACACTGATCTTTTGTGTCTTGATGTCTAAGATGCTCCAAAATTCAGTAAACATTCCAGACAAGCATGATGCAACACTCCATACCATACAGATCTGATAGGCAGGCTAATTCATGGAATGACACCAGAAAAGGCAGGTGTTAACACTGACATTATTTTCAGCTGCATCCGTGGCCAGGATCATAATCACCAGAGGTAAAGTGGTTGGAACAAATGGATGGGCCGGTTGGATGAACTCCATCAGCTCATTTTCACTGCCAACCAGGTCTTATATGCATTTTCATCTCGTGGAAACATAAGCATGTTGGTTGACAATCTCTTCTTTCCATATCTTTCTTCCAGATGATAAAGACACACCACAACAGAACACTATACGATAAAACAACTAAAACGCACGTACTTCGAACACAAGGTGTGACAGACATACAACCAAGCATAAAACAACCTACGAGGAAGCTATGTAAACACCTGGAAGAAGCTAAGCTGCCCTACCTAAGAATACGGGAGGATGGTAGTTGGGAGCTTAAGAAAACCTCAAACTACTACTACCAGATCCAGGGGCAGTTGGGCATTACTGGAGCCAACAGGTGTTATCTGGCGATATTTTCCCAGCAGAAGCCACATCCTGGGCACCTGGAATGGCTGGTAATAAGGAAAGTGCCCAGACTGTATCTGGATGTCATGGTGCCAAAGCTGCGGAAGTTTTATGAGCAGCATACAGTGGACATTCTACTGTCAAGCTGAGCATGCCAGCTTTGGCATTTTGGACAGCCTATGTGCCTTTGATCAAGTCATGTTACATGATCTTGGACCTTGTGTGCTGCTTGGTTTTCCTACAGACAAATATGTCAATGAGTCACAGAAGTGGTGTGCTGACACACTGCTGTCCTTCCCATACCAAATGGCCGGCAGGTGACTCCTTTCTGCCAGCTTTCTCACCATTGTGGGTAGTTTCGTTTGTACTTTTGAGGAACATACAGCGAAGATTGTATTTACTGTTCAAAATGCCGGCTGGATCATATTGTCTGACCTATGTTGTTGAGCAAGTTGTGCTATATTTTCTGGGACCTCGTGCGATGTACAGGGTTCTGTTGCAGACAAGCATACATTGAGTGTGCCAGATGTACACTTCAAACCTAAAATAAAGAGGAATAAAGGAATGGAAATATTTTCAATATTGGAATGGTGCTGGACTCAACAACTGAATTAATGGAATATGAACTCACTGGTACAGCATAGGACTGAAACAGAACATATGATATAGGAAATAACATTGCAAATAATTGGCTGAACATATGAGGATGGTGCTCGCAGTTTCCATTCATTCCACATTCGTCCTCTGCCCAGCACATTTAAATACACCAACTGTTACTTGCACAATGTATTTGATTGCCATTCTGCAGATTACAAAGGACACAGCCTTGTGCACTGCATACAGTGCCAGTTTATTTCGAAACAATATTCTACCATTTTCAGCACCCGGGGACAATCCAGGACAGTGTATTATCCTTGTGCAAGATACAAAAGATGCAGCCTCACACACTTCTCACAATGCATGTTTTCATGCACAACATTATTCCACAGCTTTCAGAGCTCGGTGCAAATCAGGATGGACGGATACACATCTGGCTGCCCAAGTAATTCCTTTCTGATGGGGAGGCTGTCATTACAATATTCAGTTGCCACTAATATGGAGCAATCTCTGAATGACAGAGAGGTTGAATGGACATGGTTGCCACATGGCACTAATTGGTGATACAAGATTCCAAATTCCGGAAGCCTTGGCCAGAATGGATGTTCAGCCAGTGACACTGTTAACTTGCCATCTCACATGATGGCAGGCTTCAGGTTGCACATGAATGAACAAATATAGGCAATCTCCGAAGCCAAATACATGCGTTGCCTGTGAAGGGGTTCTCTTAGAATTTTGAAAGTTTTTGCCAGACCTATCAGTCGCTCTACATGAATGCGCTTCTTAGTGATCAACCTTGAAGCCATCACAGCACTGCTAGAGAGTTGTGTTTTGCCCTTGACAAATGCAGGTGTCACTAGCTTGACATCTTTTAGTGCCAATATGTCCTGAATTTGGAACCCTCTATCAGCAAGCACTGCATCGCCTGGCTTTAACCTATTCATGATGACATCTCTCAAATACCTCTCTATCACTTGTGGAACCACCATAGGCTTCAGAACAGAAAGTTATAGCACCACTCCAAGATATTCCAATGAGCACTTTGAAGGTGTTAGCTTTTTGTACGTGGAATATGTTGCCTGTTGCTGTTCCGGGTTGAGCGGCACCTGAATGCTGCACTAAGTACAGTCTACTGTAACGATGGCCTCCCCATGAGGAACCGATTCCTTGGGAAGCCAGACATCGATCTGTTTGAACAAATTTGACATAAACACAATCCACTTGTTAAAAAATATGCCTACCACCTGGCGGCTGACCTGAAAAAGTGCGGCCATGGCATTATCTGGGAGGTTAAGCCTCAGCTTGATGAGCACCATGAAAAGCTGATTTTCAGTTGTCAACCGACTGCCTTTGACAAGTTCCTCGCTGGGGTTAAAGACATAAAGACATAAAGACATAAAAGATCAGTGCAACTCTGAGCCACAAGGGCCCTTCTTGGTTGCACTCTGTACACTGAACCAGTTGCCCACCAAATCTGCCAATCAGCCCTCCCTGTAATACTGAAAAGCAAGCCCTCTATTCTTATAATGATTGTCTATGCTGTTTTTAAAGATGTTCAATGTTCTGCTACTGACGATGTTTTCTGGCAGCTGGTTCCAGTGTTCCACTACCCTGTTGGTGAAGAAAGTTTGCCTTAACCTTGTTCTGCTGTGGTTAATTTTAATTTTGAATTTATGACCTCTAATTGCATCATTTCTGTTAAATTCAAACATTTCCCCAAGGTATCCCCTCTCCAGACCATTGACAAATTTAAAGACCTCGATGAGATCGCCTCTCAGCCTTCTATATCTAAGTGAAAACATATTCAATTTCTTCAATCTTTCCTCATATGCCAGGTTGCTTATGCCATTAACCATTTTTGTAGCCCTCTTTTGTACTCTCTCTAAAAGCCAACAATCTTTTTCATAGCTAGGAGACCAAGCTTGGATGCAGTATTCCAAATGTGGCCTGACGTATGCACAGTAAAGCTTCCTGATCACTTCCTCACTTCTGTATGATACATTCCTATTTATTGCCCCGAGCATTCTCAGTGCCTTCTTCCTGGCTTCCTTGGTCTGTTTTGATGCCCCCAATTTTGTGTTTAGAGTAACACCTAAATCCTTCTCCTGTTGAGTCACTGATAGCACTTGGCCACCCATCAAGTATGGAGCCTTCATATGCTGCTTACCTACATGCATGATTTTGCACTTATCAAAGTTAAATTTCATTTGCCATTCTTCGGACCACTTCACAAGTTCGTCTAAGTCTTTTTGCAGCGAGATATGCTCATCCTGACCTGTTATTGCCCTAAAGACCTTCAAATCATCTGCAAATTTCAAAACTTTACTGCTTAGGCCACTTTCAATGTTATTTACAAATATAATGAACAGTAATGGCCCTAGTACTGACCCCTGGGGGACTCCACTAAGAACATTTTGCCATGATGACTTTGTACCATTTAGCATCACTCTTTGCTGTCTATCTGAAAGCCACAACTCTATCCATTTTAAGATGCTACCTGCAATACCATGGGACTGAAGCTGTATCATTAACCGTTTATGGGGTACCTTGTCAAAGGCCTTACTAAAGTCAAGATATGCTACATCAACCTGATTTCCCTGATCAAATTGTTCTGTGGCGAAGTTCAAAAAGTCCAAGAGGTTTGTGAGACACGATCGTCCTTTTCTAAATCCATGTTGAGTATCTTGAATCAATCTGCTACCTTCCAGATAACTAACTATTCTATCCTTGATAATTGATTCGAGTACCTTGCAGACTAGGGATGTGAGACTTATTGGCCTATAGTTTTCAACTTTCCCTCTTTCTCCTTTCTTGAAAATAGGAACTACATTTGCCCTTTTCCAATCGGTTGGAATTTCATTATGTGAAACTGATCTACAAAATATTATACTAAGTGGAAATGCCAGTTCCTTTTCAGTTTCCCGCAACACCCTAGCATAAATGTCATCAGGTCCTGCTGCCTTATTTGGCTTTATTTTCCTGATATGATTGTAAACAACATCACTACCAATGAAATCAACATCATTTGTCAGATCCCATGTATCTGAACTTTGGTGTACGGTCGGCAGATTGGTCATATCTTCCAATGTAAACACTGATTTGAACTGCTTGCTCAGCTCCTCAACCATCTCACTATCCTCACCCAATGTAGTCCCGTTTACTTCCAGTGGACCAATTGTGTTAGAAACTTTACTCAGCTTGTAGAAACTAAAGAACTTTTTACTGTCCCCATTACAGTTTCTAGCTAAATCCAGTTCCTTTGCTCGCTTTGCTGCTCTGGTTTTTTGCTTCACAGTGTCTCTAGCTTTTCGATACGCCTTTAGATTAATGACATTTGAGGCTTCTTTAAAAACTCTAAATGCAGTTTTCTTAGCCCTAATTGCTTTTATCACGTCTGGTGTAAGCCATGCTGGCTTTCCTACCCTTCTTTGCGTCTTTGCTTTTGGGGGACATGTCTAATCTGAGTTTCCTTTAAGTAAGATTTGAACTTTTCCCACATTTCACAGGCATTTAAATTGGAGAATTCTTCTTCCCATCTGATGGCACTTAAAGCCGCTCTCATGCCGTTAAAGTCTGCTTTGTTGAAATTTGGAACCTTTACCAAATTATCCTTGATAGTTTCTCCTACATGTGCCTTGAATCTAACTATGTTATGGTCACTTTTTCCCAGAGTTTCGCCTACAGTCAAGTCTTGAACCAAGTCACTTAAATCCGAGAATACAAGGTCCAAGAATGAACCATGCCTGGTAGGTTCCGATACAAACTGGTGTAAGAACAGGTCCTCTTCAAGGCATTTCCTGAACATTTTGCATGATGGGGAGCCAACACCAGCATTTTCATAACCTTTTAGATTAAAGTCACCGAGAATAAGGCACTTCCTCTTAAAGTTTCTACTGATTTCCTCACAAATCACCTTGTCAAGCTCCAGTTGCTGAGAATGTGGCAGGGTTCCTGATCGGTAGAAAGCTCCTATCCTAAGAGTATTGCTGTTGCCTTTTCCCACAGTGACATCAAGCCAAATGGACTCCACAGACACATTTTTATCCCCACCTGCTACTTTTTGAGAACTGAATAAGCTATTCACATAGAGCATTACACCACCCCTTTCTGTTAATGATGGTAATTACCAGCTTGAAAAAATCATAGTCACTGAGACCAGTCATAGCCTTGATATTGTTGGGATCATTCTTCATGGTTTGAATATCCAAGGCCTCTCTCTGCTTTGCCTGAACATTCAGCAGTTCACCTGATAGCTTAGTTTGTGAAGCACAAGCAACAGCCTGGTTACCAAACATCACCATACCTGCTTCATCACCACCTCCATCTGAGTCACAGGCTGATGCAGCATACTCAGTCTCCACATTTACAACATCACACACTGGCAGAAAGATGTCTGCATATTCTCCAGTCTCAGTAGACAATGCCGATGTATTTACCTCTCCACCTACAGTTACACGCTCTTCATCCATCATTCTCTTACTGTTCTGTGCTTGCCACCCTGCTGCCCTGGCTTCTCGTCTCTCTTCACTCTCAGTTTTGCTGCTGACCATGTAAAAACTGAGGGCATTGCACCAAACTTCAGCCGCATCCTGACTGGGTCGTCACCTGGAAAAGATGGAGATGTGTTGTTGGTACATAATATGCAAGAAGCTGTTGGTACAGCAAGAAGCTGAATCCCTCCACCTGAAGTCAACCAAATATGTACAGAGACGAGACAGAGAAGAGAGACAGAGACAGAGACAGAGACAGAGACAGAGACAGAGACAGAGACAGAGACAGAGACAGAGACAGAGAGAGAGAGAGAGAGAGAGAGAGAGAGAGAGACAGTGACAGTGACAGTGACAGTGACAGTGACAGTGACAGTGACAGTGACAGTGACAGTGACAGTGACAGTGACAGTGACAGTGACAGTGACAGTGACAGTGACAGTGAGTGACAGTGACAGTGACAGTGACAGTGAGTGACAGTGACAGTGACAGTGACAGTGACAGTGACAGTGACAGTGACAGAGACAGAGACAGAGACAGAGACAGAGACAGAGACAGAGACAGAGACAGAGAGAGACAGACCGAGACAGAGACAGAGAGATACAGATAAAGAGATACAGATAAAGAGATACAGATAAAGAGATACAGATAGAGATACAGATAAAGATATAGATAGATAGGGGAGAGTGACAGTGAGACAGACAGAGTAAAAGAGACAGTGAGCAAGTGAGTGAGACAGTGACAGATATGTGAGTGTTGGGGTGCAATAAAGCTGTGTGAGCAATAGACTAACATAAATGGAATTGATCAAGAGTTAAATTAGACAAAGGAGTCATAATTACTGAACATAAAGACAAACCAATTTGAGCTTTACCTTGAAACGTTTGTTTCGTGCCGGACACATGCCATTGTTAAACACTATGATCGTTATGCTATTTTAAACATTAAATGAACCGACATTTGTCTGATAAAACAGCCGAATGCACTTAGTACTTCAAAATGACATGGGCATCACCTGCTGCATGTCGTCGTATAGTCCGACGGTTGATCGGATCGACATCAGAAACCTCCGCTGGAATGGCAGCAGGTCGATGCGCTTGCCAAATCGCAGCTTCATTAGAGCCTCCTCGGCTTGGCGCAGTACTGCCAGCTGCTCCGGCCAGTGGATGCCCAGTCCGCAGCGAAGTGGCTTGTCAGCGAACTTCCGCCGACTGTTGAGCACGTCGAACACCGCATCCATCAATTGGATCAGCTCTGCAGCGGCGTCCTGACCTTCAAAAAGCAACTGAATCGCCTTTGCCACCGAGCTGCTGATCAACTGTGTGGCTAGGTACACACGCTGCCGATCTCCCTTTGTCACCTGAAAATAACAGAAGTAGGGTCGATGCACTTCAGAGAAACAAGGAGCAAATGTGTGAATTGTTAACAGCCGGGGAAACAGGGGAAGAACCGTGAGTGGATCAGATGAGATGGAACAAAGACGTTGGAGGTGAGGCACGGTGGATTGCGGATGGACAGGTCGCGAGGTGCGGCGGGGAGGACAATGTGCTTCGCTTTGTAGAATACAGAAACAAACGTAATGTCTGATAACATCACGATGTTATTCCGTGAGTTAGGATAACAATATTATCCGATGTAAGACCACAATAGCCTTCAGCAGAGTATAGAGGGAAATCAACATGCCTAATTAATCTCACTCCCTCTGTAAAGCAGAAAAAATCAGCTAGTACTCCTACCTTCATTGACAGGTCTTCTGGAGGGCAATTAATTAAATGAGACAAAATATAAAATCCAGCTAGCAAATCAGTCATGTGAAAAAACCAAAAGGTGGTCTGCTGTAGGTAACAGGAAGAATCAACAACTCAGACCAGATGAGAAATACAGAATACAATATTTATCCCAGTTGTACCTATAGAATTAATGGCCTGCTCATGTGGATTATTGCAAGATTGACAACATGTCAAAGTTAAGTAAATGGAATTTTGACCAGGTAACCTGCAGCACCCCGGGATTCAAAGTTGTTTTAATGGTTACTTGCTTCTGCTTTCTTTAATAAATTAGGTAGCTGTAGTTAGTTAGTTATTAGGGCTTTAGGGCACATCGACTACATCCTATGACAAGTGGGCCGGTCCGGTGTGCTGAGGCTGCTGCTGCTGCTGCTGCTGCTGCTGCTGGGCTGTTGGTCGTTGGCCGTGACCGTCCATCCAAACACAGCACTTCGATTTGGACCTCGCGTTGTTATTCACACTTTTCACGCTCTCAAGCACATACGGGACACGGCGGATTGTCAATGCAATTGCGCAACAATGGATGCCAATTGTTCAGTAGTCCCGCACGTAAATGGTGCGAACTATACCCGCTCCTCCGGTTCTTGGTGGTGGCGCTCGGTCCGTCCCCCGCCAGGTCAGGTGCCGTGTAGGTAGAGTCCTATGCCAGCCTCGGTGACGTCAGGCGGCCAAGAGGTGCACGGCTCGGCGTCTGGTGATGGTCTGCCCCTGAGGTGTTCTGTGCCGTCGTATTTATACTGGTGGGTTGTGGAAAACTACTGGGTGCTGGCCTCCCTCTGACCTCTCGGACCAGATGGCGGCTAACTTCCTTGTGGGCGTTGGTTGACGCAATGCCTGAGTTATTACCCCGGAGCATGTGTGAGTATGTAAATTGAAAAGGACCAGCTTGTATCTGGTTTATGTCGGTGTCAGTAGTTGGCTCATCGGATGTACCGATAGCATGGCGTGTATGTCTAACGATTGACGGCTGCTTAAGTTACTAGCTGATCTAAGTGTGTGTTTTGGTGGCAAAGGCGGGCGGGTGATGGATTGCTGCGTGCAATGTGTATGCTATAAAGTATACGTAGTGTCGTGGCAGCGCAACGCCTGGGCCGATGTATGCGGAATGCTGATACAATGCGAGGCTGCGTGTATATCTTAGCCGGCGCCCGAATGTCGCGTGGCCTCGGCGTGGCCCGGCGCAGGGAGGCTGATGCAACCGACGACGCGGGGGTGCGCGCGTCCTGGCATGGCTGGGGGGAGTGTGGCTGTTACCATACCTTGGCTGTTACAATCCGTCATGTAGCGCCCATGAGCTAGCTGTAGAATATCTTACAATATCCTCATGTTTTGGTCTTTAGAGGTGCATTCAGTACAGAGGCTATACAGCCATGCCCCATATGTCATCAAGTTCAAGTCATGGGAAGTACAAATCAAGGGACAAATGCACCAATGCATTGAATATGAATATAAAAAGTTTTATAGAAGCTCCACATTGGTGATAATTGTGCACAAACCTATTGGCCAAGTAGGTTTGTCCACAATTCTGACTAATACAAGTCCACTGAATCAGCTGGCTGCTCACTACTACACATATCAGGAAGTTCAAGGAACGCCAATTACCTTAATCGTACGATAAAAAAAACGCTACTGTACGATAACTACATTGCATTTGGCACAAAATAAGAAGCATGAAAATATAATAGCTTATGTTGATATGTCCTCTTGTGAGTTTAGGCCACATCTTGAACTCACCTCCAGCAGCTGTCTCCACCACCTTCGCCAGCAAGTCGCGGTCCAGAACCAGGAGCTCCATGCTTCTTCTGGCCATTGTGCACACCATCATCCAGGATGTGGTTCCGGAGATTTCTGAAGACATGTGGGACGTCCGCAAAGAACCACAGTTCCCCTGAAGAAAAGTTTAGTTCATCAACACCAAACTAACTGTGGATTGAGTGTGAGCATTGCGGCAGAATGGCACAATGTATCCCATTGTCACGTTGTACCACACTACCACCAGGACTTTGCAACCACACTTATTAGTAACAATCGATATGAACGAAAGTGCTGTCAACAAATTATCAGAATTTGAAACTGTACACAAGCACCATATGTATGAACATACAACACAGCTGGCAGTACAACTTTTAAATTGTTTCATCTGCGTGGTATGATAGTGAATTGGAGCATGTTAAATGGATCTAAGTTCAGTTCAACTCAGATATCCCTCTCCCCACATGCAGGTGTGTGTGCATGGGTATGCATGAGTTCATAAATGGACCTGATTTAACAATATTGGTTAACTTTGAGTAGACTACATGGTAAATATACTCATATGTTGGCAATTCCCCATGTGTTTTTGACCACTGACAATACATGTGATTCAAAATAATAGTTTACCTGACTTTTTGTGAGAACTTTGAGCATGTTCTCCATCTCCATTACAGCAGTGCCTTTTGCAACAACCAATGCAGCTTGTGTCTGGTTGAGCTCCTGCTGAAGAAGCTGTAACTGCTTCTTCATATCACCCTTGGATGGTGATGGGCAGCCGTGACTGGGGCCAGCATTCTCAGGTTGAAGCAGAACACCCGCATGCTGGTTAACAGGACTGCCAGCAGTGTCCTCTGCTGTTCTCTTGGGGTTTCCAGAAGCACTGGAACACCAAAGTAACATCGTCAATAAACAGGAATTAAATAAACAGCATCACACATAACGCACTCCACCATGCACAGATCAGAAAATCAAACTGAACTGCTTTGGCTATGGACAATGGTACTGTGGTGGAATTACTTTCAAAGTTTGTTAAATCAAGAGCAGGCAGAAAAACAAATGAAACACATGCTGCAAAGGTTTTCCATAAATGGTCGAACAAACATTGGAAACAAAATATATTCCCAAATTTGGAACAAAATAGGTATTATACACTACAAACAGGTCAGACTGATGCAGCCACTTCTGCAACACATACATTCTTACAGTGGGATACAAAACTGCACCAGGAATGTTCCCAAGATGGCAAATGGAACAATATAATTATACACAAACTAAGGCGATCAAGTCCAACTCTGGTAGTGGATTGGAGTTTAAGGGCGCATCAACATCTAGGGTCATTTTGTGCCCATAACTGATCAAGTGCAACTCTATATCTCCCCTCATATTATACTGAATAATTGTCAATGCATTACATGGATGATACCATGTGTCCTCTGTGAAAAATGGCTGACAACTTGTAAGTGTAATTATTGTGTTACTTCACACCAAAGTGGGACGCAAGGCACATTTCAGAGATTTGGTCTTTGAAAACATTTTTGCATTTTGCATTGCTAAAAATATACTTGTCAACCAATCAATGCAAAGACATCACAAATATTGCATGAATTATTCCACATTACAGTGCAAGAAGTTCTACAATTGTTACACTTACAGTTTAAAATTGAGCTATTTTGATTGCATTGCATGGGCATATATTTATGAAATACATGAACACAATGGGTAGGCCCAAATGGACTGGGGACATATCTGAAGGTCCTATGGTAGAGGTTGAAATTATTGGGGAGGGGGGAGGGAAGCCAACATTGATGAGCACTTACTCCCTAATAAGTATGTAACACAACACCCCTGCTACATTGCAGTATTTTGACATCTGTGCCTGCACGTGTGACCACAGTAGTGAAACTGGTAAATGATCATTTTGCTTTGTGCACTGTGCACTTAGAGTGCTTTTCTCCCAAGGGTAGGTGCACCTCAGGGTTAAAATATTGGTTTTTCATTAGGTGTGAGATGTCGAAATGAGCATAGCAGGATGTCAAAATTTGATATGTAATTAGTGTAACTTAAAATGTTTTTGATGTGTTTCAGACTAAAATTTGAGTTCATGGTGTAGGTGATTATGACTGGACCTTTATCATTTGTTTTAAGATTCATAATTTAAGGAAAGATGTAAATTGGGATAAGGAAAAATAATAACTATGATGAACTGGTATTGTATCCCATATCACATAGGTGATCACTTTACCCGAAATTGCATTGCAAAATGTTTGTGTAATACCATTCCATATTGAGGACACGCACATGCTATTTATAAACAAGGTACCTTTACAAAGGAGACATAAATACTTCATATCAAAGAGCAGGATGCTGATACTTCTTGGAGAAGGATGTCGATTGAGTGTTCAGAAAGTGGTATATTCAGAAAGTGGAATAATTTATCACTGAGCAACTTGATAAGCCTGCATATTGTATTCAGTGCAGGGCTTCATTGCTTGCTGAATAAGGACTTAAGGAGTGCTGGATGATACAGGGTTTGGGTATAGTTAGAGTTTATATAAAATAAAAGAGGCTCCCCTATGTTATTTTTTTATTTAATTTTCTGATAGGAGGTTATTGGGGCCCCCCCAATGTGGTATATTTATATTTTGGAGGGGGATGAGAGGTTTTCAGTTGAGTTCTTGTTGCTTTCTTAATAACCAGCTAGTAAAAAAGGATGTCGCAAAAGCCATAGACGGGGAGGTCGATTGAGTTTTGTTTGGGTGGTACTTTCAACCCACTTTCTTGAAAAATTTCACACTGCCCAACTAATTAAATTTTTTCCTACCATGGGGGGGGTGCCTCCAAAAAATTTTTCCAATTGAATGGGGGAAGAAACAATTCAATCATTTTCTTCTTTCCATCAACAAAATGGCAGCTGCACACACATGATGATGCTATTTGAGTTCCCTGTTTCTCCTGAGACATAACAAGACATCATCTTATCATTGTTTAAACTAGACATAAATAAAGACATAAAAGATCAGTGCAACTCTGAGCCACAAGGGCCCTTCTTGGTTGCACTCTGTACACTGAACCAGTTGCCCACCAAATCTGCCAATCAGCCCTCCCTGTAATACTGAAAAGCAAGCCCTCTATTCTTATAATGATTGTCTATGCTGTTTTTAAAGATGTTCAATGTTCTGCTACTGACGATGTTTTCTGGCAGCTGGTTCCAGTGTTCCACTACCCTGTTGGTGAAGAAAGTTTGCCTTAACCTTGTTCTGCTGTGGTTAATTTTAATTTTGAATTTATGACCTCTAATTGCATCATTTCTGTTAAATTCAAACATTTCCCCAAGGTATCCCCTCTCCAGACCATTGACAAATTTAAAGACCTCGATGAGATCTCCTCTCAGCCTTCTATATCTAAGTGAAAACATATTCAATTTCTTCAATCTTTCCTCATATGCCAGGTTGCTTATGCCATTAACCATTTTTGTAGCCCTCTTTTGTACTCTCTCTAAAAGCCAACAATCTTTTTCATAGCTAGGAGACCAAGCTTGGATGCAGTATTCCAAATGTGGCCTGACGTATGCACAGTAAAGCTTCCTGATCACTTCCTCACTTCTGTATGATACATTCCTATTTATTGCCCCGAGCATTCTCAGTGCCTTCTTCCTGGCTTCCTTGGTCTGTTCTGATGCCCCCAATTTTGTGTTTAGAATAACACCTAAATCCTTCTCCTGTTGAGTCACTGATAGCACTTGGCCACCCATCAAGTATGGAGCCTTCATATGCTGCTTACCTACATGCATGATTTTGCACTTATCAAAGTTAAATTTCATTTGCCATTCTTCGGACCACTTCACAAGTTCGTCTAAGTCTTTTTGCAGCGAGATATGCTCATCCTGACCTGTTATTGCCCTAAAGACCTTCAAATCATCTGCAAATTTCAAAACTTTACTGCTTAGGCCACTTTCAATGTTATTTACAAATATAATGAACAGTAATGGCCCTAGTACTGACCCCTGGGGGACTCCACTAAGAACATTTTGCCATGATGACTTTGTACCATTTAGCATCACTCTTTGCTGTCTATCTGAAAGCCACAACTCTATCCATTTTAAGATGCTACCTGCAATACCATGGGACTGAAGCTGTATCATTAACCGTTTATGGGGTACCTTGTCAAAGGCCTTACTAAAGTCAAGATATGCTACATCAACCTGATTTCCCTGATCAAATTGTTCTGTGGCGAAGTTCAAAAAGTCCAAGAGGTTTGTGAGACACGATCGTCCTTTTCTAAATCCATGTTGAGTATCTTGAATCAATCTGCTACCTTCCAGATAACTAACTATTCTATCCTTGATAATTGATTCGAGTACCTTGCAGACTAGGGATGTGAGACTTATTGGCCTATAGTTTTCAACTTTCCCTCTTTCTCCTTTCTTGAAAATAGGAACTACATTTGCCCTTTTCCAATCGGTTGGAATTTCATTATGTGAAACTGATCTACAAAATATTATACTAAGTGGAAATGCCAGTTCCTTTTCAGTTTCCCGCAACACCCTAGCATAAATATCATCAGGTCCTGCTGCCTTATTTGGCTTTATTTTCCTGATATGATTGTAAACAACATCACTACCAATGAAATCAACATCATTTGTCAGATCCCATGTATCTGAACTATGGTGTACGGTCGGCAGATTGGTCATATCTTCCAATGTAAACACTGATTTGAACTGCTTGCTCAGCTCCTCAACCATCTCACTATCCTCACCCAATGTAGTCCCGTTTACTTCCAGTGGACCAATTGTGTTAGAAACTTTACTCAGCTTGTAGAAACTAAAGAACTTTTTACTGTCCCCATTACAGTTTCTAGCTAAATCCAGTTCCTTTGCTCGCTTTGCTGCTCTGGTTTTTTGCTTCACAGTGTCTCTAGCTTTTCGATACGCCTTTAGATTAATGACATTTGAGGCTTCTTTAAAAACTCTAAATGCAGTTTTCTTAGCCCTAATTGCTTTTATCACGTCTGGTGTAAGCCATGCTGGCTTTCCTACCCTTCTTTTGCGTCTTTGCTTTTGGGGGACATGTCTAATCTGAGTTTCCTTTAAGTAAGATTTGAACTTTTCCCACATTTCACAGGCATTTAAATTGGAGAATTCTTCTTCCCATCTGATGGCACTTAAAGCCGCTCTCATGCCGTTAAAGTCTGCTTTGTTGAAATTTGGAACCTTTACCAAATTATCCTTGATAGTTTCCCCTACATGTGCCTTGAATCTAACTATGTTATGGTCACTTTTTCCCAGAGTTTCGCCTACAGTCAAGTCTTGAACCAAGTCACTTAAATCCGAGAATACAAGGTCCAAGAATGAACCATGCCTGGTAGGTTCCGATACAAACTGGTGTAAGAACAGGTCCTCTTCAAGGCATTTCCTGAACATTTTGCATGATGGGGAGCCAACACCAGCATTTTCATAACCTTTTAGATTAAAGTCACCGAGAATAAGGCACTTCCTCTTAAAGTTTCTACTGATTTCCTCACAAATCACCTTGTCAAGCTCCAGTTGCTGAGAATGTGGCAGGGTTCCTGATCGGTAGAAAGCTCCTATCCTAAGAGTATTGCTGTTGCCTTTTCCCACAGTGACATCAAGCCAAATGGACTCCACAGACACATTTTTATCCCCACCTGCTACTTTTTGAGAACTGAATAAGCTATTCACATAGAGCATTACACCACCCCCTTTCATTGCTGGACCCCTATTGCACGAAAACATATTGTATCCCTGGATCTCATAGTCCTGTAAGTTATCTCCAAAATATCCTTCACTGACCCATGCCTCCGTAATGCAAACAAAATCCGGTTCCTCCTCAGCAACATAACACTTGAACTCATCAAATTTGGAACGGATACTCTGAGCATTAAACATCATACACTTAACAAATGCTCCATAACCACCTTTGGCTTTTTCATATTGAGGAGTTCTTTTATCACTAGATGAACTATAACTCTGTCCCCTTGAGTTGCTGCTGTCCCTATTTGCAGACTTTGAGGTTCTATTGCCTTGGCTGACACTATTGGAATATTCCTGAGTTGGCAATGCAATTTCATCCCTCCCCACCCCATTTCCTAGTTTCCCTGAAGGACATGCTCATATACTTTGCCTAACACATGGACCCCCTTCTCAGAAAAATGCAGGCCATCCTTCTGATAGAGGTCCCACGATGCATAAAACCTGCTCCACTCGTCTACAAATGTAAAACCTAGCTCCTGGCAGAGCTTTCCTACCCTGGTGTTAGCTGCCAGTGCCCTAGAGCTCCACTCAGGGAGGCTCTAGCCCTAGGCAAAATTCCTGTTACAAGCACTCTATTGGTACCCTTCAGGGTGGCCAGAAGGGCCCTGTACTCCCGCAGAAGCTCCTCGCTCCTAGTATGACCTATGTTATTTACCCCTACATGCACTATGACTGTGTTAAACTGGTGATCACTGGTGACCTGTGCCACCGCAGTTACCAGGTCCTTCACCTTGGCACCAGGCCTGGTGATGCACCTCCTGTCCCTCCTACCTTTACAAAATACCCGCTCTAAATGACGCACACGAGAGTCTCCTATGACCAGCACTGACTCCTTACTACTGCTATCCTGGGGGCAGTCATCTAATGCCTGGAACATATTTGCTGTTACTATGCCTGCCCGCTGGGCCGGTCGGCTACACTTCCTCCCGCTCCTACCACCTGCCACCTGCCACTCACTGACCCTTTCCTTAGGTTCGCGTCTCCAAATCCTCCACCCCCTGACCTCATGCCACTTCCCCTCCTGTGACCTACCAGAACTACCCCTCCTCTGTTCACTATTAACACTATTAACACTCCCCTCTTGAGAGATCCCAGCCACCTCCACAGTAGGGAAACCTCAGCTACCTGGTGGCCTGCGACCACCTGGGCATATGATGTCCCTGCTACGGATTGACCCCTTGTTGCTTTATCTTGCCTACCCTGTGCAACAAGGGCAGCCTTGAGGTTGGAAACCTCTGCCTTAAGGGTCCTAATTTCTTCCTCTAGTGCCTGCATCCTGGTCGAAACCATCCTAAACGCTGCAGCTTATGCCTAGATTTAGATTCAAATTAACTTGCTAAATTAACTTGCTAAACAACCGACAAAAAAGCTAACTATCATTCACTATAAATCGCTACCTCCTATACTGTCAGTTAAATATCTGAGTGCCTCAAGAAAAGCAGAAACTATTAAACAATTGTTTGTTTTTTTTTTTTTTTTTCTTTTTAAATAAATTAAATAACTAAACAAGATGTCTAATCTAATTGTCTTCCACACAAGTAGACAACTATATAAATATCCCTTTGATATCACTTATGGCTAGACAGAAAAATGAACAGTCACACAGCACTTATGAATACCCCCAACTTACTACTAATTAAACTATCTTAAACTTCAACACCAAACACACTTGCTAAACAACCGACAAAAAAGCTAACTATCATTCACTATAAAGCGCTACCTCCTATACTGTCAGTTAAATATCTGAGTGCCTCAAGAAAAGCAGAAACTATTAAACAATTGTTTGTTTTTTTGTTTTGTTTTGTTTTTTTAAATAAATTAAATAACTAAACAAGATGTCTAATCTAATTGTCTTCCTCACAAGTAGACAACTATATAAATATCCCTTTGATATCACTTATGGCTAGACAGAAATGAACAGTCACACAGCACTTATGAATACCCCCAACTTACTACTAATTAAACTATCTTAAACTTCAACACCAAACACCAAAAAATAAATAAAGTATGTTAGGATAGTATGAATGTTGTCTAATGTACTTATCAAATCTACACACTTGTAATATCTCCTACTACAGAAATCGAAGAGTCGAGAACACGCCGAAGCCAAAGATGGCGTCCTGCGGCGTCGCTAGGTTAATATAGTATAGTTTGCGTGCTACGAAAATGCTTATAAGATAAAACCTAATGAAATATAACAAGAGAAGTAATTGCTAAGCACCTATCCACAGCTTAGACTAGAGTACTGCCCTGTTCTGCAGCGACTTATCTGGAAACCTGGAGCTCGGGGGCGCGTGCTTCCACCTTGAGAGCTGGCGGCAAACTGA